>JAHLJT010009419.1:74213998-74813998 GCA_031308135.1 Acheta domesticus | reverse complement strand
AAAAAATTGGAGCGGTTTTTGAGAAAAATTTGAAAAATGTCCGGAGGGCTTCATTTAAAGTACCCCCAAATTTTACAGAAACTTTTTCAAAATCTCAAAGCTTCAACTAGAACCAGATCGACCGGGGAATATCCATTTTGGAAGAAATCGTACGTATGGTTTAGGCGCAAGCAGTGTTCACGGACAGACGGACGTTTTCCTTTCAATTGGTTTTTTGGTATGAAGGACCCACAAAAGAGGAGTTCTGGCTACACCACGTGTTAGGGGATTTTTTCTTAATTTAGCAACTGGTTTTATCCACTTTTTCGGTATAAGCGCCCGGCAACGATTTTTTTCTGCCGAAAATTGGCCATTTCTTCGCGCAGCATTGCATAACTTTCCCTATACTACGTACTCGTATATCACTCCGTGTATACGTACGTATACGGGAACATAAAAAGCAATGCACATCTCAATATTACTTATTGAAATTATTTAATGTAAAGATTTTTTTAAATACCAGTAGTTTTGCCTTAATATTGGATTTTAATATGCAAGATTCATAATAATTTATAACACAAAGAACAATGATAATTATTAATTAACTTTAGGAGGGGAAACTGTATTAAAAAATTCTAATGAACTTTCAGGAGAGATCTCACTCCTGAATAGTGTGGGGCTCTCACCCACTAAAACCTCAAATCTTTTTCCTTACAATGAAATTCATTCAAAACAGGTTTCGGATTACTTTGAAATGTTTCTTTTGTCTTCTGAGGACTTCCTCGTCATATTTCTTCGTTTCCCCCTCCGCCATTAGCTTCATATATGGGTTTTCCTCTACCTTCGTGATGTACGCGGATACCTCGTTTATTATGAAGTTTTCTGCATTAGAAAGCATATCCCAACGATGTTGTCGGGTGTTAGTGATCTAATGTGTTAATCTAATAATTTTCTGTCTCTTGCCCACATCTCGCAGATGAAGAAAGTGTGTCCGGCGTCGTCTACTTGTGTGTGGCAGTATACACACGTTCCTCCCTATATACTCTCATCTGATTGCTTGATTCCAGGTGCATCAACTTCATTAATGGTAATGTCATTACAACGTATATGCGTAGTGCATATATTTTTCCTCGGGAGGTGGCGATGATCTTCCCTCGCCGGATGGTGAGATCCGGCACTAACCCACCTGTCGGCTGGCATGGTTTTCCCCTCATCCAGATTTTTTCCATCAGCGGGCTCACGCTCGAGGCTCCCAGCCGGTCTCCTGGTATGTGTGATATTGTTGTGCTAAGTGTGAGTGTAAATAAGAAGTGACGATCTGACAAGGGGTAGGAAAGAATGCGCGCGGTCCTTGGTCCGTTTGTTAGGGTTCTGCTACGGCATTCGCCTGGTCTTGATTGCAGAAACCACGGAAAATTACCGATCAGAGCAGCTGACTGCTAGAATTCTCCAGGCAACGGGTGAGTTGGACATGGCTGACAAGGTAGTGTCGAAAATCCTGCCACCACACATCGGTTGATGCCCCGAGCTACGTTTGCCAGTCACCAGCAATTTCTGAAAATTGATATCTGGAGGTTTAGGCAGTGAAGACTTCAGAAAATTGTCCGCGATCACTTTAATGTGGACTTGTATTTCTCTAAAATTAAAAATCAGCTTCTTTCGAAACTTTATGCATAAAGAGATTCTAATATTTTTTTTCAAATTTACAATGACGTTTTCCAAATTCCAGTAATATTGTGCGATAATGTATTACAGCAGTTACACTTTCGTAACAATGTTATTGACTAATGGGCAATTTCTAAGTAAAATAAAACAGATGACTTTGGCCTCAGTGAGGTGCGGAGTATATGTATTGAATTACCTTATGCATATATATATATATATATATATATATATATATATATATATATATATATATATTTGTATCTGTATATACAACCTGAATAAACTACTACTACTACTACTACTACTACTTAACTGTTGTCTGATTTAAAACAATTTAGATTAGTGATTTTTTATCCCGACCCTGAAGGCAAAGGCACAAAGGAAAATGTTCAATCTCGGGGACAATCACAAGGAAATTCGCTAGCAGGGCGCAGCCCCAAATTGTCTTTCCCCCGCGCGGTCAACATTCTTCGTCTGCCCCACCCTCACTCTCACGGCACTAGCACGTCTATAAAAAATTTTAAAGGGAAACACAGATGTTCAGGCAACAAAACAATTCTCGCCGAGCCTTCTTTGCCGCGAGTGCCGAACCGCCGCGAACCCATTGTACGTACTGTAAGCCGGGGAAAGGGCGGCGGGTCATTACCCAGGGCTTGGCCTCCGCCGGCGCGCGGGGCCGCTTCCTCACGCCATTAGCCGTCTACCTGCCCTCTACTCAGCCTTCGGCGGCCAGAGGTGTTTACAAACATTCATAAATATCGCTACGTGCCTCCCGCACCAATATTGGCGTTAGCATTCGCCGACCACGAACACATCTGCAAGGCAGCCGCCCCCGTCTCTCAACCGGCGCCCCGCGGTTCCCATGAGAAACATCCCAAACATTGCTAATGAGATGCAGCCATCGCAGGTACTGCATGTGCCGCGCCAAAGTCACGTGACACACTTCAGAAAATAACAACAAATAGCGAGCAACTCTCGCGTCACACTGCGTCACACTGCATGTCATAGGCTAGCTGCAAATGTCACGTGACTCCTCCCCCTCTGCACTCGGAAACATACGTTTCAATAAATACGGCAACTTTGCTCCCACGCGCCACTCTCGGTCAAATTACTGCAACTCTCAGTCAAACTTCCAACCAACTACTTCAGTCAACTTCTATCAGTCATTTCTGCGCTGCTACTGAAAACTATTCAGTCACTACTACAAACTACTGCAACTTCTTCAGTCAGACCATAGCCCGCTAGTATGCTTTAAAAGCCTCGGCACTCCGGCCCTCCTTGTTATATGTAAAAGTTCCGATACTGACCGCTGGAGCGCTGCTCGCCGACCATTCCTCGATCTGCTGCTACACGCAAATATACGGAGATCCGCATTACAAACAGAACTTTTCGACTGACAGGCTTTGAATTCAAGTATTTAGGCATCTCCATTACTTCTTTAGTAAAAGCAGCAATGTTCTTCAAGACCTCTGATAAAAAAAAGTTTAAAATTATGTCAATGATCGTTATTAAATCTGCGCACTCGTCACATGCAAGGAAACCGTTTCTTTGCAAAGCTGGCTTAATATATTTTTGAAGGTTTCTTTTCACAACAAACCTTGGAATTGGAGGTACAGCTTTTGACAATAAATTGTTCTACCACCTATAACCATCAGGGTCTTTTAACGATGAGACTGATTTATTTATTTATTTAATATCCACCCATGCAAATTATCTTCATATAGTAAATAAATATTAACATACATTCTTAATGTTTCTGAACGTTATAAAAATATGCAACCCATGGTGGAAATAACTTCGGCTACCTAACAATTCAGTTTATTCTCAAAATTCGATACAAATTTTGAAAATATACTCACAAATAGCACAAACAATTTCTGTTTATGTTCAATAAAAACATACTGACTCCAAGTACTGGAAATGATCGTTTGAGTCAGCTTTAGATATTTCTCGTATTGTAAACTTTTCAATCAAAAAGTGACACATTTGCTCACAAACGTCATTGGATATCACGAGAAGTCTGATTGTTGATTTTTATTTTTGATGTTTGATTTATTGTTCTGTCATTGTTGTGGAATTTGGAAGCGGACTACGCAAAGAATTAGAAATAATGTCTACATTGTACTTTAGGTGCTCTTATTGAAAATATCTAATAGTTTTTTCTGGTATCTCCATGAGAGCGCCAATATGAATTTCGCTAGTCGGAAATAATTTTTTGATTCTATCTCTTGGTGAGAACGTTTTTACCAGGGCAACAGTGATTTGGAGTACTTTTTTTTAGTGAACTTTTGTGAGTATTATTTACAACAACGTCAACATTTATAACAGCGTCCGTAGTCCGTTTTAGAACTAGTTTCTTCCGGTTATTTAGATATTTTTCACGAACAATTATATCTTGAATTTTTACTTTTTTGAGCGTGTAATATAGATTAAAAAATAAATACAGCTTGAAATATAAAAATAGATAGTATAAAACTGATAAAATAATAGTTTTTCTATTCATTTCGTTTTCATCCAATGTCTTTAAAAACCTTAAAGACAATATGTGCATTATAGTTCTCTTTAAACACCTAAATATCAGAAATAATTAAGAATAAATATTGCATTTTATATGTCAAGAAGAATCACTACAGGCTCACTAACCAAGTAGATTTCACGCATGCTACGTTAATTTCAAGCATTCACTCCACAATTCCTTTTAAGCAAACTGCACAGTGAAATATAATTTCAGTATTGTTTAATATTACCACCAACACGAGTTTGCAATGCCTCATATCACAGTCAGTGACCAAAATCTTCCGAAATGCGGGCATTTCCCTATGCATTAAAACGGCCCGAAGGTCTCGCGAATGGTCGGCGACCAGCGCTCCAGCGGCCACAATGTGAACTTCGTCCGTTCGCTGGCTTCCATAAGGATCGGCGAAGTGCCGCGGCTTTTAGGCATACTAGCGGGCTATGGTCAGACTAGCCAGTCTTTTCTTCAGTCAACATCTACGAGACAACTGACTATCATTGACGCATTTGTCAATACACCGGACAAGTGTCAATGCTCCGGCAATCAATCAGCGCGGCCAGCAGGCCGCGATCTACATTCGGGCCACCCGTGAATCACCCTTCACCTGGCCAAGTCAACAGTACGGGCCGCTCCAGTAGTCGAGTACGCGCCCATGGTGACATCCAGCCTACCAGCCGTATCATCTGCAGCCTATTTCAACCGACGACATACACACTCAGCCGTCTGACATGGGCTGGTGTTTGCTGTACTTTCATCAATCTGTGAGTAAATGTAAACTTCAAGAAAGAAGAAACAAACTATAAACATTCATTGGTCCTCCGGCTCACTGCCTAATTACCTACTTGTGTAACTAACCAACTATATTCAAGAAATAAACTTAAATTCATTCACAAGTACATTGCCTTTCATTTGCCTCTAAAGAAACAATCCCCTGAAACCCGTACTGAGCCTTTATGTGGTTGCATTCGCAGCACGGACCTCGTACCGCGCTGCATCCACTACAGAAAAGATAAAGATTTTTTAAATTAAATGTGTAGTTGTTGAAGATCGAAGCCACAAGCTTCAAAATGCACCATAAAATTATTACGTGGAATAAAGCATTAGTGAGTGTTTTTCAAATACCCAAGTTTTCAATCCTCTGAAATTAATGAAAGTACAACCACTGATGTCTTCACTACTTTACAATAAACAAGTCTAAAGAACATCCACAATTTACAAATCTGCCCAAGAAACATGAAAGTCTTTTGAGACCTCACACCTATTAAGAAGAACTAAATAAAATCATAAAAGTTTAAAAGTATAAGAAAGAAATGTTCTCAGCATTGTTTCTCATTGTAATTTTGTACATAAATAATGAAGCAAAGAATTGTACAAATACAATCAGTTACCAAATGTAATCCTCATTCACAATTTTTTTATCTATTGCCAAGAAATTCCAAAATAAAATAAGAAATCATGTCATCAATATGATGTTAAAACATGCATACTGCTACACATGCATGTGCTATGAGCTAGAGATTACAATCACACATGCAGCACCTAAAATGAACCAGGAGGAAACCTCAAATTAAATACCCACAGAGGAAATGTCAAAGTTGCAAGCTAGACAAAGGTATTCATATGGGCAAAATTAGGAATACTATTAATACCAATATTCTGGATTTCAAAACAGAAAAAACTAGGAAGGAGATTCAGTACACCTTTTCATGGAAGAAGGAAGGACCACACATACCGATGAGCTTGGAAATTCCTGATGTAGGGCCTACAGTCATGGATCTCTGACCCTTGAACCAAACTTGCCAACTCTGTCATTACCCCTCCTCTAGAAGAATCATGGGAACTATCATGTGAATGTTCTTCCATGATTTGAACAAATTCAGGAGCACCATCTCTGTAAAAATCAGGCATTAAGAATTAAGAATGAGCTTGACTGCACCTTGTATGATGCAATGCAATAATTAAGAATTTTCATTACATAAAGGAATTTATTAACAACAATTCACAAAGTACATATTTTTTTTAACAAATCTTATCTTCCTGTCTGTTTTACAATTAACTATGGATGATATTTTTTCTATCTCTGATAAATTTTGTACATTGAATAAATTTCCTAGGTGAAGCCATTAAAATTATTTGCAAGTTTATGATTTTCCCTTGTATTATAATGCAACAATAATGCAATCCCTTGTGTTACTCAAGTTAAATGCTATAAGCACTGGCAAACTGATGTTTTTATTAATTGCAATTTGAATATAAATAACACAATTGCCTCATCAGCGTTTTGGGATCAACTACAATGAGAAAGATTTCCACAAAATTAATTGGGTTTACAACATACAAAATTTCAAAAATTCTTCAAGGCCAACTGAAGGCTTCAAAATAATAGTGAAAAAGGATTCACAATATTATTGGAAAGAAAAATGGCATGGGTCAATGAAACCATGATTAATAATAAAATCATTTGCAATTTATTTCTGAAAATCCAGATATTCATTATCACACATGAAAAAAAACAACTATTTTCATTGTGGGTGAAATTAACTCGCTATCTAAAAAATATTTAAATTAACTATATTTGTTTTTATACAATACATAATCAATTAACAATCAGATCAAGTTTTTTGGAAGATTTAACTCTACTGAGTCACATAATAAATGCCAGTCATGTACAGAAAAGGTTCTTACAAAATGTTATTTTGCTTCTGAGCATTTTCTATCAAAACATACAATGTGGACATTGAACATGATATTATTTTTAAACATTAAATCAAATTACTGCAATTTAAATGCTATATATGCTAAGGACCTCTATCTTAATAATAATTGTAATTTTAAAAATTCATTCTTCACAAAACTGAAGAGGAATAGGTAAGATTAGGATAAGTTTATAAGTGTAAATCCGGAGGGTGCAACAATAAGCAATAAGAAGAAATACAAACATATTAATGATTTATTGCTTCATCTGAAAAATTGGGGAAAATATTGACTGGGGCGATACTCACAAAATTAAAATTTTCTGCAGTAACGCTCCAACAAAACAAAACAATGAAAATTAATTTTTTTAAAATTACAGAATTAAAAAATTTACAGAATTTTACTTATATTGTTTAGTTCAATGCAAAAAAGAGCCACCAGGCGACAAGCAGTGTGCACAAAAGAGCATGCAATGATGCAGTTATAGTAAACCAGAAATTGACATAAATGGCAACAATGAAGTGGTGATTGATATGCACTTAGTTAAATTATTAGAATTCCATATGGAAGTGAATACCAATAATAATTAAAATTACAGATGACCTTGCAGAACATACATCCAAACATTTCTACATCAAGAAAATGAGTAAATGACGATGATGAATGGACTACAAAAAGTCTGTCATAAATGGTTACAGATCTAATTCACAATGAAACAGAAACCTAAATTTGGACATGACATTTGAGCAAGCTAGGATATTTCTAAAACCAAGGTTCTTGCCAGTAAATACTTTTAAATTTCTAGGATGTGAATTATCTTACTTTGGAGAAGTTGGTATTGAAAGAAAGATCAAGAGATTCAACTTCATGTGTGACCATTAAAAGGACTCTGAGAGGTAAAGTACGAAAAGACAATCCTAAAATTTTAAAAAGTTATGGCAGTACCTTGTGGTTTACATGGAAGTGAAAACTGGGTTATAAATTCAAAATCCTTTAGCATAGTACAGGCTGCTGAAATGAGATTTTTAAGGTTGATCCTAGGAGTGACAAGAAGAGATCGATTAAAAATCGGGACCATATGGGAAAACCTTGGAATTTACACTCTAAATGGCAAAACCAAAGCAACTCCTTTTCTACACACCTCGAGGGAAAAGAAGCACTACTTGACACAAAAGAAGATGGAGTGATCGATGAGTCACAACGCACCAACAGGTCAAATGCTTGAGGAGGAGGGAGGGAGGAAAGAGGAAGGAGGGAGAGGGGAAGAGGGGAAGAGAGGAGGGAGGAGGGAAGAGGGAGGAGGGAGGAGGGAGGAGGGAGGAGGAGGAGGAGGAGGAGGAGGAGGAGGAGGAGGAGGAGGAGGAGGAGGAGGAGGAGATCTTGCCACCCACAGAAGAAAATTAGTTTGAGGCAGTGGCGTAGTATGGTAACTTTCTGGGTAGGTTTTAAAGCTGATTTACTTTTTATTAATTGCAATATCTGAAAATTAAAATTATTGTCATTCATCATCTCCTATATTATTTCAATAGTATACCTTACCTTTGCGGCTGTTACATGATGGCAATCTTTATAAATGAGGGCTCTAAAGAAAGAAAATTTCATGGAGACATGATGCATTTTGACTATAAAAATATGAAGGATTTGTTTAAAAAATGGGTCTAAAAATTCATTTCAAATGCTACCCGCAAACACACGACAGCATTGTTAAAATATATATTGTTAAATAACTCCCAAATGAAGCGTTTTAGGGCTTTAAAACGTAACATTTTTAGGCTAAAGGCCTCAAAGGAACGTTTCTCATATCGTAATCCACAGGATAAGATACTTTTGGACATTCTATTACATTTTTGTCCGTCCGGCGATTATCGGTACTACCAATGCCACCTATATTTCAGTCCTTGCTGTCGGTGGCCATCTTTGTGACATCACACTTAGAAGGCTTAGATTCCTTCCATCTAATATTTTGCGACGTCTGCAGAAACGACCCTCCCTTTACCACCGCTTTTCACGATGTCTGCAGAAAAGCACCGGAACAAGTCATTTTAGAACCTTCACGGCTCCCGTCCGATAATTCAGCATAACTCTATAAAAATCTCAAACTGACAGGACAAGAAGTCGCTTTATCTTGTCGCTGGAGCCTGCGTCGTGTGTGAGGCAACAAAAGCAACCAATTAGACGCTCAGAAAAATAGAAAAGTTAGGGAAGGGGTTGTTAAACGCCTATCCGCTTCTGAATTCCGTGGATAGTTCCAGAACTTTCAAAAGAAGCCAATATGATGCGAAATTCCTATCACGTGATGAGATCATGCATAAATCCAGTGGTAGGTTGGGGAGACAGGAAAGCAAGCGGAGGAAAAGACGAAAACTTGGACATTGCGGCAAAAGTTTTAGTAAGAGGCGTTTCGGTAAAAGCATTATTAAGAGACGGCTGTCGGCGAGGTTTGTGCCGGCAGACTTTAGAATTTCGACCACCCGCTATCACCATTGAGTTGGAATTCATTCCATCCAACGGGCGAGCTGTGCTGTAGTCAAAAATAGCACTCACGGTAGTGCTCAACCAGGTAACAGTGGCTGATATGCGATGGGGTGTCGTGTGACGGCCCCATTTGCAAATGATTGGTGACTCAATTCGTCAAAATCAAGACCGTGAGCGGCCGGACTCCTGGGCGAGCGACACGCAGGCTGCTTTTCCCGCTAGTCACGACCTCATCTGACGCGGTGAGGCTTCGCTGAGGACGCAACGAGCAGAAGCGCTGACCAGACTACAGGTGTGTGTAATTCACGAATCGAAGTACCGAAGGCCAGCCCACAAGTATGTTTATGTAAATTTATCAAAAGGACTTGGCCCAAAACCAGAGTACTAATTAACTATGTTGTCTCTCCACAACTACAAACAGTAAGAGCAAGCAGATGAAAATATTTTGAAGTGTCCTAATGAGAAATTCAAAACATTGCAGGAAACAGATTGCATAGTATCAATAATGTTAAATGGAAATTATAAAAATCTTTCTTAAAAAAGAAAGAAAATATAGTTGGCACAGCATACTATAATCCAGATGCTGCTACTTCAACTCGTTTTATTGTTTTTATTATACAAATTCCACTCCTCTATTATTTTATAGTATAGATGAGTGTTGTTGCTCTCACACGCAACCAATTCAAGAAAGAGAATTTCACGGAGATGTGTCGGTTGCACTTTGACTTCAAAAAACGACGGATTTGTTGGAGAAAAAAAAAGCATCTAAATACAACATCACGTCAAATATAATCCGCAACACTTGGGCAGCATTGTTAAAATTTATTTAGTTAAATAACTCCTAAATGAAGCGTTCAAGGACCTTACAATCTGGAATTCTGAGGTCGGTGGTCTCAAAGACACGTTCCTCGCACCGTAATCTATAGGACGAGAACTTCGACATTCTATTACGGTCAGGCTCTTCTCAATACCACCCCACGTGTTCAGAAATGAACAGAATTTGCAACATTGTGTGAAATTAAACTAATTACTGATATTCAAGGCGAATGAATTGCATCGGTGTACCTCTCAGTTCTGTAAAGAAGTTAAATAATAGCTGATTTTATGAAAGTTCCAAATGATTTTAGACAGTCGAAATGATTACATATATTTATTATATTATTATATATTATAATTTATTATACTATGTCCGAAAAATTAAAAAAAAAAGCATGCAGAAAACTGTCAGTATTATGTACTTTAACAAAAATTAAGTACAGTTATATGCTGCAGAATCAATATTATAATTCATGAAGTTAAACAAAATATGAATAGTGTATTCTCTATAAGGTTTCAGAGAGGTAGAAGAACGTGTAGGAGTACATGTTCCAAGGAAAGAACAGTCTCGCACGAGTCACAGATGGGAGGAGTTTCACTTCGAAGAAGGAAACAGTGAGAAAAGTGGCAATGTCCGTTACGAAGACGGGTTAAAATAACTTCCTCACGCCTAGTGGAGCGTGATGAGGGCCAGGGATAAACATAATTTTTATCGCACTTATTTTAAAAGTGCTATTGTGCCACTCAGTTTGCCACGTTCTAAACACGTATCGTTTCAAGAAAGCCTGAACATTGGACAATGGTACAGAAGGAATGGCGATACGAGTTATACGAGTCACTGATTTCGCCCCCTGGTCAGCCAGTTCGTTCCCTCTGATACTCACGTGGCCTGGGACCCAACTAAGTACCAGGTCATATCGGCGGGACAGAAGACGATGAAACAGCCTTTGAACAGGTCCCGTCAAACTCCAGTCCTTCGTCAGGTAGTCTGACGAAGGACGGGAGACAGCTTGAAGAGAGCTGAGAGAATCAGAACAGATAACTACTCGCCGCAACGTCGCTGATTCGATGTATTTTAGAGCCACAAGAATTGCATACAATTCGGCAGTGAATATACTGCACTTGGAGTGTAGCCGAAATGATTTGGTGGCCCTGATACAATAAAAACCACATACCACCGCGTCACTGCACGATGAACCATCCGTGTATAAGAATAAATGATCCGGATAGGATTCTCTCATATCCTGAAACTGCTTCTGGTAAAACAGAGGACTAGTAGTTTGTTTGGATAGATTGGAGAGTCTGAAGTCAATATTGGGAAGGAGGAGTTTCCAAGGGGAATCCGGTAACTTGTGGGATTCACAGGGGGTGGTAAGTTCGACATTTAATTCCCAGAGAAGATTTCATAATCCAATACCAGGGGGATGGGGTAACGATGTTCGAAGAATGTACGAGGACTCATACTTTGGGTGGGTGATTATTCGACGGCAAGGATGGTCAAACAGTCCCGACACTTTAGCACCATAAGAGGCTAATAAAATATCTCGCCTTCGGCTCAGAGATGGATCTCCAGCTTCGGCCAAGAGGCATTCGATGCGACTCGTGCGGTAGGCGCCTGTACTAATCCTTATACCGGCGTTGTGAATGGTATTTAATGGCCGGAGGGTTCATGGAGACGCTGACCCATATACAATACATCCATAATCTAAAATAGAGCGGATGAGGGTACTATACAGACGCAAGAGACACACACGGACTGCTCCCAAGAGCTGCCCGTAAGGGTGCGGAGGAGGTTCAAAGGTGACACACATCGGCTTTTCAGTTTACGAAAGTGATTTCGCCAAGTTAGGCTCTTATCGAAAGTAAGCCCAAGGAAAGTTGCAGAGTCTACAAAAGGAAGAAGATGGCTTCCAAGAAAAAGTTCGGGGTGGTTATGGAGATGAATCCTGCAGAAGTGTATACAGTTAGTTTTTGATGTGGAGAATTTGACACCTGTCGCATCACTCCATTCCTGCAATTTGTTGAGGACAAGTTGTAATTGTCTCTCTATCACTTGAATACTCTTGGAGGAGCAGGAAATGGCAAAGTCGTCAACGAAGAGCGATGCTTTCACCGCCTCTCGGATAATCGACGCTATACTTTTGATAGCAATGGCAAACAGAGTGACGCTAAGAATTGAGCCCTGAGGGACCCTGTTTTCTAAATGGTGGCTGGCGGATACCCTATCACCAAGGCGGCCCCTAAGACCCCAAGAATGGATGGTACGAAGAATGTCGTACCTCCAGGTGGTGTCATATGCTTTCTCTAAATCGAAGAAAATTGCTACCAGGTGTTGACATAGCACGAAAGCAGTGGAGATCTGTGTGGCATGACAAGGTGGTCCATGGTTGACCTGTTCTTCCTGAAAGCACACTGGATGGGTGTGAGTAGATTTCTCTGTTCCTGGAGCCAGACCAGACGTATGTTCACCATTCGCTCTAAAACCTTGCAGACACAGGTTGTGAGCGAGATAGGGTGGTAGGTTGAGGGGTTTGTCCCGTCCTTTCCTTCTTTGGGAATTGGAATGATAAACGCTTCACGCCAAGTCCTGAGAAAAGTACGTTCCATCCAAATCTTGTTGAAGATACGGAGGAGAAAAAGACGTACCCTTTTCGGTAGTTGCTTCAACATTTGGTTGTGTATCTGGTCTGGTTCTGGAGCAGAATCTTTCCCAAGGGCGACGGCAGATGTAAATTCGTCCATAGAGAAAGGAACGTTATATTCCTCGTCCAGGCAAGATGAAAAGTCTAATCTGCAATTCTCCATTCTTCTCTTCGTTTTCAAGAAGCTAGAGAGTAGTGTAAGGAGCTGCAGGTTTTTTCATAGTGACAAGCCAATTCCTCAACTACGTCTTCTGGAGAAGTGATGACATTTCCATTAATTAGAAGTCCTGGGATAGACGGTGGCGAAAGTCTTCCTCCAATCCGTCGGACCTTTCGCCATACTTCTTTAGGAGGAGTATGGCAAGAAAGAGAAGAAATATAGGTTCTCCAGGAAGCAGTCTTACTTTCCCGTATTACTAACCTAGCTCTGGCCCGCTTTCTTTTGTAGTCAATTAGGTTTGCGAACGTGGGGAACCTATTGAGCCTCGCCACTCTTTCGGTCACGCACTGCGATAACATAGTTAGCTTTCCACCAAGGCACAGGTACGTGTCATGGTCGGCACCCAGATTTGGGGATTGCAGCAGTGGCTGCACGAAGAAGGGCGTCAGTGAATTGGGCCACCAAGGTATCGATGTTGTTAGAACAATTATCCGGAATTTTAATTTCCTTGCTGAATGTGTCCCAATCAGCTTGAAGGATTAGCCAGCGAGGTGGAATGGTAATGTCTAAATTGGGTATATCAAAGTGGACCAGAGTAGGAAAATGGTCACTCCCATGTAGGTCATCGAGAACAGTCCACTCTAAAATGGTAGATAGAGGTGGACTGCAGAGCGCCAGATCAATTGAAGAGAAAGTATTCGAGGCTAAGGAATCGAAAGTATGATTCCCGGAATTCAGAAGAGTTAAATTTTGCTGATCAATAATATTTTCGAGGATAGAACCTCTCGGGCAGGTCCTCGTGCCACCCAAGGGGATTGTGGGCATTAAAGTTCCCAACAAGAAGGAAAGGCCGGAGCAGCTGGGAAATTACATCTTCAAGTTGTTTCTGCGTTACGGTTTGTGTAGGTGGAATATGTATGTAAAGAAAATATATTTTCTTTAATTCGAATACGCTGTGCTTCCAATGCTTAGCGTTTGGTTTTTTAGACAGACGAAGTATGATGATAGATAGACAAAAGGATATGGAGAGAAAATTTATTAGATTATACTGTATTTAAAATAAGTAAATAGAGAAGCAGGTAAGAATAAAGTATTATAAATAGTTTTGTGTAATAATGTAGTTGATAAAAAAGTGAATAAAACTTTTTTTCTGTTTACAGTGAAACATTTTGGCTTAATA
Source organism: Acheta domesticus (assembly GCA_031308135.1). NCBI lineage: Eukaryota > Metazoa > Arthropoda > Insecta > Orthoptera > Gryllidae > Acheta > Acheta domesticus. Next base: position 74,799,872 of record JAHLJT010009419.1, on the reverse strand, counting down.
CTACACTAATATCTTATAAAACAACAAATTTTGATTATAATGCCATGGCGACTGCATTTCACATTCCAATATATGAAGGATCCGAAGGATAATAAAAGAATATTCCTGTCATTACCTCCATTATGTGAGAGGGCAATAAACATTATGAGTTGCCACAGGATATGATGTTAGTAACTCAACATGCAGAACTAAGACGGATGTTTTTAGACAAGTGAAAAAACGTTTTACTCAACGAGGCCAAAACAGAGCAGTGTGGATCACACTCGCACACGAAATGAAACCGACATACATTGATGAAGAGGGTAATATAATGTTTAATGACATGTATTTACAACAAATAATAAAAACAGATGTAGTAGGATCCACTGAAAAGAAAGTCAACCTAATTTAAAACAAATAACAGATCAATTTATGATTGAAAAATTTACATTTAAACAATCAAATGCTAACCAATGGCTAGAGACATTTGAGAAAGAATGTAAAAGATTTGATGTAATTGAAGATAGAACAAAAATTGAAATATTGAGACTATTCCTGGACAATTCCTTTTCAGATTGGCACGCAGCAACCCTCACTATGTTAACAATAGAAGCTGAATGGTCTGATTGGAAAGAGAGGTTTTTAGAGTCCTTTGCAGACAAAGGATGGGGTCTAGATATGTATGCTATATATTATAGATATAAAGAAGGTACATTAATTGAATATGCTATGAGGAAAGAAAAGCTATTGCTAGATATGGGCAATGCAATTAGTTCAAAGACTCTAATGTTGCTTATAGCAGCAGGATTACCTGAATTTGTCAGAAATAAAATTGATAAAGAAAATTGAGTTAACTCTCCTGCATTATTGCATGATATCCGAAAATGTGAAAATTTAGTAAATCAAAATAGTTTTGCAAAAATGAAAGAACATAAACATTATAACAAAACTAAATTCGAAGAGAAAAAGCCATATAAAAATTGTGAAACCTTGAATAAAGGTATTAGATATCATCCTGAAGACTTGTGTTGATTTAAGAAGAAAGAAAGAAATTCAAGTAGCCTGATAGGAAGCAATTCAGTGATAGAAGTAAATCTAAATGCAGAAGCAAAAAAATGAGTAATCACACCATTCATTAAAGTCAAAATATTATTAGAAGACAAGTTAGAGGTCAACGGAACATATGATCCAAGTTTCCAAATCTCTCTAATAAATCCAAAATTAGGGAAGATAAAGAACAAGACACAAGATGTAAACAAAATATTTTTAAAATGGTCAATGGTGTGACACATACAAAAGGTTTGGTAAATATGAAAATAAAAATCTTTGACATGGAGGAATATATTGATGTATTTATTGTAGAAACAGATGCTTTTGAAAATTTCCTCATAGGATTAGATATAACAAAAAAATTTTTAATTAATTCAAGATGAGAATTTACAAATATCACAAAAGAAAGTAATAGACCATGAAGATAATAAAATTAACCAGTGTTCAGTAAATTTTAATGAACACATAGAGGAAAATGAATTTCAAATCAAGCTGGAACATCTCACTAACATAAAAAAAATGAAGATAAAAGAATTAGTTGAAAAATATAAAACTATTTGAAAAGACCAATTCGATATTGGTACAGTAAAGAATTATAAAGCAAGAATCGACTTGATAGTAGACAAATATTGTAGTAAAAGACCATACAGATGCTCAATAGAAAATAAAAGGGAAATAGAAACGCAAGTGGCAAAGTTATTAGAAAACAATTAGATTGAAGAATCTTACAGCCCATTTACGGCACCAGTAACTCTGGCATATAAAAGAGAAGAAGGAAAGAAAAATCATCTCTGCATTGACTTTAGAGATCTAAACAAGATTATCGTACCACAAGCTCAACCATTTCCACTTATAGATGACCTGATAATCAAAACTAGAAACTGCAAATATTGTACAACACTGGATATCAACTCTGTCTTTTGGTCAATTCCACTCCAAATTCAAGACAAAATAAAAACTGGTTTCTTAACGCAAGAAGGGCACTCTCAATGGACATGTTTACCATTTGGTCTGAAAACAGCACCAGCAATATTCAAAGAATCCTGAGTAGCATATTAAATAAACATAAATTAACAGAATTTACAGAAAATTATATTGATGATATTTTAATTTATTCACCAACGTTTGAAGATCACATCAGACATATGGAGCAGGTATTAGAAGCTATTTTACAAGAAGGATTTAGATTAAAATTCAAGAAATGCTCATTCACTTCACACTCAGTGAAATACTTGGGGCACATTATAGAAAAAAACACTGTAAAACCAATAAAAGATAATCTAATCGCAATTCAGAATTTTCCTACTCCCAAAACTCAAAAAAATAAAAGACAATTTTTGGGAAAGATCATCTTTTACCATAAATATATACCAAATAGCTCAATATTATTAGACCCATTACATCGACTATTGAGAAAAGAAGTCACATTCATGTGGTCAGAAGAATGTGAGAAGTGTTCTGCGGAAATAAAAAAATTGTTTTGGTCTCAATCTGTATTAGAAATATTTGATAAAGATCTGCCAATAAAAATTTACACAGATGCATCACTTGAAGGAATTGGGGGCCATATTAAAGCAAGTACAAAGAGATGGACAAGAAAAACCAGTAGCATATTTCTCAAAGAAGTTGAATGAAGCTCAAAAAAGAAAGAAGGCAATATATCTGGAATGTCTGGCAATTAAAGAAGCAGTAAAATATTCGCAACACTGGTTGATTGGAAGAAAGTTTGAGGTATACTCGGATCACAAACCACTTGAAAATCTGAACATTAAAGCGAGAACAGATGAAGAATTAGGTGAATTAACCTATTATCTGTCACAATATGACTTTCAAATAAAATACATACCGGGTAAAGATAACGCTGAAGCGGACTGCTTAAGCCGAAATCCCATTCTAGAACCAATTGAAAACACTGAAGAAGCTCTAACAATAGTAAACCTGATACAAATAGATGAAAGAAGAAGAAGAACGGACCAAAAACACAATGAAATAATACAAAAAATGAAATCAAAATTGATAAGAAAGAACAGAATATTTTATAAAAAAATCCGAAATAAAGAAAAAATAATCTTGTCAGATGAATTCAGCATTAAATTGATACGAGATATACATAGCAAATGGTGCCATACAGGCATTGGACAAACTATGAACAGAATATGCCCTTACTTTACATCAAAGAATCTGACAGATAATATTAAAAAAATATGTAAAAATTGTGACATATGTATAAAAAATAAAACAAGAGACCAAGGCAAATTTGGATTAATCCCACTTGGGAACAGCTACTGAACCATATGAAATCATGTCTATAGACCATTGGCGGATTTGGAGGATGAAGATCAACAAAAAAATACCTCCACTTATTGGTCAATCACTACACACGATACGCATTTATTTTAACATCCAAGACACAGAATGCCACTGATTTCATCAAGCTCATTCAGAACATGTCGAAAACAGATAAAATTGGCATTACACTAAAGGACCAATACCCAAGGATAAATTCAAATGAATTTAAAGAATTTCTAGGAGATAAGAACATTAAACTAATATTTACACCAGTTAATGCACCATTTTCAAACGGCCTGAACAAGAGACTGAATCAGACCCTAGAGAATAAAATCAGATGTAAAATAAATGTAAACAACAAAAAAGAGCTTGGACAACGGTTGCTAGAGAATGTGTAGATAGATATAATAAGATAGAACACTGTTACTGGTTTTGCTCCAGAATATTTATTGAATGGAACGGACACGAGTGTCGTACCAGAAGAACTAAACAGACAAAAAAACAATGATGACTGGACCAATGATCTGACAATCTACTATTACACAGCACTTCACATCATAAATCATAATACACAGTTTATCAGTTTATAATGACACTTCGTGGGCATTAGGACACTTAAGAGTTTTTCAGGACACATCAATTTCTTAGTTGGCTTGATCCAGTTTCCTCTTGAAGGCCATTACAAATCTCGCGGACACATGACTTTGTGGTAAGGCGTTCCAGGCATTTACAGTTCTATTGGCAATAAATTATGCACTAAGGTTGGTCCGCACTCCCTCTTTCTGCAATCTGCTTTTATGTCCTCGAAGTCTATCATCTGGCCATCTAATGAAAATTTCCTCAAATCCGTGTACTCTTATTTCTTTTACAAAAACAAACCTTTTTCTTATGCTTTGTTTGACAAAGTCACAGGCCCATAAGGCAACCTTCTTATGGGTTTATTATTCAATGCAGAGATGCACAATCACACAAATGATTACAAGAGTTTGATTTGATGGTATGCCAGGAAAAGATGTTCATTTATTTAATATACATTTTTCTAACTGTACCTTTATAATACAACATTTAACGATAATTTTCCCAAGAACTAACGTAAGTTATTTTTATTTCTATTTGTTTGAATCTGATTTATTTTGCAGTGAATCAATAGTTGTTTATTTATGTTGCTAGGATGTTAAAATACATTGCCAAGGATATTCAATTTCTTAATATACAAGAAGGTACAAATGCACTTAATAATCGTGTAGGATTGTGATAAATTAACAATAGAACTAATTTCTTAACTGGTTGATAAGTTAGAATTTTGTAAGAAGATGAGAAAATTGTTGATAATCATTAAAACAATAATGCAAACAGTTAACTTTGATGCTACGTTTGAGTTCACCTCAGCTTGATAAGAAATTCTGAGTATCCTGGCCTGTTTGATTCACCTTTAGCCTGAATTCTTTTTTAGCCCGTGCTTGAGTACAGGTGCATGCGATTAGTGTTTCCACTTCCCTGGTTTTAGACCAGAGACTCCGGTTTTTGAGCTTCATCTCCGATCTCCAAGTTTTGAAAAATTATCTTCATTTTTTGTTTGTTTTTTTTAATTTCAATACGTTTTTAGATTTTTTATAAAATAAATAATTTTTCCAACTTAAAATTTATAGCATTTTCTATTTCATTAGAATTCTGACCTTTTCTTCTTCATAAGAAAGATAGAGAGCAGAACATGAAAATTGGTCTTGTGATTCTCATATCACCGCCACCTGCTGTCTCGTTTCTTTCTACACATATCAGACATAGAGCATGCATCTAGCGATTATGCAAGAATCGCATCGCGCAACAGTTTCAAGAATAAACCCCTGGGAATACTTTTCGATATTTCCGTTTTGAACAAGATAGAATTTTCATTCTTCTTTTCTTAGAAAATTACTTCTTGAAAACATTATTAAAATAAAAGTACATTTGTGATTCTTGGAAACTGCACATTATGTATTACCGGTGAGAAACCTAAGAAAACTATGACTTGACTTGTGATCAATTTATTGACTTCCTCAAAAACTCCGAGCAAATATCTGTTAAAAAAAGCTCTCAGAAATAAAAAATATAGCTGGGAAAAATAGAACGTTAGCAAAGTGTAAGTTACACTATTAAACATTAATTATTTATAGATCAATAAAAACCATAGAAATGTAAATATATTTGGTGAAATTGGTGAAATCAAAATTGATGTACTGTTCACAAATTTGGTCACCAAGCGCGTCTTATATAATCAACAGGTTAGAAACAATTCAACATAAATTTTTTTCTTATGTGGCTTTTAAGATAAATATACCTAATCCTATGATTAATCATAATTATACTCAAATCTCAGAAATGTTAAAAATCCCCACTTTGAAATCAACACGCAGTCTACATGATGTGATATTTATGTACAAACTTTTGAAAGGTTCGATAAATTGTCCATCAATTAATGAATTGTTTATCCCCTATGAAAACCTATTCAATGTCAGACACGCACCTTTATTGAAAGAATTCAACTGTAGATCTAATTCAATGTACAACTCAACTATACCTCGTCTTGCCAGAGTGGCGAATTCATACATAATTGAAAATGATTTTAATTCCAATTTTAGCAATTTCAAAATTAAAGCAAGACGAGTTATATTAGAGTTCAAATAGAAATGATAATTGTTATACTGTCGAAACTTATTCAATGTTAGACACGCACCTTTATTGAAAGAATACAATTATAATTCTAATTCAATGTACAACTCAACTATACCTCGTCTTGCCAGAATGGCGAATTCACTCATAATTGAAAATGATTTTAATTCTAACTTTTAGTAATTTCAAAATTAAAGCAAGATAAATTATATTAAAGTTCAAATAGTAATTATAATTATACTGTCAAATTGTTGACAAACATAATTACATGAATTACATTTTTTTATTTTTTAAGTAATAGTTACTAAACATCATAATTATAATAATGTCAGATATTGTTGTTGAGTGAATGGTATTTTGTATTAATGTATAGGGCATAATGCCTGTTGTCAATTTGATTAATAAATAAATATTTTAAAGAAATAAACAAAAGTCTGTGTCAATTTTTTTTAGAGTTCAGAACCGTTTTTAAATTATCCCCCCCCACCTCGCAGGGATCATGAGTTTTCTGGAATTGGCCAGGTGGTAACCCTACTTGCAATTTACAGTTAACTGTTAACTTCATGGGCAGTTTTAAAACAATATCATTATATAATTGTCAAGTTATTGTTATTATAACTGTCAATACATGGAGCAATAATAATGCCCAAGAAAAACTGTTCACAGGGTTGGTTGACTCGGTAGCCTAGTGGTCAGAGTAGCTGGGTGTAAACCAGAGGGTCAGGGTATGAATCCTGGTTGGGCCGACCGATTCTCTGAAAAAATTTAATTAATATAATTATAATTCCTCTAATCATTTATAGATAGTTCATTAATAGTACACAGATGTTTATAAAGAGTTGTATTTAGTATCGGTGATATGACGTGGAGGATTTCGGCTAAGTTGAAGGCTAGGAGCATTATTTGTGTAGAACGAACTTAGATTGAAAATAACCTCGCTGTTCATTCTAATTAGATTGATTGATACGGGTTTAGAAGGCACTGCAACTACTGAGGTTACTGGTGGCTATGTCAAAATTAAATAGGTTAAGTAAGTGCAACTTACCCGCTGATTAAAATCATGTTCACAACCTAAAAAGAGGGCTTGAATTCAAATATACAAGTGGATAAGGCAAAAGGAAAATTTGATAAAATGAACACGTAAAATTTATCATAAAATGTAAAACTGGCTGTAAAGGGACCAAGAAAAATAAAACTTTGCCCTTCTCTCTCAAATAAGATTATACATTCCACTTTCTCTCAAAAAACAAAAACCTTTTGAGAGTGCAGAATCGTCATCTCCGAGCACCTTCCGTAGTGAGTTGCCCAGACCATGTCTTTGTCGGCTGTCAATAAATTTTGTACAATGCAAGAGGACGTGTTCCACAGAAAGAATCATCCGGCATTAGCAAAAGACGGGAAGAGTTTCACCTTTGAGAAGGACACCATGAGAATTTGTCCAATACGAAGACAGGTTAAAATGACTTCCTCATGCCTAGAGTTGCGGGATGAGGAATGCCAGATATTAACAGACTATTTTATGGCACTTGGTTCAAACGTGCTATTGTGCCACTGTCTGCATTACTCTAAGGATGGGTCGTTTCAAGAAAGCCTTAACATTGGGCAAAGTTTTAGAAGGAATGTCAACACGAGTCTTCCGCATCGCTGATTTCGCCGCCTGGTCAGCCAGCTCATTCCCTGCGATTCTCACATGGCCTGGAACCCTACTAAGCACTAGGTCATAGTGGTAGGACTGAAGATGATGAATCAGGTTTTGAACTGATTTCGTCACCTAAACTTCGGTTTTTCTTTCTTGGCGTATGGGGGTTTGTCATCAAAATGGAATATCTCACTGTATTTCGCGTCGTTCTCGGTTGTGCCACTAGGAGTCGCATGATCGCGACTGTATCGAGCAGTGCTGGCGATAGATGGCAGCTGGCACGAGAATGTGACAATTCCAAACAGCTAGCCCAGACCCAAGGAAATAGAAAACTAATAAGGAAAGTCTGTCCCATTCAGTAGCACCGCTAGTTTCATAATGTGTAAGGAATATTTCACAACATAATATTGTTATTAGAGCAGGCCAAATGTACTTCTTCCCAAGTTTATGGAAATATGAAGAGCCTACTCCAAGAACTACATGACGAGTTCTACAGTTACAGTTAGTGTCTCATGCACCTTACAGCCATAAGAAGCAACAATTGCAAACAAAGTTAAACAGATTTTATGAGTGTGCAATTGAATATCTCCAGAAGTGGTTTAATTTCAATGACGGTAAACCTTTCCATCATTTCCAGGTCTTAGTCTCAACCTTTAATATAGTGAACCAAAAAAGCTAGTCCCCAGAAGTTGACTATAACTGGAGTGGACTGTACATTTTTTTTAAAAAAATATATTTTCATTACTTGAAATCAAGCAGTTTTTATCACACTTTTTACAGTATTTTACATCATAAAACTCTGAAAGTATTTTTATAATATAATGTAATTAAAAGTGGGTATTAAATATACTGAAAGTTTTTAAAATTATCATCTCTTTTGTATGAGTATTTTGAAATTACCAAAACTGTTTCCAGCTTTTCTCTGTTGGTAAATCTCATGGGGAAAATCTCAATTAAATACCACACTGATCTCATAAATAAGCTTTAATGTAATGAAAATTAAATTGTATCTGAGAATTGAAAGAACAACTTCACTCACCTGACCAGAACATTAGGAACCTCTTGATCAGGCTCCAATCCTACAATAGCATCTTTAGCACCAATAGCTCCTTTCACAGTCGCATCTTCTTCTAGGCCACTCTCTGCTTCCTCTTCCTCATCTGAACATTCTGGGCGCTTACTTCGATTGCACACAGGCATTTTCTCTATAAATACCAAAAAATTCCAACATCAGTTATGTATATAAATTATTTTAGCAGCATTTACTATTACTGTGTTAATTTTGCAGGCACACACAAAGGATTAATTCCTTGAGCAAATTATTATGCTCATAATTTTGTATTGTACTTGTTACAGTATATCACATGGCATAGTTATGATTTGCTGTACAAAAGAGTTTGCGCTGTCTTTCAAAGTTACCATTTATGAAAAAAAGTAAATATTGAAACAAATTTGAAGAAATAAAAAGATATCTACATATTTCGGTCAATAACATCTTTGGTCAATAAAAAACTGCAAAATTGAGCCCATTTTTTGGAGAATGAACAAAAAACATTTGCAATCCGTAGCGATTAGCTAGAACTTATCAGCTGATAGTTTCGTACTTTGGATGACACTTAGCTAAAATATGTGAGTTATGAGAGGTTTGGATTCATGATGTGGTGTGTATTGACGGATGAAAAAATATTTTTGAAACCATTTAATGTTCATAGTGGAATATCAAAGAAGGCACAAACGTTTGGTCTTAGATTAAGTAATTGGCAATTTGACAGAAATTGTTAAAAAAATAAGAACACCACTAGCTGTTTCTTGGCAAGCTTCTATATGTACATTATTTTATCAGAAGCGAATTTCTATGCAAATAGAATTGTGGCAACTGAGAGAAAAGGGCATCAAACCGTTCGCTTCCAACCCCAAAAATTGTGGCAAAACAAAAGTTGTGTATGATTACAGAAGCATAATGAGTTTTTGATGTGTTAGAGATACTGCTAAGCAAGGATTATTTACATCCTAACAACAGACATTACTCTCAATGATATTGATTACGAGTAAAAACTAGTACTCTCTCTTCTTAGAAGCGCCATCTAATTGCCACTCAATTTGCCATCTAGCCCACAAATTGCGATTTGCCATCTGATACTCACATTGAAATTTAGGGCATTATAGTAAGAGGAGAATAAGAGAAAGACTAAAGGTCCGTTTTGATTATATAAATTAGTGGTGATAAGCATGCTCACAGACAACGTAATGATCATAAGAATCGGACAATTTTGGAATGTAAAAAAATGTCAAACACATTTAAATTCCATTTGATTTTTACACTTTCATGCATAAACTTCAATTCTGTTTGCATATCAGTAAAATTAGTAAACGTTAATGGAGAAAATACTGACATTTATATAAAAAGCGCTCAGTACACTTCCTTTCCGGAAAACTCCCAACATTGCTTATATGCAACATACCACCTAGTTTACACCAAAATTCAAAATATTTTTAGCAAACTGGTTTTGCTATCTTTGGAGACTTATTATCAATATTTAACTAAAATTTATTAAATAAATTAAGTATTTCACTGTTTGGAAAAAAATGGGTTAAGGACATGTCATGATTAGGGGTGGATTTTTATATTTTTCAGCGCATGGTTGTTTAACAATTTAAAATCATGTGAGTGTGATTCACAGTATTCCTATGAAACAAGTGGTTTTTAAAAGGCATATAATGGTATATTTGGTCACACATTATATTACTACACTAATGAAAAACTTGCAATAATTCATATTTTTGGTATTCTGTATTAAACTAGTAGTCCTACAACAGCACTTACTTTCCCGTATTAGAGGAAACAGCTACACTGGAATACTGCACTTTATGCGCTACTAACATCTTAACTTACAACTCACTGTTTCCATTGCAGTGTTGTCAAAACTATGTAAATTCTACAACTGCACAAAAATAGAACACAAAAGTTATGTAAGCCTATAATGGAAAAAGAAGCCTGATACCCTGGACAATACAGAAATGCATTCCCTACAGCCATGATTAGAGAAGAGTATTTTAAAACCATGCAACAAATTCTCTACTCACTACAAATGGTACAGCATTTGGTGCAAAAACTAAATACTTTCATGCAAATAATAACATAAATTAGACAATTATAACTCCTATTCATACAGCTCCATCAAGTCACAACAATAACAAGTAATTCACAGAGCACAAACTGAATTCCATTGTTGCAGACCCCCCATTGTCGTTATTCTGAGAGCTATTAATTTTCTTTACTTATTTCAAATATTTCAAAATAAACAATTTCTAAAATATTAATGTGTAAGTGTATAACAAAAGTTTGAATGTAAGAAACAAAGAAAGAAATAATATACAAAATTGCACATTCTAATTTACGACGCACCCAGCTGTCCAAAGTGCAGTATATTTACAGCTATTATGTTTGTCACAAAATTATAGATGAACTACTCCTATTTTGAAAAAATGAAGCATGACCTTATTTCAAGATGTTGTTTTTTTAAATACATGTAATTGAGAAGAAATTGTATACTCAAAATTGTAGTAGTAAGAAAACGATGAAAACGAAGAGCAGTCAATTCCGAGCGGGCCATTATGTTTGTCAGGAAATTGTAGAAAAACTATTCATATTTTCAAAAAATTCAACATGACCTTATTTGAAGATCTGTTTTTGATGAGCATTTATCATTAAGAAAAACAATCATGTCTTCACAATTGTAGTTGTAGATAGTGTACAATTGTAGTAGAGCACAATTGTAGGGCACAGTTGTAGAAAGTGTACAATTGTAGTGCTACAGAATGGCACAGACTTTCCCATATTAGTTTTCTATTTCCTTGAGTCTTCGCTAGCTATTCGGAATTGCCAGCTGCCATCGATCGCCGCTATCATCTATCTTGCCAGCTGCCATCTATCGCCGACAAAAGTACATCTTTTTGTCAGTTTCTTAATTTTTCGGTTTCCTTTTGGTCGAACAGAAATATTAATTTTAGAATATTAAAGAACATACAAACTCAGTCATAAATGGCAATTTTCTTTTAAAAATTATGAGCCGTTTAAGAGAAAATGGCGTTTTAGCGCTACTAAAAATGCAAAATTTGAAGCTCATTTTCACAGAAAATGTTTGAGTTTTCAAAATACTTTATTTGAAGTTATTTGAAGCACTTACACTCACAAATATAATAATGTTTACAAATTGCTGGTAATGAGCATATTAAAGATGTGAGAGATCTTTCAAAAAAATTACAATTATGTAATTTTTGAAAAAACAAAAAAATAATTCAAAATAAACTTTACGTCATATTAAAGAGTGTAATTAGCACTATCCATTACAAAAGTTTGAAGAAAAAATTTGCAGCCATATATGGGAAAATGGCGTTTGAACGTTTCTGAAAATGCGGAATTTTGAGCTACTTTACACAGAAAACTGTTGTGTTTCCGAGAAACTTTACTTGACATTATTTAAAGCGCATGTACTCGTAAATATAATAATGTGAACAAATCACCGCTAATGTAAATATTAACGATGTGAGAGAAAAGTCAAAAAAATTACATTTTCCCAATTTTTGAAAAAACAAAAGAATAGAGCAAAATGGCGTTTGTCGTCTCATAAAATACATTAGACACTATACCTACCAAAAGTTTAAAGAACAAATTTGGAGCCGTTTTTGAGAAAATCTTGTTTTTGTAATTTTTTAAAATTGCACATATTGCACGAAAACTACTAAAATTTTCAAAAAAATTTACACGATATTTATGATAGAACTCACTTTAGAGAACTAATTTTATTTGCAAGAAAAATCTCTTATCTTTAATTTGTACTTGTGGGAAGACACCAAAAAATTCAAACTTTTGAAATTTTCGAAAATTCAGAGTTGTCATTGGAAATCACACCTATGCCATGTAAATAAGTGTATTTTATTCTATTCTTACAAGAAATTTAAAGAACAAATTTGGAGCCGTTTTTGAGAAAATTTTGAAAATGTCTGGGGGGCTTCATACCCCCAAATTTTACAAAATCTTTTTCAAAATCTCAAAGCTTCAACTAGAACTAGATCGACTGGGGAATATCCATTTTGGAAGAAATTGTATGTATGGGTTAGGCACTAGCAGTGTCCACAGATGGATGGACAGACACACAGATAGACGTTTGCCTTTCAATTGGGTTTTCGGTATCAAGGACCTAGAAAACAGGGTTTCTGGCTACACCACATCTTAGGGGATTTTTTTTCTTAATTTAGCAATTGGTTTTATCCACTTTTTCGTTATCAGCGCCTGGCAACGAATTTTTTCTGGTGAAAATTGGCCATTTTTTGCGCAGCATTACATAACTTTCCCTATACTACGTATATCACTCCGTGTATACAAACGTATACGGGAAAGTAAAAAGCAAGGATGAACTGTTTTTAACCTAAATAACATTAAAAATATTTAAAATATACCCGAATAATCACATGTCAAATCAAAATTTCTTGGTGTTTTCTTGGTTTTCTTTTGAATCCACTAAAAACAAACACAACAAGTATGTTCATTGCTGTATTTTTACATATTTTGAATAATTGAATCTTAGAGAAAAGAGTATTTTTTTTTGAAAAAGAATTGGTCAAAAGATATCAAAAATTGTCTCAAAAGTTAAAACTAATTGTATCAAAACTAATGATATAAGAAAACTAGAAAGTGACAAAAAATTCATTTTCAGAGCATAAAAGGTGTTTTAACACATTTGTCTACTCAATGCAAAGTCTTAGAACCATTGTTTCTTTGTTTTTAGGAGCAATGAACATGAACTCCATCCATTTGTGTACAATGGTGGAATACTCGATGATCAGCCAGTCAATTCTACCTGCACTTAAACAGGAATATCTTTCATCCAGGATTAAGCAAGTGCTGTATTAGTAATCAAAACTGATGGAATTATCAGGTTGTTCACAGAACTGTTTAAGAAAGATCTCTAGACTCCAGTATTTATTTTATCCATTCCATTGAGAGAGTTCCACTGAGAGAGGGGGGAGAGAGAAAAAATCAAAATAAACATTTGTGCTTTCTTCTCCTGAGCAACTTCTGAAGTTTTTTACAATGCTAGAAGATGACCCAGATGAGAAATCCAATCTCTAACATTGGGGGTACGTTTTTGGGCCACCTTCCAATAAAGATGCTGCCAATACACAGCAAGACTTTTCCTAGAAACAAAGGTATGTGATCTTGGAAATAGAAACATGAATGAGGGAAAATGGGGAGAAATTTGGTACTATTGTAAAAAGTGTGGGACTGCTCTGCATACTGAAGTTTCTTTCATATTATTTTATACTCTACCGAAATACTTTTGACAACTAAATTGTGTTTCATGATCCACTCAAAACAAAACATTAGTGTAATAGTTAACTAAACAATTGGCAAATAAATTTTAAAAATAATGGCACACTAATGGTTAGAGTGAAAAAGAATTTTGGATGGTTGCATCTGTAAACTAGTGATGTTGCAATAGCACATACTTTGTCACATTATTGAACATAGGTTACGTGGTAGTAAAATGTAATTCTTGCCATAGTAAAAACTCAGTAATAACTTGAAAATGACCAATTCAACATATTCAAACCAAGCACCTGTTGTGCATATCTGTTTATTTCAATAGCCAGGAACAGTAGCGCAATTTTTAACTTATACAAATGAAACAAACATGAATAAATTTAGCTATTACAGTTCTTGCACCACATGGCTTACAATTTCTGAATACCATAATCAGTGATCAAAACTTCTTAAAGTAAAAGAAATGTATTCATTACTTCTAAATAAAATATACCTATTACCTTCCTTAAATCTATTTCCTTTTCTAAGAATTTTAACTACATCATATGATCATCGTGACCAGCTACAAAGAGAAACATCTGAATATAATTTGAAACAGCTGTGTTGCCATTTTGCAAACTGACAGCACATCAAACAAAGCTCAAGATTTTTGAAATTCCAATTATGATTTTTTTCCAATTTTCAAAAACATAGATATTTCACCAGAAATATGAATAGCACCACTTTTTTACTGAATTTAATGCATACAAAGAGAAAATTTAAAGAAAAAAACTGGCTGTTGAGAAAAGAAAATGGTTTTTAAAAAAAAATTTAATTGTCTGTATTTCACACAAAATTACCTGAAATTTATTAAAATTTGCGAAACATTGTACATGACCTAAGGGGTCATCCATAAATTACATAACACTAAAGGGGTAGGGAGGGAGTCTTGAGGTAGGATTACACTGCGTTACATAGGGCTAGGGGTATTAGTTAACCCATTAATGCCCAGAACATTTTTTGTCACGAAAATTTTTGATATTGGGAAAACATGTTTAAATAAGTCTACTGTGAATGTTTATATCAATATTTTTTGTTTATTATGTTTACTTTAGGAAACAATGCCTGGTGCACAAACGCACCACCGAGCACATGGGATATCATCTGGTCTATCTTTTGAATGAAAGCTATAAAAGCATTTCTCGTGCACAGTATACTTGATACTCTTAACCGTGGCGTGTGATTTGCAGAGAGAACACACTTCGTTCTTTTGTATAACAAAATTACCTTTTTTGGAGAAATCGAATTTACGAGGTAACACCATTAGCGAGATAACACTACCATTAGCGAGGTACCATTTACGAGGTAACACCTATTGCTTCTCAGTTTTCCAGCAGTATCAAGTTCAGAAAATTTGTTTACAACTTTCAGACTCAAGAAATAATTATCATCAAATGAATGATGAGCCAAATTCCTTCCACAGTCATCTTTAGGCAGGTTTTCACTGAATTTCAAAAGAATTTCTCCTCTCAAAACATGTTCTTCTCTGTAGGAATTTTGGGATCCCTAACACTCTTGATATACCTCGAAGTCAGCGATGCAGCTTTGTCAAAGTTTGTGACACCATATTTCGTACCCAAATCTTATTAGTTTCCTACAGATAAATTGTTTTAGATCATTGTGTGCCAAATATGATATCATTGCTTCCACACTGGACTCATTCTCCCAAAAAGCATATTCGAGAAATGTTTTTCTGAAATATTCTAAACAGGGCTGAATTTTCGAAAGTTTATCATTTTTGTCTGTGAGTTGTCATTTAGATGCATATGATGCATAATCTCCTCAAATCTGGATCTTCGCGTTACATTTAAAATCGCCAAATTCCTGGTATTGTCACATTCTTTCAATATATTTGTTTGCGGGAAACCAAATAGTACCCAGTAACGAAATGTCGATTACGGAGAAAATAATTTTATCTTCGTCAGCAGTTTTCAACACTGCTTCAGATTTTTTAGCCAACTGATCTTCATTCAGATTGTTGGTTTATGTTTCCACCAAAATTATCATTCCCTCTATGCTCGTCGGTATCATACCTAATAAGAGATAGAGCAAAGAGCAAAACAAATGTCAGTAGAATTGGTTTTGGTAAATTGTGCTCATTATCATCCTCCTCTAAACCAGCCAAAACTTCATCCACATTTAGGCCACAATAGTATGAAAAACAAATTAGAAAGTGTAATAAATTTTGCCTCTGCCTTGTAATGCAGTAATGTATAGGAAATATTGTATAATACATCATGAAATGTTCAGAAATGTAAAAATTGTAAATATAAGCAAAATAAACATGGCACGCTTGTTTTGCACATAATGCATCCCCATGTGCTCGGTGGTGCAAAAACGCACCACTCAAATTTAATCAACATTTACAAATAGAATATTCCACGTAACCTCAAATTTGTGATATATATGTATATATTACACTTAGAAGATATTAATTATATTCAAAAAGTACGGAAAATTGCGAATCACTATACAAAACATATCGTTTACAATCAATATGTGCTCACATTTTGATCACTCAGGACGTACCAATTATTAACACCACCATAATTCTTACAAAATCGCACTTCTGGACCGAAACTGTTATAAACACGTCGTGGCATGTCCTCCTCGGCTTCCCAAACTTACAGAAAGAAAAAATCACCACACGTTTGTTTTAAATAAATAATAATCAACAACTCTGCAGCCTGGTGCATAAACGCACCACCGAGCGTTAATGGGTTAAGGGTTATGTAAAATTGATATTTATTTTTTTAATCATTTTCAATAGTTGCTAAATTAATTATTTTTTAGAGGCCTGTACTTAAACATTAAAATATTAACTAATTAATTTCTTTTAAAAACAAAAACAAGTTGTTATTAGTTGTAAATTGTTACATAAATGAAAATATTTTTGAACTATTTTTGAATCTGAAAGATTATAAAGAAAATATTCAAAATCTGAGTATTCTAGAATCAATTTAACACTATAACGCCTGGCTTTCGTGTACCCCCTAGAACGCCCAGCAGAGTCGTTTCAACTCCGAACCTTCAACGACACTTCTTAAAAGGAAATATTGCAAAAATATTTATCTACATTAGTATAACAATATCAAAGATAATTATTTAGTATATAATCAAATTTTTATGCCACAACCTAAATATATTTTAAACAATTCCTGCCAATTCTATTGTGCAGAATGGAAGTTAAAGAAACATCTTGGACGGAATGGGAAAGTGAAGGGACAAAATTATATGTTGAAAAATGAACTTTGATCTATTAATAATATTTTTGCAACAATAACAATAAAAATGTTATCAACTTTTAATTTTCTGTCATATGAGTTTCACATATGTCAGAAAAACATATTTTCTTTATATTTCTCTTACCATACTCTCTCGCAGTATGTCAATTTATATTATTTTATTTAAATAATATTTATTATAAACAAACATATACAGTTCAAATTTGTGTTTGCTTCATACCGATAGAAACTTGATGTCCATTTCATAACGGAATTTTCAAAGAAATTTAATCGCATATTCTAAATGGCACTTAGTTCTTGTTCGGGTTGTATTCACCTTCTACTTTACTGACTTTACTATGCATACAGTACAAAATATGTCCAGTTGTATTATTCAAACTTTTAATGTCTTATGAAGGCCACAGTTTTCAAGCACATTTGGTGGAATTTGGAGCACATTCAGACATTTCATCAGCACCTATCATGTATTCTGATGCTTAGTTCACGGCTACATTTTTCAAGTTTCCCTTCGCTTTTCAATACTTCCCCAATATTTCCAGTGAATGAAAAACAAATTGACATACACATTTTTAAAGATCATCTCCCACAAATCATTATTTGTTTCTTATTTTATTAGATTTGTATACCATAAACTGTGTAAATACATCAAGTATGAAATGAAAATGCAGACGTATCAACTTTGTTCATCTGACAGAATAAGCCTACAGTTTGTAAACGAATTAAAAAAGAAAATTATTCTTTATATTATCTTATTAATTCGAAAAACATGATTCATGAAATAAGAGTGAATAAAAACCGAAATATATCTGACATCACCTGTAGTTCAAATTGCCCTCCCTACACTAAAACTCTCTTCTAAACTTGTAATTTCCTTTTATATAAATAATAAGAAGAAATATTTTGTCATTGAAACTTCATATAATAACAATTCTTTTCCTTCAAGTGACAATTTTATTTTAAAAATAATGATGTTTTTGCTGTACCGTGACGAAACAACTCATGACTCAAGATTTTACATGTATTGAACACGAAGTCCTGAAAACAATTCAAAAGGGAAGGAATGCTCACATATTTCTTAAGAAGGTATCCTAAATACTAGGAGACATGTTAAACATTTTTCAGCATTGAAATATATGAAACAGAACCTAAAAGATCGGGTTAGTATCCAAGGAGTTGAAATGACACCTCCCGGGCGTTCAAAGTAAAATCTATAATTTTTCATGAAATATGTTTATTACAAGATTCAGTTTATAACATACTGTAAATAATTAAAATTGATGAAAAGTCACGAAATCACAAAATTCTATCTTCAAAAACAATGATGTTATAAGGACATAAAGAGCACTAGGAGTCGAAATGACGCCTCTGGGCATTCTAGTGTTAAATTGATGCTACAGATTCCCGCACTTGCATTACCCACGACAGTGTGTGCATAGCTGATGAGCCATTTCTCACCCAAGTGTTCTTCTTTCACTCACGGGTACATACACTTCTTTCTTTCACGGGTACGTTATAAGGGAGAGAGAGGGTATTGAAAATACTCGAAATTTGCATTACGTAATTTATGGACAGCCCCTAACTTCACCACCTGTGTTTAAAGAACAGATTTCATTATGGAAAAAAAAATTCCATCAATATTTTACTTGTAGGAACATGAAAAAATGGTAACTTCTGCAACTTTCAAATTCAATGAAAATGAGGCCTGCTCCACTGTCTTAGGCATCCTTTATGCTAACAGAGGACAAAGTTTAATAATTTATTTATTTATTTAACAGACAATTCATCCTTCGATTACAATACATATATATTAGATAAAGAATGTTGCAAACATATTTTTTTGTTTAAATCATATAGAAATACAATGTTATTTTATTTATTTGTCAAAATAAATAAAATAAGTGTTAAATACAATGTTATTTATATCATTTGTAACAATAATTTGTTCTTCGCAAAAGATATAAAATATGGTTTATCAATGTCACTCATGTCTATGACTAGAGAGTTCATCAATTTACAACAACGATTAATCACATTATTTGCAGTATAAGAGTGCCTATAAAATTTATTTACACAAATTTCTGTAGATCTAGAGATAAAATTAGGTATTCTATAAATCGGATAGTTACGTAGCAAAGGGCAATCTAGTATACCCGTGATCAATTTACACAAAAATTTTACATAATTTAAATTTCTATGGGATGATAATGATGGAATATTCAATCGCAAGGCAATATCATCATATTCATTGTCAATAAATGGTTCATTCCATCCCATACATCTGGCTGCAATTCAGAAAAACTTGTGTTGAACAGTTTCTAATTTGTTAATATTTTTTAAGAAAAATGGAGACCATATTACTGAAGAAAACATTAATATAGGTTTCACTATCATTTAATACAGAGATCTCAATACTACAATAGAATGTAGATCATTACATGTGTGTCTGATAAAACCTAAGATTTGATTAGATTTAGCAACAGTTCATATAAAATGGTAATTAAAAGTCATTCCAGAGTCAAATATAACACAAAGAGCTCTTATGGATGATATCTTTTCCAATTCTACAGAGTTTAATTTATACGTAGATATAGAATTTGATTTAGATCTAATGAAAGTAATAGATTTACATTTGTTAAATGTTAAGAAAAAGATCATTGTTCACACACCAAGTATATAAAGAATCTAATGCTTTCTGCAAGATTATTCTATCTGCCTCTGAATTGATCCTACGAAAAACCTTAAGATCATCAGCAAACAGTAAGTACTCCACATCTTGCAATCCATCACAAACATCATTAATATAAATATTAAATAAAATAGGACCTAAATGAGACCCTTGCAGGACACCTGAAGTAGCATTAATTGGACTAGACCCATAATCATCAATCTTTACCTGCTGAACACGATTAGAAAGATAACTTTGAAACCAGTGTATAAGAGGTCCATGTATACCAAAACGATCAAGTTTGACAAGCAAGATATTATGGTTCACCGAATCAAAAGCTTTACTGAAATCAGTATAAATACAGTCAGTTTGAATTTTCTTTTCCAAAGCATCCAAGCTTACTGTTTTCAATGTCAAACTTATTAAAAAAGCTTTCCAAAACATATTATGTACTCAGGCATGACCTCTGAACATGTCCACATATTAGCCCATCGACTGTATGTTCTTCAGAGATGGCAAATTAATCTGGTCTATGGAATCATGTATAATGATTCTGAACGCAGTTCAAAACATTAAATATTCTGAAAAAAACAACTTCAAAGCACAATGTTAATAAGCAAAATTTAAATTACACGGCCCTGAAAGGTTTTTTGATCAGAAGTTTGTTTTCTTCTTTGCTATTTAAGAAAAATTGTTTATAGTACATGAAAAGAACAAAACATGACTTATTTACCTTTTTTACTTTTTTTCCGTTTGCGAAGCATTTTTCTCCTTTTTTTAGTTTGGTTCATTACACATTCATCTCCACCTGAACGTTCAGCATCAGCTTCCACTTCATTATCACTGCTGGTGTGATGCTTGTTCCCAATGGTCCCCATTTTGGCTACACTGCATACACTGCACACACACACACATAAGTGAGAACTACATTATCTATAAATGTTCTAAAACAAAATTAATTTGAAAAAAAAAAACACCCCAACTTCAATTCAAGTGCTGATTAATGAATTGAAATATCTGCAGGCTTATCTAGTCAGGAAAATATAAAAGTAAAATGATAGCTACAGAAGCTTAAAATAAACCCTAAACCATAGAACAGCCAATATGATAGACTTATTTTTCAATTTAATTTCTGCTCATGAGCTGTGAAATTCACTCTTTTGATTTGCAAAGTCCTTGCTTCAGAGCATGAAATCACATAGTAATGAATAGAACTGAGAATTTTTCAAGAGATTTCCAATGAAGTGGAATATTTCTAAAAATTAATAAGATTCATTTGCAATCTATGAACTCAATCAAGATGTGAAAGGCATATGTTAGTTACACAAAATGCTTAGCAACAATGGTAGTACTCAACTGAAGCAAACTCATACGAGGAAAACTATCAATTATCTCATTCTCAAGGAAGTCCCACACCCTCTATCTTCTTGTCAATAAATGCAGAAATATCATATTTCTTGTGGAGTTTTAGCCTGCTCATCTCCACTTTACTTATTATAATATAAATAAAGAAAAATTTTGGCTACTTCATTTCTCCTCTTCTCCTTTGCTAATTAAATTAGTATTTCTACAGCTCATGTTACATAAGTAATTTAATGAATGGGTTACTCCTGAATATGTTTTAATTTAATGCAAATACTCATGCACTATACATCAGTTTTATTCTTCTTTATGAGGCAAATGATTTGACATAATTGGTTGTTTACGCAGCTCACAAATACAACTACCTTATAATTCGATTTTGATGAAACACAAGAAAAATTCTCTTGGAAGTACTCCATTTGTGAACTATTTAGTGAAAAAGTGTAAAAATCTGAATGCTTTAGACACTTGTGATTCAACATACATTTTCACTGTTTCAATAACTTCATTTTTACGATATTAGAGCAGCACTGTACAACCATAGAAAAATTCACAGCATTCTACCTACTGTCTTTGATAGAACTATCAAATTAATTTACAAAACAATAAATCAAAGTGTTTACCTAGTACTGTATATGTGTAAATTTCCCCATTTCTATGATGAAATATAATGTAAAGTATTGCACCAGAGAAATTATTATTAAAATATAAAAGATGTGCAATATAAAGAAGGTAGAAAATAACAGAGACTTTGTTTCAGAAATGAAAGTGCTTATTTGGTTTTAGAAATGAAGTTGTAAACTATTAATAGAAGAGCTGTAAAACGAAGCTTCATTTCTCATAAACTCATGTAAAGAGAAGCCCTACATTCTTGAGGATTAGGCTATTTAATCTGTAACCAGATGACATAAAATTTTAAGAATAACTTATGTCTCTTCTAAATAGTGCAAAATAAATGTTAATAGACAAAGCTACTCACCCATTAAATGAATTCATGAGAAGTTAAATGTAGAAAGTTTGCAATGAATAATTTGCATGTTTCCAGTGGTACCAAAATTAATGTATAGGGACCATTTCCATTTCCAATGGTCTAATTTTGGACAGTACCCCACACAATCATTTAGAATATTAAAGAAATTTTGTCAGCTGAGTCACACATGACTCAAAGGAACTTTTGAGAAGTTGTAGTATCATAGGTGACATAGTTTTTGAGATATAGTTGTTTTTTGACCCCAAGCACTGTCAATAAGACTATAAAAGTTTTGCAAATTCAGAAAACAGTATTTCCTTCTCCATTATCACTAAACAAATGAATTTGCGCTTACTTGTACAACTTCTTCCATTCTATTCAATGATACAAAAAATCAACTTTGCCTTTCTTATTGTAGGGTGAGTCCATTGCAAAGTTGCCAGGAAAAATAATGTAAAAAAAAACCAACAAAAAACAAACCTTAACACTGAATAGCGTCTCAGTCAGCACACTTCACTTTCAAGACTTCAGACACACTTCAACTAAATTCAAGAACAGTGGGAGGCTTGCATTGGATGGTGTGATTTTTCATGTAACTTCCCCAAGCCCTTGAATTTTGTTTCAGATTTTTCTAAATTTTGCATTATGTTTTTATATTTTAACTAGCAGTGATACAGAATGGCATGGACTTTCTCGTACTACTTAGATTTCTAATTTCTTTGATCTGGGCTTGCTTTTCGAACTTGCCACTTACTCTAGTCAGCTGCCATCTATAGCTGCTCAAAGTAAATTTTTTTGAAATTTTCTCAATTTTTAGGTTTCCTAATAGTAGAAATGAAATATTACAGAAGAGTAAAACTTTGTCATATAAGGAAATTTTCGCTGAAAAATTTGGAATTCTTTTTGAGAAAATAGCATTTAAGCGTTACTGTAAATCTGAAACTTGTAGCTCTTTTTCACAGATCTTTATAAAGATCACAGAACTTTATAAAATATAATTTCCAGCACCTGTACTCCTAAATGCAGTAACATGAATAAATTGTCACTAATGTCAATATTAACGACTTCAGAAAGAAGTCAAAAAAATTACATTTTTGTAATTTTTATCATTTTTAAATTAAATTTTTGAAAAAACAAAAGAATAGAGCAAAATGATATTATGTCACCTTCTAGAGTACATTTAGCACTATCCCTACCAAGAGTTTCAGGAAAAAAATTGGAATCATTTTTGAGAAAATTTTGTTTTTCTTATTTTTTAAAATTTTACATAGTGCACGCAATTTTGGGCAAAATTTACAAAATTTTCAAAAAAAATGTGCATGACCTTAATAAAAAAACTAATTATGGGGGAAAAAAATTCATTTGAAAGAAAAATCTTTATTTTCAATTTTGTATTTGTAGGAAGACGCCAAAAAAATTCAAAATTTTGTGCTTATCAAATATTCGGAGTTAACACTGAAAATCCGACCTTCGCCACTTTTATACGTATATTTAACTCTATTCTTACAAGATATTTAAAGAAAAAATTAGGAGCCATTTTTGAGGAAATTTTGAAAATGTCCCAAGGGCTTCATGTAAAGTACTAACAAAAATTAATGAATGTTTTTCAAAATCACAATTCTTTGACTCAGTTCAGAATGACAGGGGTTCAGTTTGGAAAAAATCGTACACATAGTATAGGTGCTAGCATAGTTCACATACCCCAGACAGACGGACATATTTTAGACAGACTAGCATTGTTCACATACAGATAGACGGACATATTTTTCAGCACTAAAATTAAAAATTGTTACGACAAAAAACATTTCAATATGAACAATATTTTTTCTTTAAGTGATTTACACACACCCTTCTATCTGTAATAATTTCAAATTCAGGTCTAAAAACCACACATTACATAAAAAGAAATTTACTGGAGCAAGTGAACTGTATAGGATAACTTCTTAGCAAGTCAAACTCAGCCCTGCAAAGTCATTGTGTAACTCCATGATGTATTCTTGGAGTCCCTTGCAGAACTACCTCTCTCTAGGATCTTCAGAAAAACAAGAATAAGATTTCAGAGAAGTTTCCTTTTCACATATTAGAATTGCACTGTGGATGATGCATACCTCAGGCACAGTTATTACAATTATAAATCTGTTGGTATTTAATATTTTAGTACTTCAATTTCATTACTTGTGAATAAAAACAGAATTCCTGCAATGTCAATCTGCAAACATATGAGCAGTACTTGGGCAATCATGATTTGAATTCCCTGGATACTTGCGTACTTATCAAAGACTAAGATATTAAGACATTTGAATAAAAAAATAATTTGTGAGGATTAGAAATGGCCCTATGTCAATTCTGACATGCAAATAAGCACCACCTCTTCAAGATTAAGAATTTGTATTATAAATTGACAATTTCAGAAAATATGTATAAACTGTACATTATTTATCTTAAAATAAATAAAGAATTAAATTGAATGTTCAAATCATGTCTTCATATTCTCTCACTAACTCTTCCTTAAGATTCATTTTCTTTCTTGTCCCCACCATCCTCCAAAAAAAATGCGTAACTTACGCTGGTTTACATTGATGAGCACAACTACTTAGGTTATCAGCTGGACTACATGAACGTTTAGGTCCAGCCTCATCACTACGTGCATCCTCCTCCTCTTCATCCTCATCATCCAACTCCTCAATTTTGGCACTGCCTGTAGAGGTTTAAAATTATACAATTCATAAGAATATAATCTCTCACGGGCTTCAAATATAATGACTTTGGGCAACATTTGTTATAAATTATGCGTGTGTGTGTGTGTGTGTGTGTTTTCTACATATACTCAGAAATAAATAAATTCAACTCACCATCAGAACTGTCAACATCCCCATCAGTCTGAACGATGTGTTTCTTATGAGTTCGAGGCTGCTTGCAAGGTGTAGGCCCTTCACTTGTTTCACTTTGAGTCTTATGAAGGTCACTCTGCTGTGAACTATCTGCCTGCACACACAGCAGTGGCTGACAAACCTGCATCCCACAAAATCAATGTTTCAGATCCATTGCACATAGATAATTTGTTATCCAATACATGAAGGGTATTCAACAATTTCCCGGAATTATTTTGCCATCACCAAACTAGTGATAAGACACTGTTCACATTTCTATGAGCACATTCACACATAGGCAAAACTGGTCTAGACATGTTTCAATGTGCAGTGGTGTTATGTGGAGGTGAATGGTGATCGAACGGCATAATTAAGCAATTCTAATAGTGGGCGGACATTAAGTTCATGTGCAAACTGGGAACATCAGCTTGAGAGACGCTATCAGCCCTGCAGCAAGTTTATGGTGATATACCACTAAAGAAAACTGCAATTTATGACTGGTGAGTCTTGGATGTTCACCTACGATACGGAGATGCAACTGAATTATCAGAGAGGCATAGTCTAGTGTCACTCAGACCAAAACAATCAGGCATCATCATTTCCAGAGTCAAAGTGACAATCATCACCTTCTTTGATAATGACAGTTTGGTGCACAATGAGTTTGTACTGCCTGGACAGTCTGTAACTGAAGATTTCTAGGTGCACGTTTTGCAGAGTTTGTGCAATGTTTGCAGTTTGGCAGGCCAAGTGACAAGGAAAGTGGTGTGTGCATCATGATAACACACCAAGCCACACATCGTTAGCTGTGCAGAAACTCCTCACTGAAAACTATCTGACATCCCTTAACCACCTTAATTTCCAAATTTAGCTCCTAGTGACTACAGGTTGTTCCCTATTCTGAAAATGGGCCTCAAAGGGAGATGTTGTACCACCGTGGAGAACATGAAATTGAATGCAATGGCTCCGCGTGTTGAAATAAGTCTTCTACCACTGCTCAAACAATGGGAGGAACGATGGAGCAAGTGTGTGGGTGCACAAGTGACCTAATTCGAAGATTAGCTCACTATCACTCTCATAGTTTACAACATTAACATGCTGGATCACCATTCTGGGAAAATTTTGGATGCCCTTTGAATTGCGTGAAATACCAAAAATAATACATTGCCAGAAGAACCACCATAGAGAAGAGTACTTTATAAATACAGTTATGTTTGTTTCCAAAATGAATTGTGAAATACTTTCTCAAATTAACAAGTTAAAAAACGCGTTACATTTGATTTCTAAATAATTACACAGAAGCAAAGAAAATGTTTGATAACATAAATGAAATGTAAATAGATTCCTTATTAACGAATTTTCAAACAAAAAATTAGGCAACATATCAAGGTTGTCAAAAAGACAAGGATCATAGCGAGTATTCCTTCTTTTGGCATTCTGTCAATGTAGTAAACACATAATCCCTATATAGTATTTGAGTAAACTCCTCATATGCGTGCGTGTGGAAAAACAATTCCATCTCTCATGGTTAGACCACTTTCTGTGCACCAATAGAGACATATGAGGTGTCATTGAATGTGTCTCGGTCTCCTGATGGAGAACTGATAATTTGTTTTCCTATCTGGCCATAAGTTTCCAAGAAATTGCCAAAAACATGTTTTTTCGTGTTTTGGCACTGCAATCTTTGTATGATGGAAAATAAACCAACACCACCTAAATAGATCTAAGCTGAAGGTATTGATTAAACCCCATTATCCCATGGCTATTTTCAGTCCATGACACCATAATTTTCTTCCATGAGGATGGCAACACTGATTTTTGACAAATTAGCAAAAATAAAATGAATAACACCTGGCAGAATGTACCGTAAATTCTGAAGTATTTTAGTTGTTGTGAAGCGTGAAGTATGTCATGCGTATTTCGTACAAAGAATTTGCAACTTGTCTTGGAACATTAAATTTGAAGAACATGAAGTGAATACAAAGGAAACAAGAACTGTAAATACTAAACAAAACATTTCTTAAGCGTGCAAAAGTTGATTTTCAATTTAATGTGACTTACAACTTACACACATAAACATACAAAATAGTTTTAATGTTTATGTATATTTGCCTTCAGAACAAAAATCAGACCGAGTTTGTGGAGATTTAAAATCTTAAAATAGGAGATAAAAATATGGAAGTGTTAAGCAACTCAGGGGAATCAAATGTAGTTGTAGAAGATTTTGCGTCAGAATTTTCCAAACTAATGGAGAATGATCTTATATTAGCATTAGAGAATAACCCAGAACAATAACTTACAGGTGATAATTTATGTTCATATTAGAAAACAAAACGTAAAAAATGTAGCTGTGCTGTTGCATATACCAGTATTTTTTTTTAACAGCGATTATAATTTTCAAATTGCAATATGACCAGTTCATATCCCATTTGGAATTAATATACAAGGCCATTGAGTGTTGGGAATTTTTGAATTGGAGTATAACATTAACAGCTACTACGATCCATTGGTAAGTCCAATGCCAGATCTCTAAGAACATATTTGAACAAAGTTATGCATGAAAAAAATGAAGTATGGAAGAAATTTTCAGCACATGAATATACTTTTAAAACAGTTTACATGGTCGGCGATGCCACTTTCAACTATAGTATATTATATTCACTGATGACACTAATGACTTCAAAGATTTCTTTAATTTATTCATTTAATAGGTTGTAATATATACAAAATAATATGTAAATGATAAATTACGAATCAAAGAATTTCTCCATGTGTGCAAAGCTGTAGACAAATACAAAGTATTCTATTTAAATTAATACATTCATGTCTTCATTTAATATTGTTAAAACCATTGCTCTTTTGATTATAAAAAGTCTCAATTATTTTTAAGAGAAACATCTTAAGGAGGATTAATAACAGAAAGTAAAAGTGATTTATCACAAAAATGCTTAAGGGAAGTTGGTAATTACTCAATTTCACTCCACCCACTTACAGAAATCTGGATTAAAATTAAAATGTGACAATAAATAGGAGAAAACAATGGCATTGAAATTAAGAATATAGACCAAAAAAGTGTAGTTAAACAAGTTAAATACTGCAACAAAGAGTACCTCAACTTTAATTTTCAACCAGTTTGCCTCTCTTATCTTTTGTTCAAAATAGATTAAACAAGTTAGTTCATTATAGAAGTATAAATAAGAGGTATGTTAAAACAAGTTACTTCATAATAGAAGTATAAATAAGAGGGATTAAGAAACATTACTACACCTCTTTAATTTAACTGCACCTAGCCTAGCTAACAAATTACTAATTGTTTAATGTAAATTTGAATAAATTTCCTAATTTATTATTTTCACGAAGATACTGGCTTTGTCACACACTCACAATTTACACAAAGACGAAGTACTCAAAAGATTTTGGTTCAAACGATTCCACTTACTTTAACAAATATTTTATGGGTATCTAATTCATACCTGTTCCTCATCTGAGTTGCTGGCTTCCATAGAAATGCTATTCTCACTACTACTGACATCACGGTGACGACCCTTCAGGCCTGCCAAGGCAGCAGCCTTCCCAAGGCCAAGAAAGGATGCATCTGTTGCTGCTCCTAGGGCACCTAGCTGTCCTCCATAGCTGCCACCACTTGTCCATATAAACTTTATAAGTGCTGAGGCAAGATACAGGCTCTGCTCGGTGTGGTCACGTGGTTCCAACTTGCATAATAATGCATACAGATGTAGCACAGGTCCAGCTTCCAGATGTTTTATTAATGGTGGAAGTAAGTCATGCACCTGTTCACCCAAAATGAATACTTAACTTCAATATAATTATATCAAAGTATAAGAAGAAACAAGCAGAAAACAAACTAAAATAAATGAATAAAGCACTACTAAAAGACCAAAATGAAATTTTTTTACTTCTCTCAAAATAGAATGGATTGCACAGAAGCTTTGGAAAATATAAACACAGCTTTGGGTTACACTTAGATGGGCTACGGACACACATGTGAGCATGTGCAGAAAATGCAACTTAGGATCAGGTCAGCATTTAGCCTCACGGCCCTTTGGCTTTTTGACCCACCCTTGCTGACACCTCTGTAGCTTTCTGTGACGCTGTGGCCCAACCCCTTCCCTTTGTTTATTCATTCCATTTGGTGTTGGGTCAGAACCCTCCTTCTCAGCTGCCAGATGCAGCCTATGTAACTAAGACTTTTTGCATTTCTTTTCTTGGCGGTGGAAGCTAAGCTTCACCTAAGGGATAATTAGTTGGTAATAGGGTAAGGGTGTGGGGTTTGATGGGTCAGGATAGGGCAGATACACAGTGATCGAGTCTGTCCATCCATGCCAGAATGGACAGGATCAGGAATGGCACTGTGTAAGTGTTGTGTACACTTGTCTCTCACAAAAGTTCCCTTGCCACCCAGGCCACGACAGATAGGAGGTGCATGGTAGTTTGGAAACCCTGCCATGCCACTGCACTTGGAAATAATGCCATTACATAATTACACTGCACACTGAAATAATGCCATTAAGTAATTATTACCACACACATGGTCATGAATGACAACTCTTGACTACAATACAAAGGGTACTCAGTATAGCAAGAGAAAGCCTTGGGATTAATTTCACAAGATAAGAATTGAATGAAAGACCTGATGGTCAGACTGACTGAGGAACTGACAGATTTTTTGCTTTCAATTGGTTTTTTGGTATCAAGGACCCACAGAACTGGGATTTTGGCTACACCATGTGACAGGGAATTTTTTTTTCTTAATTTAGCACCTGGATTTATCCACTTTCTCGTTATCAGAGCCAGGCAATAAATTTTTTCTGCAGAAAATCAGCCGTTTTTTCATGCCGCATTACCTAACTTTCCCTATTCTACAAATATTATTTATTTATAAAACAGGCAATCGTCCAATTATACATATTTATTTACACCAATCAGTTTTGTACATATAAGTAACAATTTATTATTATATTGTATAACTATATCTAATACACTATAATAATTTCTGAACACAAATATTCAATGCAAAATGCGATTAAAATAATTAAATTAAATTGAGATTCTAAACTGTAAGTAATCACAGTATATCGTTGTATTTATAATCTTCGTAATATATATTTGAAATATAACATGTTATCTGTTGGGTATAATTTTCTTTATCTGTATCGAGAATGATGATGTAGATCGACCCAAATGATATTATGATACATGTTGCAGACTATGTAAAACTACAATATATCAGGTAAGTAAGTACAAATAACATCTTTGTATCCTACACACCTATTCTCTATTCATTGATTTCATTTTTTATCAAATTATATAGAAACTTAGCATCAGTATAATTTCTACATGATTTCAGCGAACTTGCATTCAAAACAGTAGCAACCTGGGTGTAATTATGACTCACTCTAGGCGAGGGTAATCCCAATTTCAATGCAACAAAATTCAGAAATCTGTGCTGAACTTTTTCTAGTTTTTTGATGTTATTTTCACAAACGGGGGACCATACAGGAGAAGCGTACGTTAAAATTGGTCTAACCAATGTCAAGTATAATGTTCGAAAAGATTCTGAGTTCTTAAAGTCCTGGGTCATTCTCTTGATGAAACCCAGCATACAATTTGCTTTGGATATTAATCTATCTACATGATATGTGAATTTTGGTTTAGTATCAAAATGAACTCCCAGATATTTCATCAGTGTGACCAGTTCAAGATTTTGTCCTCTTATCGAATAAGTAAAATCAACATTATTCCTTAACCTAGAAAATGTCGTAACTTTACACTTAATAATATTAAGATCCAACTTATTTTCATCATACTATAGGGCTAACAGATCTATGTTACGTTGGAGAGTGATACAATCATCACTTTTCTTTATTTCGAAGAATAACTTTAAATCATCTACATACATTAGAAACAAGCATGTAGATAATATAAGTTTAAGGTCATTAACAAATATTATGAATAATACAAGGGTCCAGGTGAGAACCCTGGGGTACACCAGATGTAACCATAATATTTCTTGAGACAAATGATTTGTATTTAATATTTTATACTCCTAACAAATAATCTTTAATCCAATTCAAAAATGTACCACAGATACCAATTTTATATAACTTCTTCAAAAGTAGTTTGTGATTTATGGTGTCGAACGCCTTAGAAAAATCAGTGTAGATAGTATCAATTGGGAATTTAATTCTAATGTTGCTAGTACAAAGTGTTGAAATGTTAATAAATGGGTTGTCGTTGAGTGCTTACGTCTAAAACCATATTGTTCGTTAATTAGTATACTCTGCAGTGAAGGAGATAGTTTATCTGTAACAATTGTTACAGATAACAACTGTTTTGTAGAAAACAACATAAAAGTGAGATACTAAAAGAAGAACATGGTTATTATTTTATATTTTCTTTTATTTCACTTCTTTACTACAAAGACAATTTTGTCTAAATATGAAGTAAATGTATAAACACATTTTGCCACAGTGGCTTGCAAGACTCAATCATTGTCATCCATGTGATTTTCATTTAACCGTTACTAATTGGTCATTCCATGTCAAGTGGTCTAGGTTTTCAATGCGACCATCTCAAATTTTGATGAAACTTTGAATGCTGAGTCCTACATATCTCAAAGGAATTTGTATACGTGTAGTTTAGAGGTAACATAGTTTTAAAGACACAGTGGTTTGACCCCACACAGCAGTCCCATACAACTACAATGTTTTCACAAATTTGGATACTCCCTTCTTGCTATAACGAAAGAGAACGGGCTTACTTGTACAACTTTTTCCTCTTCATTCAATGAAACTAATATCAATTTTGCTTTTATAAATCTTTTAGGTATGAACGGGAGACATCAGCCCAGCAGTACCAATGGGATATGTCTTGCCTGACCTCCAGAAGTGTGTGACAGCTCTTATCTCCCACTTATTCAAGATGGCAAGCTGAGCTGCGGCGATTCCCAAGCATTGGAGCCCCAGCCTACGCAAACGCAAGGGAAGTGTTGATAGACACGGATTCGAGGCACCATATGAGTGATTGTGAGCCGCTGAGACATTTTGTGCAATTAGTGAGCCATGGCCAAATAAGATCACTTGCATGTATCACTTGCATTCATCTAGAGTTTGCCTTCTAACACAGAAGAGGAAGAAGAAATCTAAAAAGGAGAAAAATCTAAAAGGAAAAATAAGAAGAGATGGCAGCAGCTTCAGACATTGCTTGTATAATCCCTTTGACTTATTCAGGTTTGAGAAGCAAGTTTGTATGTAAGAGAACATCATTTTTGCACAAGAAAACAAAACAATAAAAAAATTACATTTTCATGTGTTAGATAACCACTTCTTTTATTTGTGACTCACCTCAGTTTTTGAAATAGTGAAGAACAATTAATGGGGAAAAGAAAACTGCAATTTGAAAAGAAGGTAAATAATTATTGACTATTATAAATAAACGTTACTTCCTCATTTATTGCCGCAATTTTCATTGAGAAAATGGAAATGAGCAGGCCAATGCAACACATTAGTTAAATTCTACCCTCAGCTGGGCAGTAATTATATGAGAATTAATTGCTAATTAATTTCCATAATTTAGAATTAGAACACCCACAGTGAGGTTCTGATTAAGGAAATAGAAAATAGATTTTGGAATAGAAGAGGCCTTCATTTATCACGGCATTAAAAAGCCTGAAGTTCAAGTTAAAACTATGCAACCCCCACCTCCACCACACTGACCAACATCCATCACCATCTGCAGCCCCCTCCACCCCCCATACTAAAAATATTTAAATACCTTTCACCACCAAGACCAGTGGACAATCAGACTCTTAACATGTGGGAACCCATGTGAAACCAAGAAGAATGCTCACAGATTAGCTCTCCTAGGAACTGATCGCTATCTGCACCCTACTAACACACACATGAACTACCTAGCAACTCTCCAGCGGCTTGCAAGGTAGAGCAACTCAATTCGTATTTTCAAGAATTAATTTCTTCTATACATGGAACATTCCATGTCAAATTGAACACTTCTGAAGAAAATCTCTTCTTTTCTGGGCAAAATGTCAAATTGAATGCTTTTTCATGCATGTGCATGCTGTCAGTTTTCTTGAAATAAAAAAATACCATTAACTTGAGAATCTTAACACTATTTAACTGTAAAGGTAATAAAATTCTGGTTTGTTTAACATGAATTAATGTTTGTTTCATTAGAGCAGGCATACATAATATACTATATTGAATATAGTCATAAATGTGGAAAATATTTAACTTTATTTTTCATATAGTAGACCACAATATTTTTCATTGCCCATTTCTTCTTACAACCTATTTTAAATGCTCTACACATACAAAAATAATTTATGACGGAGAAACCATTGGTTGCAATGAAAAAATTTTTTGTATTCTTGAGTACATTCGACCTACTGTGAAAGGGTTGCATTTTGTAGCCGACGCTGGTGCTGTGGCTAGTAATTTCAAAATCGCTGCATGTTCACATGTTTAAATTATGCATAAAGCCTGCCATAAAAGTCTGGTGCATAAAGCCTGCCATAAACCATCCATATCTGTATAATTTTCAGAAAAGGCTGGCATGACTGCAAGCCTGTTTAATTTAAAATAAAGAGGGCTCTGGCATCACATATTCTCATTACTTGTATGAATCCACCATCATATCCGCACAATTGTCAGATGTTCCAAACTAAAATTCTTGTACTTCGGAGATGATCTTTCAGATGCCATCAATATTTGCACAATTTTTAGAAAAAAGTGGGTACAACTGATTTAAGCAAAAAAGCACTGCCCAAAATCCTACAACAAAACAATGAATTATGCCCATTGGACAGAATCCCGGCAAATTATTTTTTTTCCCCTCCCAAATAGTCGCAATTTTTTTCGTCCAATTGGAATTCCGCCTCATGGAGCATCCCTGAGCAGTTGACAGTTTTATTTCCAAAGAGTGAATTCTTTCTTGCTTAGCAGAGGACCCACTCAGTCGCCATTGCGGGTTACTTGAGGAAAGTTGCACGTCGCAATTTCAGTAGTGGTTTCGAAGTGTGGTGGAACATCTGAAGTGTAAATGTAAACATTGATATGAGTGTTTCATAAAATGAAACAAATGCATGATAAAGTGTCACTCTCCAGTGTTTGTTTCAATCCTTTTAAGTTAGAAAAACATGGGAGGAAACAGGTGAATGATTCAAGGTCTGTCTCAAAATTGTCTGTCGCGTTTTTTTCTTTTCCTCCTCCCCTTCCCTCCTGATAGGGTAAGGGAGGTTTAACTTTTCAACGATTCCTAGTTCAGTTATCTCTGTGCCCTGGGGAGACATAAACGGTTAAGTTTGTGAGTTTTTGTGTAGTCGTCGTGATGTACTTACAATGGAGAAAACTTTGAATAAAAATCGAGAGATCAAGTTTGGGTGAGCTGAACGCAAAGTTCAAGAAGACGCGAGTGGAAACTTTCAAGATGTTTCATCCTAATTTCTGGACACTGTTATCACAAGATCACAGTGAGCGAGACGTGGATCTTTGAGAACGATGCAGAAAGAAGGGGGCAGAGCGTGGAGTGTCACACCTCCGCTTCTCCATGCTCAAGAAGGCTCACATGAGCAAATCATCCATGAAAGTCATGCTCATCGCTTTTTTTTTTCTTCATACCTCCTGGACACATCATAAACACCCAGTTCTACAAACAATGGCACCAGAGACTGAGCGAAATGGTCACCAGTGTCTGGATGATCAGCGCTTCTTGGAAGCATCGCAAACACAGCGCGCCGGCCCACAACGCCTTTGTTGTCGGGGACTATCTTCTGACCCATCTGTATGGCAACACTTCCTTTCTCCCCCAATAGACACGTCCAGAACGACATCACAACGTTTGGCGGGATGGTATTGGGTGGCAACCTCTGCTGTATGCGAAAGTGATTCCTAGAGGATTACTAAGTTCTTGGATGTATTATGCGGTTGCCGAGGTGCGTGTGTCTTATCACATTTGTTATTTACAATGATATTTGCTTTCTTTCAGTTTATTTAGATTCTGGCTGCGAATTTCGTCAACAAATTGGCTTTAAAAAAGCACTATTTTATCAAAGACACATCAACTATTATCAAATTAGATTATAGTTGACACAAGAAAAAGTAATAATGCCATCCAAAAAGTCAAGTTCAATATGGTGTTTGATTTTGCATGGAACATACTGCCCCATATAGTAATTTAGTTCATATCATTTTCTTTTTATTATTTCTCTACGGTTGTTTTCTCTTTCTTTGCTTCAAAATAATTCATTATCCCTCTTTGCTTTTTCTCTCGTTGGACTATTTTGAATTGATTTTTTTCTCTATTGACACGAAATCCTTACATATTTTACACCCTTTTAAAAAAATCTCCCTATCCATAATGGTCTTAATTCATTCCAAATTTTCTGAGCTTGTAATTGTCTTTTTACAAACATTTTTTTCAATAGATTTTGTGACCAATTTTAATTCTCTCTGTTTTGTTCGATTCATCTCTGTCCCTGATAACAGAATAACTGATAAAATATTGAAAAAATGGCACTACATGGTGCTGAAGAATAAAAAACTAGATATTCATGCAAATGCAGCCCGCTACACAGTTTGAATCTATATTGTTAAATAACTCCTAAACAAAGCGTTCTAGGGCCTTAAAACTTAAATTTTGAGGCCAAAGACCAATAGGTTTGGGACATACTGCTGCACACAAAGACTGTAATAACAGCAGATGATCCTTTCTAGGAGGGCTGGGAGGTTGAATGTCAGGATCAGAGTGGGAGTGGGGATCTCTCTCCTGTTCTCCTTCCTCTTGATCCTGAACACCTCAGTGACACCTTCGTTTTTGAAAAAGGAGAGCAATTTCTCCTCACTCTCAGATGCAAAATCATCATGGTTGACCACTCCCTTACAGAGGTTAAGGGTAGGGTGAGTGGTCACTACCACCTGGTGGCTGGCAATGTGCTTGATTTGATTACCTTGTCAATCTGCTCGTCGGTGCACGCTTTAAAGAGAATGTTACCATTCCTTTCTTGCACGACTGCTTGGAGCATTCTGAAATACTTTTCGATTTCTCACAGAAGACAGACCACACTCACACTCTTAAAAGTTTTGTCTTCTTCAGCGTATTACATTAGAAGAAACCCTCTTCTCTAATGAAAAAGCTGTTCAAATCGATCGCTTTTCTGTGACATCACCTCTTCCTTGCGGAAAAGGGCAGAGGTGGTGGTTGAGTATCCATACGATGGACATTTATTCATCTCTGTGCTTTCCACCCACCATGGAGTCCAACAAGGGGACACCCCACTGGGGTGCCAGGGTTGATGTGGAGATATAGTGGGGGAATGATACAGCACTGCCCCGCTGTGGATCCCCCCCACTCACAACACCTCGTTCGAGCCGATTGATCAGAAGTGGGTTAGCTCCCAACCGTCTGTTTAGAAGAGTCCGAGGCCAAGAGTCTGTTTCCGCATTCGGCAGATTCCGTTTTATGCTGTGTAAAAATGCCATATAAATTCATGGGCCAGAGAAATTTTCTGGTTAAGGCAGATTTCTGGCTTGTGTAGGTTCCGGTTTAGACAGATTTTACTGTATAAAGAAATTATTAATTTAGTGTTTTTTGTTGGTGAGTGTGTTGTGTTTTATCATTATTAATATTGTTGTTCTCTTCAGAACAGGACTGGGGTGCAAGAAGAGGAGAGGACAGTGCGCAGAAGAGGATCTC
Source organism: Acheta domesticus (assembly GCA_031308135.1). Classification (NCBI taxonomy): domain Eukaryota; kingdom Metazoa; phylum Arthropoda; class Insecta; order Orthoptera; family Gryllidae; genus Acheta; species Acheta domesticus. Next base: position 74,763,063 of record JAHLJT010009419.1, on the reverse strand, counting down.
AAAACGACAAATTTTAGAATTTCGAAGATTTAGGCAGAAATCCTAGCCTACATTTCAATCTATATTTCTATCTAGGGACAAAAGATACTGGTATGATCTCGCCAATGGAACTAGGAGATTCCTAAAGAGATCTGGGCAGGAGGAGCTCAAAGGCATGGTGACGCCGACCTCGTAGGGGAGTAAACCCTAAACAAAAATCCTGGTCCTCCTAGTAGGGGGTTGGGACGATGGGCCAGCTCCTCATCATTCATGTAAAAACTATGAAATGCTAAAAGGCCTAATCATGAGAAAATGGACGGTACCCGGAGACGAACTAGGCAAAGGAAACGGATAATGAATATAGGAACATGGAATACTCGAGGCCTGGGAAATAAGGTACAGGAGGTAATTAAGGAACTTCAAGATTTAAATATGGATATTGCAAGTTTAAGTGAGACAAAGAAAAAGGGCTCGGGTATAGAAGAGATTGGACCCTATATTTGGAGCGGAGTACCAAAAGATCAGAGGGGTGGTAAAGGGATTTCCATAGTCATTAAAATAAATTTAGTAACTGTATTAAAAGTTGGGAAGCCATAGATGAGAGGCTGATTAAAGTAAATTTTGAAAGTTTTAGATACAAAATGACGATTCTTGGGGTATATGCTCCAAATGAAAATGAAGTTACTAATATTTTAGATGAATTTTATTCAAAACTGGATGGGGTAAACAGTGAATGTGGGGTAAATAGAGAACTAATTTTATTGGGCAATTTTAATGCAAGAGTGGGAAAATCTGAGAACTCAAAAGTCGTTGGACAACATGGAGAAGAGGTGGAAAATTCTTATGGAAGAAGATTGATTCAACTATGTGAACAACATGAACTTACAATTAGAAACGGTCTCTTCCAACATAAAGGTAAGCATATGTTCACTTGGGAAGATAAGGTAAGAGAAAGGAAATCTGTGATCGATTGAGTAATCACTAGACAGTATTTAACTGAAAAAGTAATGGACATCAGGGTACACAGAGGCCTGGAATGTAGATCCAACCATTATCTAGTGAAGGCCAAAATTATGTTTCCACCCATAAGACAAAAAGAAATGGCGATCAGAGAACATAAGGAAGACAAAAATGAAAATAGTGAAGGTAGGAAATATAATATAGAAGTCTATCATAACCAAGAATAAAATATTAATTTCAAAATGAACACCTCAAAGATAGTCTAGCCGCTAAAGAAGCACTTGGAGAAATACCTTTAAATAAGAAAAGAAGAGGGAGAAGCTATTGGATTTCTCAGGACCTGGAGCGGGAAATAGGGGAGAAGAAGAGTCTACATGAAAAATGGCTGAGTACCAAGAAAGCGGAAAACATAACATCCAACGAAATAGAGTTATAAACATGATAAGAAAAGAAAAACAACAATCATGGGAGTGTAAATGCCAAGAAGCGGAAATGTACATAGGTGGTACAAAAAACAAGCAAGTTCATAAAACAGGTCAAATCTCCCCACATGGAAAAAGTCTGCATACAAAGTATATCTGTAAGTAAATGGGAAGAGTATTTTAGAACATTATTAAATGAAGGAAGATCAGGTTTACTTGGAACTACAGAAAGGGAAAAGATATCTCCGGCCAGAGAAATTAAAGTAACCGAAGAAAGGGTCAAGGGATGTATCAAAGAAATGAAAGGCGGTAAGGCTCGGGGTCCAGAAGAAATCCCAAGCGAATTGATAAAGATTGGAACACCAAAGCTATTGCGGATGATGACGAAGCTAATTAATGGCTGCATCAATGAAGGCAATATACCCGAAGACTGGAAAATGGCTTATATAACACCAATATATAAGAAAGGAAGAAAAGACATATGTGAAAATTATAGAGGGATAGCAGTGCCAAACACGTTCAGTAAGGTATATGGAAGAATGTTAAGAGAATTAAAAGAAAAGGGATACAAGGAATATGAAGAAGAAGAATAAAGTGGTTTTAGAGCGGGTCTTTCTTGCATATGTGACCTGTTTTGTTTGTCCCAGGTGAAGCAAAAGAAATAGCAAACAGGGAGGAAACTTCATCTGGTCTTCCTTGATTTAGCAAAGGCTTATGATAGTGTGCCAGTCATAAAGTTATGGGAAGTTGTGAAAGAAAGTAATGTAAATAAAATTTTAATAAATGCTGTGAAGGAATTGTACATAGATCAAAAAGGAAAAGTGAAAGTTAGAAAACAGATGACCCAAGCATTTCCTATATCAAAAGGACTACGGCAAGGATGTTGTCTGTCACCTACCCTCTTTAAAATATATGTTAATGCGGTGTTACAGGTATGGAAAAGAAAATGTGCTGGGATGGGAATACCACTTGATGATAATATACCACTTTATACCCTACGATTCACTGATGATGACTGATGGTGCAAGACCAGGAAGATATTGAATATATGACTAGGAAGATAAAACAAAATTATGAGAAATGGGGACTAAACTTCAACCTAGAGAAAACAGTGTACTGGACACTGGGCAATACACATGATGTATTGACTATGGAAACTGGAGAAAGAATAAGAGCAGCAGAGGACATAAAATACTTGGGAACAACAATAGGGAAACTAGGTTTTTATGAAAAGGAATGTGAAACCCGAATAATTAAAGGAAGGAAAATTTTGGGAGCTCTGAATCCAGTGATCTGGGATCCAAATATAAGCAGAAAAACGAAATTTAGAATATATAAAAGTATGATTGAAAATGTTACATTACATGGAGCAGAAATATGGCAACTTCCAGAACAACAGAAAAGAAAATTGAGAGCTCTGGAAAAGGATTTCCTCAGACGAGCTGCAGCAATATCTAGAAGGGAAAAAATTCGAAATGAAAGAGTTAAGGAATTTGCACCATGATATTACAGAGGAAATCGAAAAGAAACAACTCACTTGGTTTGGACATATACAACGAATGGAGGAGAAAAGACTCCCCAAAAGATCATTAGAATGGCAAACAAGTGAAAAAAGAAAACGAGGAATACCAAGACCAGCGTGGAACGACCAGATCAGAAAGACAATCGAGAAGTGAAAATTACCTCCTGATGCCTGGAAGAACAGAGAAGACTGGAGAAGAAGATTGGGCGCTGGAAGACTGAAGTAGCAGTTAAGAAACAGGCAAGAAGAAGAAGATAATATTGTTGTTAACATTATATTTTATTTTACTGTCAATCATCAACTTAAAATAACTTCACAATAGAAGGTCTCTCACACCATTGAAATAAAAATTAAATTGACTTTGTGATTGAGCAAGCAGAAGGGATATTTTCCAGGTTTGGTTTGAATCAATGCTGCATGTTCCAACTTGAAAGAAAGAGTCACTTTTTTGAAATCACAGTCACTGCCAGTGGCAGGCTAAAGTGTTGCCAGCACAAAGCTTGAACAGTTTATATCAATCAATTATAAAAATTCTAAAACAATCCAAATATGTTTCCAAACAAATAGTGCACGTTTAAACATAAGACTACAGTGAGTTCAAATTAAAATCTGTATACATCATAAATCATACAATAGCGTTTCTGGTTATGACTTACTTTATTTATAAACTAAGATGAAGTTACATTAGAACTCGCAAAAGCCAATGCCAACAAGCAATAAAAAGTTCAAAAGCCACGAGAGAGAAGTTATATCGAGAGTGAGGGAATTTGAGTATCCAAAAGTTGAAGCATTATGGCTGGAAATCACAGTGGGTAAAATACAGTTGGTTATAGCTGGTATCTATAGATCTGCAACACCTCACCCTGGCATTAAAGAACCTGACCACAAACTCTTTCAGATGATAGATGAGGCATGTCTCCAAAATGAACTTGTGGTAATTTTTGGAGATTTCAACTTTCTAGGTATTGTGTGGACATATCATGGTGCCAGTGGTAGAACATAAGATGAACAGGAATTCCTTAATTATTACACCAACTCAAACCTTAGTCAACTCATGAAGGATCCCGCAAGATTTATAGCACAACAAACCCTGCATTACTTGACTTGGTGATGTCTAGAGACCGGAAAAATATGTAGTATGAAACGTCAAAATATGTATGTAAATATGCAATGAAAACAGTAAGAACATGTAATAAATATGTAAAATCAGATATAATATGTAATATTAAAATATTCTTATTATAAAACTCATTTATATAACACAAACTGACATGTACAAAAAAATTTCCTATACAAATTATAAAAACAATGAAAATGTTTTAAAAATCATTTGGAAAGCACAAGTGGATGTATATTTGCACCATACAATTTTCCCATCAGTAGTAAAACCTTAACAAATTGTTATCCAGAAATGTAGTTTAGGAGACTAGATGCAATAGAAGCCCTCGTACAAACTGACAAAATCTACGACCAGCAAGCAATCACTGCAGCATGGAATATTCTCATCAAAATGTTACACAACAGCCATCGCCAGTTGCTTGGAAATTAAGGTTAAAGGTCACCAAATGCAGCATCAAGGATACTTTTCACACCTAAAGGTGAGAACAATCTGTCGCTGACGCGCACTTCCCGCCACTGAGATAACTGAAGCAGGCACATCGGACTTTGAGAATATCTTACCGCTCTTCACAAAGCGTACCATAAGTAGAGTATGCAGTAATAATGAAGAAAAAATACTGATTTTTTTGAAAATACTTCTTTTTATAACAATATGTAAGAAAATTCATAAAATAAAAAAAATACATTGAAAAAATAACGAAATATGTAAAATATGTAATATAGTACCAAATACGTAAAAATATGTAAGGAAAAAATTCGATATTGTGTTAGGACGGTGATAATTCGTCAAGTTTAAAATTTTGAGAACGGTAAGTAGAAAGACAAAATATATGTAATTACATAAAAATCTGATCTCTAGTGATGACAACAAATCAAGAGATCATTTCACCACCTTACCAAAGACCACAAATTGGCTAGAGTGATCATCTGGTTATAATGACAAATGTACAAATAGATAGTTGCAGAAAGGAAAAACTTCACAGCTCATGATGTCTCAAGATGTAATTTTTACAAAGCTAACTATGAGAAAATTGGTGCAACTCTCAAAACGAATCTACTATCTGGGAAAGTAAATGAAGACCACGATGAATTTTGTGAGGTATCCCAGTAACTGCTCAGAGCACACACTCCAAAAATTAAAAGAAGAAAACATGGATCAGCAGAAAAATCACTAACTCTTAGCTCTTATGGATAAATTCAATAATTTACAAAATATATATACACATATTCGTACAAATAAATAAATAACTATGATACAACCATCGATTGTCAATAAAGACATAGGCACCAGGGCCATCTTTAGGCACAGGCAGACGAGGCTCATGCCTCAGGGCCCCCATGATCAAAGGGCCCCCACAGATAATAAAAAATATATAAGAAAACTGAACTAGTGGTGCTAGAACAGCACGTACTTTCCTGAATTATAAAAAACAGCTACGCAATATCAAGATATTGCATTTTCTGCACTACTAACATCTTAGCTATTGAGTTTTTCATTCATATCGCACAAATAATTATATCCATCAAATTTCAGTATTGCTGAATGGCTGGTTAATATCAAAGGCAATATTTTCCAGGAGTGAGATATTTTTTTATTTGCTCCCAGAAGACACACAGCAATGTACGAAATCGTGGAAACTACAATGTACAAACTCGTGGTGGCTAATCGCGCATTGTCGCCAAGTTGAGCGCCTCTAGCTGTTATCGCAACTCGTAACAATGACATGTACTTAATTCCCAGGAATTCGCGAGCGCCAAGCGGAATTCCATTGTAGCCTCCGCATTGTCGATAAGTTAAAGTGTGAGGAAGCAAAAATTGAATTAGTATTGGCATTTCCAATAACAAATTATATTTAAATCAATTATTTTTATTTTCCTTATACATACGTATATACATAATATATTTTACTATTCTGTATATGCACGTATATACGGAGTATTGTAAGAAGTGGCTGACATTTTTGTTTTATTTTTGCAAAACCAGGCATTTTAACGAACATGAGACATGCACCATTCTCTTAAGCTACCTTTATGCTATCTAAGGTCCCAATTTAATAAAAATTTGTTGTGAGGTGTCTAAGAAAAAATGGTTTAAAGGAAATAAAAATTGCACATGTTTGACACAGAATATCGCAAAAAATACTCATGTTTTTGAAAATTTGAACATGACGTTATTTAAAGATCTGTTTTTTATGAACATATTTCATTAAGAAAAAAAATTGTAGCTTCACAATTGTAGCTGTAGGAAGACTCCGAAAAAATTTTGATTTTTTTCAATTTTCGAAAAACCAGAGTTTTCAACCAACATGAGACCTATGCCATTCTCTTAAACGACCTTTAGACTAATTGACAAAAAAATTTAGTCAAATCGTCTGAAGCCGTTTTTTTTGAAAATGTTAAAAATGTCCCCGGGGCTTCATGTAAAGTACCCCCCAAAATTAAAATATCGGTTTCAAATTCCAGGGGCCACAACATCAGTTAGATCGATCGGGGAATATCAACTTTGGAGTAAATCAGCTGAACAGTTAAGTCGCTAGCGTTGTTCACAGACAGACAGACAGACAGACCAACAGACGTTTTGCCGTCAATCGATTTTTCGGTATAAAGGAGCTATAAAACGTGGATTTTGACTACACGTGTTAGAGGATTTTTTTTTCTTAATTTGGCAACTGGATTTATCCACTTTTTCATTACCAGGGTCCTGTAATAAGAGTTTTTCTGTTGAAAATCCGCCGTTTTTTCGCGCAGCATTACATAACTTTCCCTATATGTATACGTATTTGGGAAAGTAAAAATTGTAATATTTACTACATATATATTAACTTAAATATATTGAGTGGAACCAATATAGACTGCATCTGAATTAATTTATGTTCACGATTAAAGTAATATTATATATTTCTAACATCAACGGTACGAATGTCGAGAGATTAATAAAATAGGTCACTTATAATTTGATCAGTTCAGTTTTCGAAGTCTGTTGCTAAATCAAACAGCTGTCTACAAAGAATCGTTCTTTCTAACAATGCACATGTTTAACAACAATGCGCGCTTTCATAGAAATTTACCAGACGATCTTTGTGTTGCTTGGCAGCAATCGGCAAATATTGAAATTGAATTTAGCTTGCAGTCAGAAATCGAATGAAGAGCAAGTGCAATACAGTGATAAGTGTTATAAGTATAATATAAAATACAACATCTTTACATAATTAACATCTGAAAGGTTAATCGTATCATTTGAACCCACGACAGAACACATTAAAAAATGTAAGTTTAAGGTACATTTAATTACATTTTAATGTATAATTTTGTAAACCGCAATGTTTATTTATTGTAATAAAATTATATTTTTATAACTAATAAATAACAATACTATAACACTATAATTAATGAATTTAAAAATTGAGCAACAAACAAATAAAAATTGATTAAAGGATATTAAAAAGTGTATAATTTTATTATATTATAATTTGTATAATAAAGTTTCATGGTTGAAAATTAAGAGTATTTAAGAATTATATATTAACGAATCAATCATTTAGACAAAAATATTACTTTAAATACAAATATGATAACATATAACAAGTGTAAATGAATAAAAAAATCAATATGATTAAGATTTTTAACATGCAAAGTGACATTATAAAAAATTGAAAGCACCGAAAATGTTTGCTTTTGTGAACTGTGAATTTGACGCATGCAGAAAGTATCTGTAAGTAAACTAATTTGTATAACAGTATATTGTATTTTCTTCTAGAGTTCATTGATATTTCATTTTACTGGTACCATGTCGAAACGCACATATCCAAGTGGTGCATCTAAGAGAAAAAAAGCGATTGAGGAGAACGAAAGGATTAAAAAATTATCCAAACTGACATCTTTCTTTACAAAATCAGTAAATCTTCAAATGACACACCAGAAATTCTTTTGGACACACCGAATGAAATTAATCGATCAGAAAACCAGAAAATGGAGCCAGAATCAGGTACCTCCGAAGGTAGTTCTCATCTGGAAGATGTTTCATTGCATGAGAAATGTTTCTCATCTGAAAATATAGGTGATGCTCTGACTTCTTCAAAAGTATCCAGGCGCACATCAAACGATTCCAGCGAATGGAATAAGATAAGTGAAGAAGATCGATGTTTTTGGATTCAGAAAGGACCTATGTTTTTTCAAAATAAAGATTGTGATTTTTCAAAAACAGTGAGAAAGTACGAAGACAGAAATGGGAAAATTGTAATTAGACATCTTACTAAATCTGTGTTTACACGTAAATTGCAAAACAGTGAAACTGTCTGTAGATCATGGCTTCTATTTTCGCCATCTAAAAATGCGTTATACTGTTTGCATGCGTCTTTTTGCATCTCCCGATTCGGCGTTTAATTCTCCGGACGGGTTTCATGACTGGAAAAATTTGAACCGTGCAATTACTGAACATGAAAACAGTTGGCGGCATAGATATGCAACTATGGATTACATTGTTCGAAGTAAGAAAGTGGGTACTGTAAATGAATCAATACTTGCCCAGTTCAATGAAGAAATTAGTTATTGGAAAAGTGTTTTGATTAGAATTGTTGAAACAATCAAATTTCTTGCTGGCCGCGGACTGCCGTTTCGTGATGATAATGAAATAATTGGTTCTCAGCAGAATGGAAATTATTCGGGTTGTTTAGAACTAATTAGCAAATTTGATCCATTTCTTAAAGAGCATTTGAACAAATATGGTAATCCAGGAAAAGGATTTGTGTCGTATTTATCAGCAAACATTTGCAATGAGTTTATTGAGATTATGGGTAAACAAGTAAAACTAAAAATACTTTCTGAGTTGAAACAGGCCAAGTATTATTCAATTAGTATTAATTCTATTCCAGATTGTAGCCTTGTTGATCAGTTGACATTTACGATTCGATATGTAAAAGATAACACACCGATTGAATGGTTTTTAGAGTTCATACCTATTCAAGAACATGGTTCCGAATATTTAACAAATATGGTTTTAGCTTTTCTCGAAAATAATCAGATATCAATTAATGAATGCCGCTGTCAAACTTGCGACAATGTCAGGTGCGTACTCAGGACTACAAGCAAGATTGCGTCAATTATGTGAATACGCTATTTTCATTCCTTGTGCTGGACATTCGCTGAATTTAGTCGGGGCTAAAGCTGCTGGTTGCATGATGACAGCAACGAGTTATTTCCAACTTGTACAAAAATTGTACAACTTCTTTTCGGGTTCAACACATCGTTGGGATATATTAAAAAAATTCTTGGGAAAATATCAAGTAGTAAAAACTTTATCTGATACTAGGTGGTCTGCTAGATACGATGCAGTCTCAGCTTTAAAATGTGGTTATTCTCAGATTATATTAGCTTTGGAATTTATTGAAAATAATAAAGAAAACCCAGCAGAAATGCGAAATGAAGCCTACAGTATAGCTAAGAAAATGAAAAAATTAGAGAATATTATTTTAACCGAAGTCTGGAGTGCTGTACTTTTAAAAGTCAATGAAACGAACAAAACATTGCAAAAAGAAAATCTTTCATTGGATGTTGCTTCACAGCTGATATCATCATTGATCAATTGTTTGCATGTCATGAGAAATGAATTTGATAACTTTGAAACAATCGCCAAAGAAAAGTTTCCCGATTCAGAATATCAAAATTCGCGTGTAACAAACAGAAGTTCTCATGTAACTTATTTTGACTCAGAAACAGACGAAGTCATCTTTTCTGCCAAAGAAAAATTTAAATTACAAACTTATATTCCTATTATCGACACATTAATAAGTGAATTGGATAGAAGAGCTGAATCATACAGTATTATAAGTAAACGATTTCTGTTTTTATCAGAATTAAAACTTATTGATGAGAAAGAATTGTCTAATAAATGTAAACAATTTGTTGAGTTTTATAACACAGATGTCAATGAACAAGAGCTCATATCGGAGTGTTTTCAATTTCAACATTATCTTCGCATTGAAAATCCAACAAACAGCACCGAATCTTTGGCAGAAATGTATAAATTGTTAAAAAAGATAATTTTGAAGAGACATTTCCTAACATTGAAATAGCGTTAAGAATTTTCTTAACGTTAATGGTCACTAATTGTACGGGTGAACGGTCATCTTCAAAGCTGAAGTATATAAAAAATGAATTAAGAAGTAATATGATTCAAGAAAGACTTTATTCGTTAGCTTTATTAAACATCGAGTATGATATTTTGAACGAATTGATCTTCGACAATGTAATTGACAACTTCGTGCATAGCGAAACTATGTAAAGTACCATTGACAAATGCTTAGTTTGTTTTTTACTTAGATCTTATTATGCAAATATTGCTTGTGTTGTTTTTTAATCATATTTTATTATGTTACTATTGTTAGAGTTATTAGTAAAATATTACTACAGAAAATACAGAGATTAAAGATACTATTTAATTCCGTTTATCTAGTTTTTTTTTACAAATCCTTCCTTACCTTAAAGCTTATTAACTGTGTAATATTCAATTTTTAATAACTTATGATTGCCAGAACGTAATTTGTTGAACTAAGAATTAGGGGCCCCAAAATCTCTGAGTGCCTCGGGTACTTTCAAACCCAAAGACGGCCCTGATAGGCACTAGAAATTATGTTCATGTGAGCTACAAAGTTTTTAATTTACTGAGCAGAGAACTAAAAAATCTTAATATAAATAATAACAAAAACAAAAAGCTGATTAGACAGTGGCTAATACACTTAGATGATAACTCTTTGAAAACCATTATCAGATGAAGCACCTGTTTACATAACATTGTAACATTACATTATACATACAAACTTTTAAATCTATGTCCATATCTCTTATTCTACATGTTATAGATTCAACAGCAACTAAAATTATATCACCATTTGTACTCTCTACACTTCTATATTTATCGTCAAATATCCTCATACTAAAATCAATTTTATTATAAAAAATATATATAATTGTAGGATTTAAAATAGTTACTGTATATTCTCAAATATAACCCGCACCCTAATTTTCAAGGAAGTAATCTCGAAATTTAAAAAAACTCACTTGCTTGATATGGTCGCGATCATGTGACATCTAGCAGCACGACCAACAAAGACGCTAAATGCCGTGACATATTCCATCGTGAAGATGGGCCGTGACCCGCCACATTACAAAAACCCGAAGAATAAGCCATGCCTCCATGCAACCACGTGCAACAGGCTTCAAGTTCGCGGTACCAGCCTTGACGCAAATATTACCTGCACCCCAATTTTCAGCTGGTAATTTTTGAAAAATATATGCGGGTTATATTCGAGTATTTACGGTATATTGCAATTTACAGGTTCATACACAGGCTTTTTGCCTCAGTGAGATGCAAAATTATATGTATTATATGTTTATATCATACTGATATGTATATTTTGTATCTGTTTTAACAGCCAGAATAAATTATTATAATTATTATCTCACTACTGTCATAAGAGTTGCTATAATTGTAACTGCTCCCTAGAAGACCTGAGATTAGTTGGAAAATACTTTATTTTCTTTCTCTGTTTCATGACTAACTACAAAATACATTTTTCACACAAAGGTGTTTCAAGTTTCCCAATAATAGAATAAAAAAGAACCAATAATTAAAGAATCACTCTCGTGTTCATGTTTCTACATAAATTTTCTTAATACTAAAACACATTGCATTATGGCAATGGTCTTAATCATTCAAAGAACTCATTTTAAGAATAACTATCACAGAACAGGAAAACCAACCTGGCGACTACAATGTTTCAGTTGGGCAGCTTGCCAGATGATATCCATGTGCTCATTGGTGATTTTGCATTCCATTGCCAAAAAGCTCAAGATGATATGGCTTTGTTTGATAACCTGCAGATTAAAAAAGTACACACATACTATAATATACTTTAAATGCAGGTTTCTAAGCAGTTTTCATGTAGTTACATAAGTGGTTACATGTAATGTATGAGATTTATTTGAAAACAATATTTTATTCCTAATTAAAGCTCTTATTGAAATACAGCTTTCCTTGTTTATATTGTGAAAAATCTTTCACTGTTGTGCAATACATTTCATAATCCTAAATCACTTGAGAAAAAAAAAACACTTTTTTTTCTCTGAATATCTTAGCATCAGAAGATTTGAATGAGTTATATTCAGAAATATAATTACAAAATTTGTAAAACTCTTTTAAATGGAACTTAATAAATTCCTCTTACACCTACCATCATACTACATGAATGTTTGAAATACTCACCTCTACATGGAGGTTGGGTCCGAAAATATGAGATATGATGCTATTGTCTATTAGCCAATTTGCTAGACTCTGTCCTACACTTTCCACCTCCACAATGCTTTCACTATTGCACAATTCATTAAACATATTGATATGACTATTTATCTGTGCAATTCCAGCTAACCGCATAGTCAATGTGGAACTAGTAAAATACTTAAAAGCCAAGTCCAAACCATCTCGATCAAACGTAAGGGGAGAATCCAGTGGATCTTTTACAGCACTCCACATAAAATCTGAAACATTCAAGATTTTATTTCAGGTCTCAAACCTCAAATCTCCATAACACCATTACAATGATGTGCATTACATGCAGGGTTCATGCTACTGAAAACAAACAAGCAAAACAAGTAAAAATGTTGTTACATAACCAGAACTATGTAAGAGCATGTTCTGTGAGCTAATCAACTTGATTTATTATTTTGCTTTAAAATGTCTTGCAACAGATAGTTAAAGATCATATGATTGCATGCAAAGACGAATGAGATGGACAAAGACTAGAGCAAATTCATACTTTTAGAATATGTAGATAGAAGGATAAGGAATAGAAACTGTATTCATAGATAGATATGGAGTTTTTAGCAATAGAATTATCATCATAACTAAAAAAAAAACATATGAAACACAACCAATTGTATGGTTCTTGTAATGGCTGCTTTATATTTAAGGAAGGACAGTATGTAGTAATTGATAAACATTGAAAACATTAATTAAACATTAAACAAGGGAACTTTGGCATACTAACAAACTGAAGGAAAGTTGATGAGAACGTAAATCTGCAAATGCAGTGAGCCCACAACGCTGCATTTATTTAACTTTCATTACAATCATATGACACTGTTATAAAAATTCAACAAGGCACCAAAATAAATTATTTAAAATGAGGCACAGAACCACACACATTACAACACCATTATCACAATTCACCTTACATTTCATTATGTTAACATAGAATGTTCAAATCAATCTTATATCCAATTTTGATCTGATGTAAATATTTGATACAAAAGTCACAACAAATGAAACGACTTGATTGTTCCAGTTGCTATTCAAAAAGAATCCTAATCCCCCAAGTGCTGTATGCTAATTGTTTTAGACTGCACATCAAGCAACGACTCAATATACACAATACATTCTAATACCTACGTGGTATCTCAACAAATGATTTACCAAGAAAGGATGGACATGCATAAATGTAAATAATAACAAAAGTAAGGCGAAGCTCTGTGTCTCAAGTCAAATGACTTTTTATGTACTTCAATGTAAGAACAGAATTCCCTCCACACATACTGCACTGAAGACTCACTATACTTATTCCCCATTTTGCCCAATAAAATAAAACAACGAAATAAATGAAAAAGGATGATGCTGCCCATATCGAGCTCTAATTTAATTTTAATTGTGAAGCTCATAGGGCACGTTGTGAGAAAACAAAGATTCTCTTTTGAAATTTAAAGATTCCATTAGTCAACCTCCAATTTGGTGAATCACGATCATTAATGTGTGCCAATATTTTGGAATGCCACATTCTATATTAATATAAATTTGATTCATTTAAATTAAATTTACATTACACACAGCTATTTTTAAATATATTTATTTGGCCTATTTACATTATTAAAGTACTTGGTATTTTTATTTCTTACAAGCCCATTTAAGATGCCTCAAAAATTAAACTCTACTCATGAAACACAATTGCAAAGCATATAATCAAATTTCCACATCTTTTACAACTATATTACTTCTACAGGGATCTGATATTTGATTCTAGATTTTCAATTTCATTCTGTGAACTGATAATTACCGATATCATTACATATTTGTTGAAAATTACACATACAAAAGTATTTCACTACACACATTAAGAAGAATGGAGAATCAATCTTTTCGGGGGGGGGGGACAAACAATTTCTCATAGAAATTTTTACCCAGTTTATAAATTAATCAAAGATATCATAAAACAATAAAATTTAACACAAGTCTATTGGGTCATGTCAAAATCCAACTTGAATATTGGTGTGATAGAGTCACATGTGGTTACTAAGCAGTTAAAGCTGTCGAACAGTAAATTACTCAAAAAAAAAATGATGTATTCAATTTTCTACAGTTTTTAGCACTTGAATTTTCAATCTGTTACACCCCAGTTTCTCACAGTAAATGATGGGATCCTGCAAGCACGCATTTCGCTGTCTGTTACTATTAATCAAAAGATAAGAAACAATGAAATACAATTAACATTTGTTTTTAATTTGTTTAATGAATATTAATAGTAATTCCTTAATTGGCAAAGCAGGATCATAATAAACGCAAGACTCCTTATTTGGCAATATTTATTCTTTGTATTTAGCACAAAAATTATAAACATTTAATGTTGCTTACATATCTATATTTGAATACCATGACAAATATCTTAATCAACAGTTCTCAGTGGCATACACATTGTCAGATAAGTAAAGTGTTGTTCTGTTGCACAAGCTGGGGAGCTGTCAAATTCCTCACTCAACACGTCATCAAGATTTGTATCTATTTTAGAAAGACTTTGTTTCTTTTGGCAGCTTAAAGTTTGCAAATGAACCACATACAACTCTACCATTGAAAGCAAATCAAGGTATCAAGGTATATTTCAACATGACACGATACACCATTCCCATGTAAGAATCAATTGTTTTCCAGCTTACATGTCTTATAGAATTTCTTTGGCAAATTTTGCAAAATAACAAGAAACAAATAATTTTTGCTACAAAAATATACTTATAAATGAAATTGTGCTTCACAAGAAAGAATTTATTTCCCAGATAATTAGACATAGGAAGATTTTTAATCTCATTATGTAAGTTTGGCTTGAATTTTATTTCCAGAAATTATTATACCCTCAATAAAATTCTTCATACCATGCACAAACTTCAGTCTCAAACCAAGTATTAAGTAACATTCACAATTAAATGTTTTATTAACAAAAGAAAAATTAATTTTGATATAAATATATCCCTTTTAATGAGCTTTCCAATACAAATTTCATTAAAAATACTTAGAAATAAAATTCTAAAACCATCTCACCTGCCATAGTTTTGATACCAGGTAAACGTAAATCCTTATCGGCAAGCGAACACATATAACGTAGCACTTTAGCTCGCAATGGAACAAATAACTGCATGATAGAACGAAAATTGAGCCAAAGCTTGAGGTTGCAAACAATTGCAATCATTGCATGAGCCAGAGAAACAGGCAATGTGTCTGGATTCTGTCTTTCAAAACAGAAAGTCATGGCATGAACGCCACCACTCTTGCAGAATAAACACACATTGCGCAACAAGTAAACTGGAATCTCTGGATCATGGAGATCACAAAACACGTTTAAACTGCTCGCTTCCTGTTGAGAGATCTCCTCTAGCTTTGCTTGCACCGTGTGCTTGTAGGCCACATACAAGGGGAAATTGAGCAGAAATACTTTTGACAAGAAATGTAACAGCTTCTCCTTCTCTTGAATACTCCACTCTTCTTCATCTTCTTCCTCTTCCCCATCATCATCTTCGTCATCCTCATCCACATCTTCCTTCATAGGATCAACTTTCTCTTTGGTCCCAGCTCTACTACGTTCCTCTGATACCTTGTCTCTTTTTTCCTCACTGCCCCTATATTCTTTAGCACCATTAGCACTTTTCCCCCCAATAGCTCCTCGAACACTATTAGTCTCCGTTATTGAACTGTTATTGTAACTTCTTTTTTCACCATCTTCTCTGATACTATCTACATTCTTCTTTTCTGCTTTAGCTTTTGCTTTGGCTAAATCATCCCTTAATTCCTTTAACTGACAAACTGCTAAACATATTATACTTTGTGTTATCAAGTTAAATCTTTCATAATTCTTGGGATCACGGAAGCAGCACATACACTGCCTGAAAAAAAATACAGAAAATGTATTAAGTAGATATTTTCCAAGCAAAATACAAAAAGTTTGTGATCATACCTTTGTGACCATGATTGAATGTATAAGAAAACAGTCTCCACTTCATCCTTTTGAAGTAAAGGGCGATCATCTGATTCTTTTGAAACCTTTTCTTCATCTGTAATAATAAATGTTGGGTTACTTATTTGCAATCATGCTTATTACCACTACTTTCTGCTTTCACATCCAGAAGAAAACTAATCAACAAAATGCTTTGGTACCCATTTGTCGACATCTCATATACAAAGAACAGCAAGCAGTCAGGGCCTACTTAACCTTCCCAAATTCATCTTTCACATGAAAATGTACCTGATGCAGGTAGTATCAAACCTTTTGAATTTAGTACTTTTTCGTAATCAATCTATTCTTTAAAAAAGATGCGTCTGCAAGCCGAACATTTTTTCTCTCATCAACTGTCAGGCAAGAATAAGCTATAAGAATTTCAACAAAAGTGATAATTCACTACATGACTTTACTCACGAGAAATGACAATGACAAATGCACACACTTCCACAGACTTCTCATTTAAAGTGAGTGACAACAAGTAGAAGAACCAGATTCATAAGCTTACATGATTGTAATAGATCCAAGAACTCGGCGCATACATCGCACATCTTATACTAAGTTTATGATTGGCTGTCCATAACGTTTAAACACACCGTTTAACCCAAACTTCTAATGTATACATTATTATAAGGTGCGTCTTACAACCATTAGCTTAACATTGGGATAAGACCGTATCCCGCCATATTGAATTTTGCCATCGAGCGTCAGAGCCCTCTATCGCAAAAAGATGCAACCAAAATGGCCTATGTCAATTCTTGAAACTTTTATCACGGAAAATTATGCTTCCTGCGTGTTTACCCTGTATACTCTTTGACAATAAACCGACACCGAAAGCGCAGCACGCACGTCGTCGTCGACCATCGTGACCAGATCGTGACCATCGTCGACACCAGGTCGACGCTCGGCTGGACGCTCGGTCGCGGCTCGGTCGCTTGCTGGTCGCTTGCAGTGCAGTCGAACCGATACTTTCTCTGGTACGTGCTCTCGTATCTAGGTGGTAAACAATAAATGCCCCAGCTGCACATTCATAACACACTTTGTGCGCGCAGCATATAAACATGGATGAATATTATGATACAAAAGCTCACTGAGCAGTGCTCAGAAACTCTGAAAGATTCTGCGTGAGTTTGGTTGTGTTGGACGCGCTTCGAGTTTGGTGTTCGTTGTCGTGTTACCTGGATCTGAGTTTTCCCAGATACACTGGTTCGCATGTGGGCTACTGAACAGGGAGAACAGAATGGTATAGAGAACTGCTTTTATAGTAGATGTAGTGCGAATTCATTTATCTCGGTTTGGTCGGATTCGGCAGTACAAGGCTGCATGTAGGCCTACTACACGTAAACAACAATATGGCTAAGTAAGCCGGAAGTTCTCAATGCTTATATTCTTCTGCTGCAGAGAATACGCGACCTCGGAGGCGATGCATTTTCTATACTTTTGCATTATCTTTGTACTACTTGCATAAATCACAGAATACTCCCATGCCAAAACTTTTTTTCTTCTGTTAATTATTTTCATGTTTTATTGTTTTCCCCACCTTATTTCTGAGCGAAATATTTATCTAGTAATTGTATGGCTTGTTTGACAATAACTGTAGTAATTGAGAAGCATGCCTTTTTTAAATTTAGCTTCCAATGCAATTGAACATTTCGTGTAATTTTTTTTCGGTTTATATAACACCTTCCCCCTTGAGATATTTTCTGAACTATTTTGTAACTACATAAACCATTCACCATAATTTAAACAAATGTTAATTGGATTGAATTTTCAAACCACAATTATTTGACTTTTATTGGAGTTAATGTTTGTGCAAGACAAACTGAATATTGTCATATAATAATTTTAAAAAAATAACAATGAATACCCTACACTTATTTATTGGATGTTACCTCTATTATTTCTGATCCAGCTTTCGTGATGAGACTTACAATGTAATATACCATTTTTCTACAGCTGAATCAAATAAACATAAAGAACTCTTCCAAAATTCTAAACAAACTTTGATATTCTAAATACAGTTTTATTATTCTTACTCGTTGAACAGAAAGAAAATTCTCACATTATGTAATGAATTCAAGAAATTTTTGTGTGCAATATTTTCCTTCTCATTTCTTTGCCCCTATAAACATCATAATAAATGCTAAATTTCCTCCCAGATATCTGTAATAGATAAACGCATGCATAATGCTGCTAACAACTGAATATTACATATTTCTTCAAATTGAAAAATGACAAGTGTCAAAGAACATGAACAAAACAATATCTAGGAGTATGACAACTGTAAACATTTACCTAGAGAAAAAACCTGAAACATGCACTGTGCATTTCCCTGTTAATTCTAAAGTATTCTATTTCTGTGGTTTTATAAAAAAAAAAAAAAAAAAAATTAAAAGTATAGTAAGTTGAAACTAATGATGATACAAAATGGCACAGACTTTCCCATATTAGTTTTCTTTTTCCTTTGGTTCCGAAATAAATTAATAATACATGAAATGAAAAAAAAACTGTTTCAATGCAGTTTTCCATTTCAAATAAACAATTCTGTACTCCATTGAAAATTAACGGTGTCATTGACTGATGTTAAAGTAACCAAATTTTTAGGTCTATCAATTCAGTCAAACTTCAAATGGAATGTCCACTTAAATGAACTAAACAAAAAATTAAGTTCATTATGCTACGCATTCAGAATTCTTTCAAATTCAGTCAGCCTTCATACAGCTTGTGTATGTTTTGCGAATGTTCATTCCCGCCTGAGATATGGCATAATATTCTGGGGAAACATCTTATAGCTCCCAGACTTTCAGATTACAAAAAGAATTGTATGAATTATGAGCAAATCCCATCCACCTGATTCTTGTAAGTCTCTCTTTATTAATCTAGGAATTTTTCAATTACCTTGTCTCCTGATTTCTGAAGCTTCAGTTTTTGTCAAAAATGACTTACTTAAGGGCAGGAATATATTTTCAGCAAATGCTGATGTCTATAAGTATAACACATGACGGAGTAATCATATTCATCAGGTGGCAGTATCAACAGCTCACTACAAAAAATTCACATATAATTCATGAACATTATTGTAGAACACTTTGCCAGATGACATTAAACAATTAAAGTCGATAGACAAGTTTTAAGTCCCAAGTAAATTTTTTTCTGCTGCATAACTGTTTCTATACAATTCAAGACTATACCGCACGTCAAAAGGAAAGTGACGTTAATTCTAAAGAACATGTAACAAGTATTGTACCACAGATTCTGGGTCGATGGCCCCCATCTTGATCAGGTTTTCGTCCAGTTTCCCTGATACTTTGAGGAAATGCTGAGATTCGTGCCAGAAGCCATCTATCGCCACCCAAACTACATCTTTTTACGTTTTCTGAATTTTTCGGTTTACTAATGGTAGATCGGATGTATCACTTTTATAATATTAAAAAACAATATTACCTCGTCCTAATTGGCCATTTTCTTTGAAAAATTTGGAGTCGTTTGTAAGAAAATGCCGTTTAAGCGTTACTAAAAATGCGAAATTTGAAGCTCTTTGTCACAAAACATTTGAGTTTTCGAAAAACTTCATTTAAAGTACTTAAACTCACAAATATAACACTGTTTACAAATTGCTGATAATGTGCATATTAAATGTGTGAGAGATCTTTCAAAAAAATTGCATTTGTGTAATTTTCGAAAAAAACAAAAAAATACCCCAAAATGAACTTCATGTCATATTAAAGAGTGCAATTTGCACTATCCGTTCGAAAAGTCTGAAGAGAAAATGCCGTTTGAGCGTTTCTGAAAATACGGAATTTTGAGCTAGTTTTCATAGCAAATGGTTGAGATTTCAAAGAAACTTTATATTACATTATTTAAAGCGCGTATACTCATAAATGTAATAATGTGAACAAATCGCCGCTAATGTAAATATTAACGATGTGAGAGACAAGAAAAAAAATTCATTTTTGTAATTTTTGAGAAAACAAAATAATAGAGCAATTTGGCATATATGTCATCTAGGCACTAGCCTTAATAAAGGCATAGGCACTAACCTTAATAAATAATTAAATAAAATATTTGGGGCCGTTTTTGAAAAAATCTTGTTTTGTAATTTTTTAAAATTACACATTGTACGCAATAATACACGAAATCTACTATAATTTTCAAAACAATGTACATGACCTGCATGAAAGAACTCGCTATGGAGAACAAATTTTACTTGAAAGAAAAATCTCTATCTTTAAGTTTGTAGTTGAAGGAAGAGCCCGAAAAAAATTCAAACTTTTGAATTTTCGAAAATTTAAGAGTTAACCGTAAAAATCGGACCTACACCACCTTAATAAGTTTTATTAATATTTTACTCTATTCTTTCAAAAAATGCAAAGAAATCATTTGGAACCGTTTTTGAGAAATTTTTGAAAATTTCCGGGGGGTTTAAGTACCCTCCAAAAATTAATGAATGCATTTCAAAATCGCAGAGCTTCGACTCATGCCAGATAAGACACGGGTTTCAATTGGGAAAAAATCGTGCGTATAGTTTAGGCGCTGGTATTGTTCACATACACCGGACGAACGGACGTTTTGCATTCAATTGGTTTTTCGGTATCAAGGACCCACAAAAGAGGGATTCTGGCGAAAAGGGAAATTTGCTTCTCTAAGATTTAAACTAACACAGATTTTCAACTATAAAACTCTTAAACTTCTCTAATATTTAATGTATACCCAAATTCCTAGAAATTATTGAGGATTTTAATATAGAGTATGAAGTCTATTTGAACCAAAGAATCAATGAATTTCAACGAATTTAAATTTTTTATATTTAGTATATTTTCTTAAGTACTCAATTTACATCAACATAAAGTCACAAGAGAGTATTATTAAAACATATTCAATCATTAAATAATTACAGATTTTTTTATAGAATCTTCTTATTTATTTTAATCTTTCTACATACAATATTAAACAATTGGTATAACTCCATGAAAAGTTAAATTGCCCTTTTAAAATAAAAAGGTCATTGACATTTAATCAAGTTTTCCACAAAAACAGTTATTGTTATTACATATGCACAGGATCTGAGCCTCAGAAAGGGGAAATAAAGTTACTCCATTTATCTCTACAAATAACATTTTAACACAAAAGATTTATAATTCTAAGAAATTCTGAAAACTGCATCCAAACAAAGTTGAGTCAAGTTGACAGCATCAAGCAATAAACAATTAAATTCTCAAATGAAGTTTCCAATTGAGAAACACTTACATACCCTCAACTAATTAATTTTGTATAGCAGAAGTGATTTACAGCAGCATGTGGAGTTATTGCATCTTTACAGCTCCAGCAGAAGTGGATAGGAAAGTAATGAAATAAAAGAGTTCGTACACACATCTTCAAAAAATATCAATTTTTTAAAATAAAAAATTTTAATCATTTTAAAACAGAGGTAATGAGAAAATTCCTGGACAACCAACACAATTCCAACTTTGAGCAAAAGTAGCAAACCTAACAAACAAGAGTTCTGAGTTTCAAAAATCTTCACTGTATCAAATTACAAAAAACATCTTTAATTCCATTACAATTAACTCCTCGAAATTTCTAAAATGTATCACAAGACAAAATGATAAATCAGTTAATTTAATTATTCCCAAACAAGGATACTGAATTAACACAAGGCATAAAATTCATTGCAAGTTTACGTGGGATGCAAAACCATATCAGTCCACCTACGACCCAGACTTTAGGTTTGTATTCACAATACTAAATATAAACTCGTAAAACATTATAGAAATTGTTGGAATTATTTTATTCACAAAAGTATTACACATAAAAAGAATTACACTGTTACCAATACAAGATATGTTTCTTCAACATTTCTCAGTAGTAGGAGTGGAAAGGAGGAGGAAAAGCCTGTCTTCCCTCCATAAAACTAGTTAGTCCTTAATGAAATACTTTCATTCAAATTGAACAAAAAATGCACACATCACAGACATACTCCCTCACACACAAGAGGTTACATTGGCATTGCTCCTGCACCACTTTAGCTTTCATTGCCCATATTATTTTCCTAGGAGAGAAATATTGTTGAATATTTAAGGCTCAAACAAAACCTTTCTACAGCTATCTACCCTCTAGCTATATAGCAATAATGATTTTGACAGTTCTTGAAAATGGTTGGCAGATTTTTGATATCTATCAATACAATACCAGAACGGAATGGAATAATAACGGTAAATTGCCCAAACCATCTCAAATAATCCTGAATGAAATTAGGTCTTCAAGCCACTGAAAGTTCCTTGGAATTAAGGCAAGTTACTATCATTCCTGGTAGAAATAACTTGGAAGGATGCTTTAAGTCACCTTTTGCCAGTGCTTATTTCAATTTAAATTTTTGTTTTGAAAGTGGGTTTGTCTGTAGACAATTTTCAACCACTTATTCACTCACAAATAGGATCTTCTCTACTTCACAACTTTAATATGTACAAATCTCTTAGAACAGCAATAAATAACACAACACTTCAAATGTTCATATTTACATATGTAGGCACAAAATGAGGCCTTTATATATTTCATTACATACACTAATCATGCTGAACACTTCTTTGCTGTGAACTGCATCCAGGCATACTGTTGTCACAACTATTCCCTTGAGAAGCATTTGTTTTCTGAAATGCACAAAAATATGGCTTAATTTTCTCTCAAGAAATATGGCAACATTTAGGGATGGACGACCTTTCTTCTCATACCTTCAATTCTTCAGCCGCCTTTGCTTCTGCTATGCGTTGCCTTGCCCATGTAAACTGCTCCATTAACTCATGGTGGGCTTCAAGGCGTTCTATGCAAGTTAAACAAACAGTTTTTGGAAGAGGATCATTAGCACTTATCTGAAAAAAATGAAAATAACTATGTGAGAATAGAAACGACCCATGACTAGTAGAAAATATGAATCGCAAAATATTTTCACATAATATTCATTGCCAAACAAACCGTAATTGGTAAATATGCATTGATCTTCTCAGCCAATTTCATTCTTGTTCCCTCTTCACCAAAAATATGAATAACAAACCTATTCATTTTCGAACATAGCCGACAGATGAATCCTGTAATGACGGCTTTATCTGTACTGCCCATTTTACTGTTTTTAATTTCGGAGTACAAATACAAAATATTCTGGTAAATGATTCAAATTACAATATACTGGGAACAAAGGAAGACTATTTTTTATACACACAAAAGAGAGCAAGGGACGAAGCCTGTAAGATATTCTCACCGTTTATGTCGTACAGAATCTTTTAAGGTTAACGTTCAGTGTCAAAATCATTAGCTTTGCTCAATCAATTCCTTTGTTTAAATCACCTGACGTAGTCTTGTAAGTCTTTAGTTCACACTTATAACCACTTACAAATGAACTTGTTACCAAAACAGATCACAAACATATTGCTTTGTTAATCTTTCCTCACACGCGATCCGTGATCCACAAGATTTACAAAATTGTGCCACTATAATCACTTGCACTGTTGCTGCTGTTACAGCCAGTTACGTCCAGCTTACAAAGAGGCAAGGCAATTATTTCATTTCTATTTTGCTTACTATGTCCTCTTCGCAGATATACCAAAGAGTATAAGACATAATTAACACATACACAATCAGAACCTCACTTCGGCAGATTCTGAGCCTCGGCCAGTCCAGGTCTGTCACCCGTGGCGGGTACCTCGATCCTCAACAGATCCTCAAGATCAAGATTGTCTCAATTCGCCACAATCGGCTGGCCCCCTCCCCTCACCCGGTCGCACCGAACCATGCTATAAGTGGTTTCACGTCTGAAAGACCCCAAAAATTCAACAAGGAGTTTCCGCACTGCCAACATCATTGAAATGACGCGCGAAAGTGCATTGAGGATAAGAGGTTCATGAAAAAAAAAATACACATATTACCAGCTTAATATAGAAATGGAAAAACAAGGAAGAGGGTGGGGTATAGCATGCGAGAGTTCTCTCACGGGTAAGCTAGACTTATTTCAAAATAGAACTAATATAAATGCCATAAGAGGATTTCTTAGGTCAGCGGATTAATGGAATAAAGATTACATTAATTGCTAGGCCCAAAATAATTTTAATTTTCAAACAATACATAGTGCAATGAAATAAAATTATCTTTCACTGAACTAGAAATATCTGTATCATAATGATTTTATATTTATAACATCAACATATATTATTATTATTATTATTATTATTATTGTTGTTGTTGTTGGTGGTGTTGTTGTTGCTCCATATCACGACTACAGATGTTATGAGTCGGCTGAGTATAAAATCTACACCAGGTTGCAACCAGCTACCTAAGGAGATCTAGGGACTGTCGGTGACTCTACAATACTTTGCGCAAAATGTGAGCTGTGCCAAATAAAGCGATTTCTTGCACTTCCCAGTCCTTTGAATGACCATGAAGTTTAGCCAAGTTCTTACACAAATTTTGCGGAACAAATCCCAGAGCTCCGATAACTATCGGTACAACCTGTGCTTTTATGCCCCTCATTCGGCTGATCGCAAGGCACAGCAACATCCACAAGTAGACATGATTTTTTTCTCAAAATCCCGGATAACAATATCCGGTTTGTTTGCTGCTATCGTGCGATCTGTTTGAATTTGTTGGTCGTACAATATTGTACACAGTCCAAACGATGTCACCGGTTTTGGTGAGTGTTCGTACCACTTGGGGCATGTGTTTGGAACTTCGAGGGCGGTACAGATCTGCCAGTGGAGGTAAATACACACCCTGTTCTGTCTTTTTAAGTATTCGGTCTTTGCTAGAATTGGACAAGCTGAGACAATATGATCAATGGTTTCTACTTGCTCCTGGCAAATTCGGCATTTGTCATCTTGGGAAATTTTCAGAACCGCTTTATCATAATGTCGTGTTCTCAAGGCCTGATCTTCAGCAGCTACTATACTGCGATTTCTCTAACTGCGTCCCTCAAGGCCACTCAAATCCCATCTTCGCGATGGAATATGTCACGGCATTTCGCGTCTTTCTCAGTCGTTCCGCTAGGTTTCGCACGATCGCGACCGTATAAAGCAGTGCTTGCGATCATGCGACTTCTACCGGCAAGACCGAGAAAAGACGCGAAATGCCGTGATATATTCCATCGCGAAGATGGGATTTGAGTGGCCTTGAGGGACGCAGTTAGAAAAATCGCAGTATAGAACTGCTTCCGATTCTGGCTTCATTCTTCTCCTTTTAAGCCACATAAATGATTGATCTTTATTGATCTGCACCTTGTCCATTCTTTTTAGATATTGTCCATGGAGAGGTTTGTCCCTCCACCACTTCTTTAACATTTTTTGTGTCTCACATTTCATGTTTAGTAGTACCAGAAGTTCAGTGTCTGTGTTATTTGACGTGTCTTGCATAGTTTTCTTTGCAATGCTTTTTGCTATACTAACAATGCCTCTGTTTCCCATTCTTTGGTCAGATTGCATGACCTGCCTCATTAGAGGGTCATCTTGATGACTGACTACATACTTTCCCATTCCAACTATTGCATTGTTATTATTATTCCTCCAAATCACGACTTAAGATGTTGTGTGTCGGCTGAATATAAAATCTACTCCGGATTGCAACCAGCTACGACTGTCGGTGCCTCTACAATACTTTGCGCAAAATGTGGGCTGTTCCAAATAAAGCGTTTTTTTGCACTTCTCAGTATTTTGAATTACCGGGGAGTTTAGACAAGTTCTTACACAAATTTTGCGGAACAAATCCCAGAGCTCCGATGACTATCGGGACGAGCTGTGTTTTTACGGCCCACATTCGGCTGATCTCGATTTCCAAACTCTTGTATTTAAGACTTTTCTCTGCCTCCTTGGTAACGACGTTTTGATCGCAAGGTACAGCAACATCGACAAGTAAACACGATTTTTTCTCCAAGTCCCGGATAACTATATCCGGTTTGTTTGCCGCTATCGTGCCATCAGTTTGAATTTGTTGGTCATACAATATTGTACATAATCCAACCGACGTCACCGGCTTTGGTGAGGGTTCGTACCACTTGGGGCATGTGTTTGGAACGTCGAGGGCGGTACAGATCTACCAGTGGAGGTAGCTACATTTTTTCGATTTCCCCCCTCCAGTTGCCCTGGAGGGGCGGGAATTTATTCAAGTACGGGCATACATTTATACTCCAGCCGATTAGGCTTATGGAG
Organism: Acheta domesticus; assembly: GCA_031308135.1. NCBI lineage: Eukaryota > Metazoa > Arthropoda > Insecta > Orthoptera > Gryllidae > Acheta > Acheta domesticus. The sequence continues at coordinate 74,736,572 of JAHLJT010009419.1, read as the reverse complement.
TTAGAGAGGGCTGTATCTTAAAAATACTAACTTAAAAACTAACTGAAACTATTACATGGCTGGCCTCTTTGGGCCTAGCCTAGTTTTATTTACAGTTATTATAGTCTGATTGTTGAGTTCTTAAAAATGTTCTTCTTCTTCTTTTTCATTTTTGTTTCATTCACTCAGTCATTCGTATAACTCTATTTACAACTCATTCTCTCACACATTCATACATACTAAACATCATTCTCGAATTCATACACACTAAACACTACACTGTACACTATTTACACTTCACTTTGCTCGCCACGGCGCCGACGTGTCTCAAGCGTCCGTGGCGCCGCGACGTCTTCGCTCCCAGGCGGCCCAGGCCCGGCGTGCCGCGCGTCCGCGCCGCCCGCGCGGTTGCCGGCGTCGGTGAGCGGCGACCGCCTCCCACGCACTATCTGCTCCCCCGCGTCGCACAGCTCAGCGAGCTTGTGCGGGGGAAGTGCGCGGAAGGTGAAGGCGACGTGCTGTGGACCCTTTCTTCTATGGAAGGACCTGCGCACGCCGCTGTTCACCGCTATGCCGGTCTCGCGCAGGATGCGCGGAGCGGACGGCCGCAGCGTCCTCGCGAGCGCCGCGCCGTCTCGGCCCGCCGCTGCAGCTCCTCCGGGAATTGGCGGCGTACGCCCAGGGTGTCGAAGACGTGAGGTAGCTACACACCCTGTCGTGTCTTTTCAAGTATTCGGTCTTTGCTAGGATTGGACAAGCTGAGACAATATGATCAATGGTTTCTACGTGTTCCTGAAAAATGCGGCATTTATCATCTGGGGAAATTTTAAGAACCGCTTTATCATAATGTCGTGTTCTCAACGCCTGATCTTGGGCAGCTATTACAAGTGCTTCCGATTTACGGCTTCATTCTTCCCCTTTTAAGCCACATAAATGATTGATCTGTGCTCTCTCCATTCGTTTCAGATATTGTCCGTGGACTGGTTTGTCTCTCCATGATTTCTTTAACATTTTTTGTGTCTCGTATTTCTCGTTAAGTAGCTTTAGAAGTTCAGGGTCTCTGTCATTCTGCGTGTCTTGCATAGTCTTGTTCGCCATGCTTCTTGCTACAATTACATTGCCTCTGATTCTTCGGTCAGATTTCATGACTGTTAGTATGAAAAGAAAAATGCAGGCAGCAACGCCATCTGTGTATGTTTCAGTGAACTCTTTGAACTGAGACGAGGGCGAGTCGTCTGTAGACGCCAGTGCGTGATCGGACTTCTTTTGATGCAGACGTTTGTGAATTCTGTTACTTGTATATTTAAGATTAGTAATAAATGACGTTTATACAAAACAAATTAATAGGTAATGGGCCCAGGCCACGTCTAAATCGTATCCTCTAGTGAGTGGAACCGAAATTGAACGTCCGAAGAAAACGTGCTGGATTTTTTTATATACGTTTGAACTGGAACTTTGTGTGTAAACAGCAAACATGGCTACCGGCTGTGACTACAAAATACAAGTGCATAAGCTTGAAGGACCTGAAGACTGGGCAAAGTGGAAGTGGCATATTTCGATGTTGTTACGTGCGTATAAACTTGAAGACATTGTTAACGGTTCGCGAGCGTGTCCTGATTTTTGAGTTTATGCAACTGCGGCACAAAAAGCAACTTATCAGCAATGGAAAAAACACGACGCAAAAGCGGCAAGTATGTTACCAAGTGCGCTAGGAAAAACTATCGCTGAGCTCGTGTTGACTTGCACCAGTACTCCAGAGATTTGGACAAAACTGAGTGCGCGGTTTGAACGCAGCAGTACGCAACGGCTGAATATGCTGATTGAGTCATTTTTATTTTCCCGTATAGTACGTATACACGGAGTGATATACGTAGTATAGGGAATGTTATGTAATGCTGCGCGAAAAAATGGCCAATTTTCGGCGGAAAAAAATTAATTACCGGGCCATGAAAACGAAAAAGTGGATAAAACCAGTTGCTAAATTAAGAAAAACAAATCTCCTAACACGTGGTGTACCCAGAAACCCTGTTTTCTAGGTCCTTGATACCGAAAACCCAATTGACAGGAAAACGTCCGTCCGTCTGTCCGTCCGTCTGTCCGTCCGTCTGTCCGTCCGTCCGTCCGTCCGTTTGTGAACACTGCTAGCGCCTAAACCATACGTACGATTTATTCCAAAATGGATATTCCCCGGTCCATCTGGTTCTAGTCAAAGCTATGAGATTTTGAAAAAGATTCTTTAAAATTTGCGGGTACTTTATATGAAGCTCCCCGGCGTTTTTCAAACTTTTCTCAAAAACGGCTCCAAATTTTTTCTTTAAACTTTTGGTAGGGATAGTGGTAAATGTACTCTATCAGATGACATAATAGCCATATTGCTCTATAGGTTGGTTTTTTCAAAATTACAAAAATGTAATTTTTTTCATATGCTTCTTATGTGGATAATATTTACATTAGCGGCGATTTTTTCACATTATTATATTTACGAGTACATGTGCTTTAAACAATGTCAAGTAAAGTTTCTCGAAAACACAACCTTTCTCTGTGAAAACTAGCTCAAAATTTCGCATTTCCAGAAACGCTCAAACGCCATTTTCTCATATATGGCTGCAAATGTTTTCTTCAAACTTCTGTAACGGGTAGTGCTAAATACACTCTTTAGTATAGCGTAAAGTTATTTTGAGTTTTTTTTTGTTTTCTCAAAAATTACATAATTGTAATTTTGTTGAAAAATCTCTCACATCTTTAATATGCTCATTACCAGCAATTTGTAAACATTATTATATTTGTGAATGTATGTGCTTCAAATAACTTCAAATAAAGTATTTTGAAAATTCAAACATTTTCTGTGAAAATGAGCTTCAAATTTTGCATTTTTATTAGTGCAAAAACGCCATTTTCTCTTAAATGGCACATAATTTTTAAAAGAAAATTGCCATTTATGATTACGTTTTTGTGTTCTTTAATATTCTAAAATTAATGTTTTTGTTCTACCAATAGTAAACCGAAAAATTAAGAAAATGACAAAAAATATACTTTTGGCAGTGGTAGATAACAGCTGGCAAGAAAGAGTATGTGGCAATTATTCCTAAGACCCAAGGAAATAGAAAACTAATACGGGAAAGTCTGGGCCATTCTGTAGCACCACTAGTTCTATACTTGTTTTGGAAATAGTTCTCATGAAAATAAACAAAAGGACCATGATTCCCCTTGTGAAATATTTTCACGATGCCTCTCGTTTCCTAAATGTTGTAAATTAGAGAATAAAAATGGAAATTATCTCGGTTCGTGTGTGCTATTCGACTGCCGAGTCACTTCCCCAGAGACTGAACTTGTATCAGGTTTATGAATTTCAAATAATTACTCAACATTGTGTAAATGCTTTAATAATTGAATTTACTATTTAAACAGTTTATTACTCATATGTAACTGTCAAAGGTAGAAACTGTGTAGTGACAGGTAGCCCGGTGTAAACCGCGAAAGCTTATGAGGTACCGATTGTCGATACGAATGGTACTTAACATTTACTTCGATTGTGTAATATATTTCGCTATTAATCTATGACATCTAGTGTAAAGAATCAATTTACTTAAACCCTAGCAAATGATTTCAAGTTGCCGAGGGCGTGCACGGGAGTTGGAGTCCGGCCTTAGCCGGCCCCTAGCTGATGACGTCACTACAGAGTTGTGAGGCCTGGTAAATATTTAGGTGGAAATGACCAAATCCGTTTCATCTTCCTCTGCAGAACCATAGCCCGCTAGTATGCTTTAAAAGCCTCGGTGCTTTGCCCACGTCCTTGTTATAGCTAAAAGTTCCGCTACTGACCGCTGGCGCGCTGCTCGCCGACCATTCCTCGATATGCTGCTGCATGCAAATATACGGATATACGCATTACAAACACAGAACTTTTCGATTTACAGGCTTTGAATTCAAGTATTTAGGCATCTCCATTACTTCTTTAGTAACAGCAGCAATGTTCTTCACGACCTCTGATAAAAAAATGTTCACAAATTATGTCAATGATCGTTATTAAATCTGCGCTCTCGTCACACGCAAGGAAACTGTTTCTTTGCAAAGCTGGCTTAATATATTTTTGAAGGTTTCTTTTCACAACAAACCTTGGAAGTTGTAGTAAAGCTTTCACAATAAATTGCTCTACCACATATAACCTTCAGGATTATTTAAAGATGAGAATGATTTGTTTATTTATTTAATAACCACCCATGTTAATTATCTTCACATTGTAAATAAATATTCACATACATTCTTGATGTTTCTGAACGTTAATAAAATATGTAACCCTTACTTCGGCTACCTAACAATTCAGTTTAATCTCAAAATTCGATACAAATCTTGAAAAAACACTCACAAATAGCACAAACAATTTTTGTTTACGTTCAATAAAAACATACTGGCTCCATGTACTGGGAATGATCGTTTGAGACAGCTTTGGTAATTCTCGTATTGTAACACTTGTCAATCAAAAAGTGAAACATTTTCTCACAAACGTAATTGGATATCACGAGATGTCTGTTTGTTGATTTTTATTTCTGATGTTTGATTTATTGTTCTATCATTGTTGTGGAATTTGGAAGCGGACTACGCAAAGAATTAGAAATAATGTCTACATTATACTTTAGTTGCTCTTATTGAAAATCTCTAGTTTTTTCTTGTACCTCCATGAGAGCGCCAATATGAATTTCGCTAGTCGAAAGTAATTTTATGACTATCTCTAGGTGAGAACGTTTTTGCCAGGGCAATAGTGATTTGGAGTACTTTTTTTGAGTGAACTTTCCTGAGTATTATTTTCAACAGCGTCAGCATTTATTTATAACAGCGCCCGTCGTCCGTTTTAGAACTAGTTTCTTCCAGTTATTTAGCGATTATTTTTTCACGAATACTTCTATTTTGAATTTTTACTTTTTTGATCGTGTAATATAGATTAAAGAATACATACAGTTTGAAAATGTAAAAATAGATAGTGTAAAACTGATAAAATAATAGTTTTCAATTTTTTTCGTTTTCATCCATTGTCTTTAAAAACCTAAAAGACATTCTGTGCATTATAGTTTTCTTTAAATACCTAAATATACAAGTAAATATCAGAAATAATTAAGAATAAATATTGTATTTTATATGTCAAGAAGAATCACAACTGGCTCACTAACCAAGTCGATTTCACGCATGCTATGTATTTGAGGGTTAATTTGAAGCATTCACTCCACAATTTCTTTTAAGCAAACTGCACAGTGAAATATAATTTCAGTATTGTTTAATATTACCACCAACACGAGTTTGCAATGCCTCATATCACAGTAAGTGACCAAAATCGTCCGAAATGCGGGCATTTCCCAATGCATTAAAACGGCCCGAAGGTCTCGCGAATGGTCGGCGACCAGCGCTCCAGCGGCCACAATGTGAAACTTCGTCCGTTCGCTGGCTTCCATAAGAATCGGCGAAGTGCCGCGGCTGTTAGGCATACTAGCGGGCTATGGCAAAACATACCAAATTCTCCACCAATGATGTGGCTGGAGTTTCGTTACGTCATGAACACGTCCAGCCAATAGAGCTGACCATGTGACTCCATTGCAGTTTTAGAAGCTCCTTCTTTGAAATCAGCGTTCTGAAGTGCAGTGTGATTTTTGGTGTAGTTTGTGAGTTATTTGAATTTTATTATCGTAGTGTAAGTGTGCATGTTGGTTGATTGATAAAATGGATTCTGATGTATCAGACGAATATGTTGTTGTGCCGGAATGTACTGATAAGTCGAGAAAACGAAAAATATCCATGGATACGTGCAAATACTATAAAGACAATACAGGACACTTCCCAGTTCTTCCACGCTATAGAGGGAAACAAGTTGCCACTAGCGATCCTGGTATCAGAACCTGGTAACTCGGTGGCGCCAAATACAAACGTCAATGTTCTTCATACGGAAGAAGTACATTTGTTTTTACATCAACCTAACGAAATAAAACAATTTTTTACCTACTCTCTCTGTTGTTCAGTTATATTGAAGGCCTCGAATAAAGGAAAATAGTATTATACAAAAGTCATGCTTTATTTATTCCAATAATAAACGGTCACAAATGCAACATTTTTCTTGCCTTAACATTTTTGTAATACATTTTGTCTTTTTTTCGTTTGCTTTCTTTACAAAGCACTGTATTAATATATTGTTACCTCTGCTTACATACATATTGGTACACTCCTGACATAAAATATTCAACTGAATATTAACAATTTTCATCAATTGTTTCTTGACATGAAGTTTATTTTGACGTAAACAATTTAAAAACTCTCTATTAAAAACATATTTAATCTTCGAGAACAAACTAACAGCTAATTCATTGGGATAATAAAGGGTGGCATTTACATACTGTTTGGTCTGAATATGTGAGTTTCTTAATTTATTCTGTTCATCCACATTTGATAATGCATTCCTACAATCCTCATGTGGCAAGGTACTGCACAACCAGCCACACACATAGGAATCAGCATTTTCCTGAACTAAACTTGCAGGAATATCCTCTGTATTATCCATTTCCACAAAGTTCGTTGCACATGGTTCAATGGGAAATGGTAATGTGCATGTAGTCTCCAATTTAAATTTTTTAATTAAAAAGTTACTTGCTTCGATGGCACAATTACCGTCATCTGATGGCTGCAGTAACTGATTAGTCATAGCTAATCGTAATGCCAACCGAAACTTCTGGGGGTCAGGTGTAACGTTATTTCTCCCTCTTCCTCTAATTACTGAAAAAAGATTCTCTATGCAATCTTGGGTAAGTCTCCTTGTTAGGAGATAACAAAATCTTCTTTCAATTCTCTCCATAACATTTTCAGTGCTGAAATATTTATAATCCATCCCTCAAAGCAATGGGTTTTTACTGAGTTCTGCTGGCTGTTTAAAACAGTTATATTTCTTAAATATTCCAGCATGTCATCTAGAAATGAAAAGTGTTTCCTCTCATCATTCAAACCACAACGGAACTCCTTTGGAGAGTTTTTGCAGGATGAATTAAAAACATCAAAGAGCATGTCCACTGCTTTAATAAAATTGGCAGTAGGCAATGCTTCCGACGACATAGAGTTAAATTGCACATGTGTTATAATGCCAGAGCTAACAGAGTGACTCAACACATGGGCTGCTAGGCGCACTCTCATTTCACTAAATGGAGCCAACTGTAAACATTGCTTACTTAATTTAGGAGCAAGTCTCGGCTTCATTGTCACATCTTTGTTATAAAATTCAACTATGTGCCTCCAGGAACTCCTACCATCATCACTCACAATATCATACTTAAGTAAATTGGTTCGAACACACTTAAGCAAATGTGGAGCATCATATAAAAAGTACACTTTATTGTCTTCGAGTTCAATGAAAGGCATTTCTTCTGTGATACCTAACAAAGATCTCATTCGCACATTGTTACTTCCTTGGTCACAAATCACAGTCTTAGGGATGAATCCAGTCTCCATTATTTTCGTAAGGGCATCCACCACCACTTCTTTCAAGTAATCACCTGGCATAGCATCTTTACATAAATAATACCCTACAACTTGCTTCCAATTCACCCTAAGTCCTCGCACTAAAATTACCAATGCGTGGTTGGCATGTTAGAGGGAATGCCCTGTATTGAATTTTCCAAAATCAACAAAACCATGAAACTCATCAGACCTAGCTTCATAAACAATATTATCTTTCAGTGACATTTCATCAATTACAACTGACACCTCACGGTCAGCAGCGCTTAATTTCTCCGCTTTCAGCTTCATCAGAGACAAAATAGTTTCATTTATACCTGGAGAAATGTTTAGATTCTGAAGCCATCTTCGGAGCGAACGGATGGTAGGAAGACAAAATAACTTTTCCAGCATTTTATATGCTTTGGAAGAGCAGTAATAAATAGCCAAAGCAAGAGTCTTGTCGTTTTCCCTGTACCGCCTCCCTTTCTTTTTACGACCAAAATTTGTTAAATTACTTTTGAGAAAGGCAAGCGAAGGGGTGTTAGAGCTCTCCAAAAAACCTACTACATCAGCCTTAGCATTACTGTTTTCCAGTTGAAAAATTTTGGCTTTTAATTTACGTATCAAAGCATTTTTCTTTGATATGACACATTGAGCCCTTCGCAACCTTTGGTTAAGAAATTTCACTTTCAAATCACTTTTATTTTGTGAATTCCTTAAATCACAAGGGACATTTAAGGTTTCCTGAACTTCATTGCTTGAATCTTCACGATTGTCTTCAACTCTTTTTCTCTTCTGGGGGCTGCTTCTAAAGGATGGTGTGCTGGTGCTGGGAAGATTCTGTGTTGGAACAGATCCAGGTTTTAACCTAAAATAAATTAAGGAATTTTATCAAAAAGAGCAATATTAAATGATTTTTAGTACTACATTATTGAATTTTTTTTTGCATTTCATATACAACTCACCCTTGACTAAACTGTCGTGGGTTCCTAAAATCCGTGATAAGGAAATGATCGGAACATATCTTATATGTTTTGCAAAATCGTGGTGATGCTCCGTCCTTCTTGTACACTTTTTCCAAATCCGTCCGCTTGCATTTTACGACCCACTGATCACATCTGAAAGAATAGTTTTAATGTATTTTATTACAAAGAGGTCTTCAAATTGTATACACTAGCTTCATTAATGTTTTTTCAATTTTCAATTCTTACCTGTTTTTATTACGCGGAAACGTGAAAAACGAACGCGAGTTCTTCTGTATTTCATAATTAAAACAGCCAAAAACTGCACAAATTTTTCCTGCCATACGTAGAAGGTGGCAAGAACAGTACTGAAAATGAAGTTTTCCACGAATCTACCAGAAAGACAAATTAAATAAATCGAAGCAGAAAACAAGCACCAACAAAGCAAACAAGCTCCAACAAAGCACTGCGCTTAAGCGAAACGAGTTATTACCAGGTTCTCCCACCAGGTGGATGTTTCTCGATATATCGCGAAGTGTCCTGTATTGTCTTTATAGTATTTGATACGTGGAAGAGGAGTCTTGCAAAACAAGAGAAACATAAACATTCTGCGAATAAGAATCCAATTATTTCCTGCAATCATAACTTTTGCAAAGCGATATGTGTAACTGAAGATGATACTATTCGTGAAAACAAACGATACTGGGATAATTCAGATGCTGTGACCCAAAGAAATTTTTTAATGAAATATATTGATGCTTACCCTCCAAAAAGAAGACCGAATCAAAGTAACAAGGAAAATGGAAGCAAAAATAAAACAATTAGCTACAACATTCAAACCGCGCGTCAGGGCAAGGTTCCTATTTGCAGAACCACTTTTCTAAGCATTTTTAATGTTGGAAGAAGGAAGGTGGAACATGCAGCTGATGAAAAGATGAATTGGGGAGCTGCGCGTTGTGAGACACGAGGCGGTGCACGAATTAACGAGACTATGAAGAAAATACAAGAAGATATTACCACTCACATAGCTAGCTTTAAATGTAGGGAGCAGCATTGGGGAAGACAGAAAGCGCCTTTAAGAAAATACTTACCTCCATTCTTGAATATACGCATGATGTGGAATTTATTTTGAGGAGAGACCAGCTAACAACACATCACCATACTGTACAAATGGCTTGTACTATAAGGTAATCAGAACAGAAAATATCTTATTGAATTATTTAATAAAATAGGTTTGAGTTGGTTTCCACAAGATGCCAAAATTATAACTTATTATTTTGTGAACTGGAATCTAAAACACATGTTATATTCTTTAATTTTTACAGATTTTTGTCACCAAATGTAATTTAGGGTTTGGCAACAAAGCAAGACACTTGTAACGATTGCCTAGCATTGAAAGTTCGTTTTGCTTCTGCTGTTGATGAAGACCTCAAGAAACAAATTGTTGTAGAAAGACTCGTGCACAAATTAACTGCTAAAGCATTTTTTCAGAATCTGAATAAGTTCCCAGAAAAATCTGTGACAATTAACTTTGATTTGATGCAAAATCAACCTTTACCTAAAACACAGATTAGTAAGGCATACTATTCGCGTTAGTTGTGGTATTATGTTTTAGGGATTGTTATCCACAATGATAAGAAAATAATTTCACCTGAGACTACATACTTCTCCAGGTGTCTTGAAAGTGAAGGGGGCAGGGGTTCTAATAAAATCAATTCATGCCTATGGCACTTTTTCAAATCTGTTCTGAAACCGTATTGTAAAGTAAATAATATTAAGCGCATACGATTATTTTGTGACAGTTGTGCATCCCAAAACAAGAATTACTGTTTTATTTATGTTCTGTGTGATTGCTTCACAATATGGTTTTGAAATTGAATGTTTTTTCCCAGTACGTGGCCATTCATACTTGCCAGCGGACAGGTCTTTTGGCATTGTTGAGAAAAAATTGATTGAAACAATTATGATCCCAGAGGAGTATGACAGAATTTATGAGACTGTAGGGACTGTTCGCAGTCTAAATTCTGATTTTCAGTGGCATAATGGGCAGGAATTAGCTCAAGCATCAGTCCCAAAATCGAAAACCTTCAAAATTAGTGAGGCAAATAGATTGGTAATTCATCCCACATCAGCACTGGTTGGTATGCATTCTGGATATGCAATGATTTCAGTATGCAAACACAAAATGCTGAGAAAGCGCATACGATATGATCGTGTATTAAATAAATTAAAAGAAATTCCAAATTGTTAGCATGTTCAGCAAGCAAAAAAAGTGACTTGTTTTCCCTTCTTTCTGCTATGGAGTATGAAATAAATCAGATACCATTTTATAAAGCTATAGTAGAAACAACTGAAGGTAATGATCTTGATTCTGATAATATTGATGTTTATTACGATGAATGATAATATTATTTCAATAATATTAACATTCATTAATTTTTGAATTATTAATAATTTAAACTTGTTTCAATGAAGAGGTTCATTGTAAATATTAAAAACAGTCTTAATAGTTATTTGGTCATTAACTATACCTACATTCAACTTCTACATTTTTTGTCAAAACGTATCAAATCCAAAATTAAAACCCTTAAAATATTAGAATAAACTATGAAATATCTTGGATTTTACCAGGAAATACTTCCGTGACTCCCAGAAAAACTTGAAATAAAATATTTATTTCATACAATAACTATTTTAGCTCCTGTAGGTTTTTTTGCTATACTGTAAAATTTGCCCAGTTGGATTTGGTGCTTTTTGGAAACAAGCTCCTCATATATAGTAATGATTCAGGATCAGTTACAGTGATTTATTATGAATTACGACAATTTTAAGTTATTCAATAAAGAACAGACTATAGCAAAACGGGGGCCATATGTGGGGAACAGAGTACAGAAAAAATAAAAGATAGCCGCATTGCGTAAGAACAATACTTTTAGTTTAATAAAACGCGCAGAAATAAAAATAATTGAACATGATCATTAAATGGCCACTGATTTAAGAAGAATTACAGTGTTTATTTCATCGAAATCGAATCACAGGTTGTGTAATTAGAACAGTTTTAATAAAATGCATAAGTGAGCTTCAACGCCATGTACGGGAAAAATAAACATTTTCAAGATTTTATGTGAAACCCGTAAATTGTGCCGTAATGGTAATTACAGGTCAGCGTACCTGACTTGCGGCAAATTTATGAAATTAGTAAAAGACTTGCAGGAGGCCGTAGAAGTTTATTTTTCATAATTTTCATATTAGAAAACGACAATGGAGAGCAAATGATGTGTAAATGTACAAGTACGTAAGATAGAAATAAGCGTTTTTCGGCGAAAAAGCGTGTTTTGGAAAATAAAGTGAGACATTGGAATCGAATGGCAATTTTTGAACTCTGTGGGAAAATTATAAAGTGAAATTTGCGGAAAATAAAATTTTCTAAGTAAAGTGATAATTAACAACAATGGCAGCGTCAGTGGTTTGTTTTGATCGAAACCATATAATCTACGGAACACAACAATGAGGGGAGGAGAATAGCAGTGTGTGTTGTGATGTGTAGCGGCATGTAAAACTTATGTGAGAGAACGTGCTCTGATTTGAACTTAAAGTTTGAATTGAATTTGTTTAACAAAATTTAGTTACAAATCAACGTAAAGTTGGAACAGTGTCGACATTTTGAAAATGTGGCAGTGCGCAAATTTCAAGGTTTAATTTTTTTGCGATAAAATAATTTGCGATTCTAATGTAAAAACTGAATCGATTTGCCGCGGACGGAGCGCAACATATATAAGAGGACTGCTTGTGAGGGGAAGTGGTTCGAAGCCCAGGAGCTGTGATGTGGTGTCTGGACATCTAGCAGACGACTGCAGCAAAAAAGGGAAGCGTACGCGGTTTTTCTTTTCACCATAGATAATTTCTTGGCAATACATAAATAATTATCCAAGACCAAGATTGTTTAATAGTAATCGATAAATGAATGGCCATGAAAAAACATTAAAACATTGAGGTGTGCGGAAATTTCGATAGTTTTCAAATCTGATTCAGGATTTTTTAAAATAATAGGCAGATTTACATTTACCGGAATAAAATCTAGAAATATTAATTCAATTTTAAAAGAAAGCACGTGCCAAAATAAAAGAAAGGAATTCCAAAGAGAAACTGTTAAAGTTGTGTGTATATTTTGACGGTTGATATATGTTGTTTTGTCAGTGTGATATATATATATATATATATATATATATATATATATATATATATATATATTAACGAATGAAGATATGGTTGAGCACGGCAGAATGTTTTGAAAGACGCGCGGAAGTCAGCGGCGCGCAGTAATGTAATGGATGGCGGTGAGATAGCGCGGCGCACAAAGTAGTTCAGAGCGGTGTAGGGAGGAGGAGGAGTCAGCGGCGGAGGGGAGGCGAGGCCAACTCACCCCTACGAAGTTCCTCATAAATACGCTGATCGCCAGATCAGAAGCCCCTTATTTGCTTCAGCTGTCGCCGAGTATTGTTCTTTTGGTGAAATGAAGATGTGCGAATTGCGTACAGTAGTCAGTGTATAGTTTTCTTGTAATTCTAGTAGAGAGTTTAATTGAAATAGGCTACGAATGAGATTTGGAATAGTAATATTGTGAGCAGTTTTTTTGAAGTTGTGTTGGAGGAGAGTGCAGTAAAAGACGACGCATTAGAATTCAGGACAATAGACTAGAACGGCGTTATTCACTTTGTAGCCAGAATTTAAGTGATTTGCATGCTGATTGAACACTTGGAATCAGTCAGGAACAATTATGCTGTGCCATAAAGAATCACCCATTCAAATATCCAAGTGCGCGACGCCCTGGACAGAGCTAAAAGCGGCCACCCGGCTGTGATCGTGCGAGGACAATAAGCACGCGGGCGAAGACTTAATAATCTTGCTGAAGGACAATTCCGGAAGGAGACGAAGAAGAGGGCCACCGAACGGGAAGAAGGACCGTAGGAGAAGAAGAAGAGGCGAGGAAGAAAGAAGAGTACCAGGAAAATAAGAAGAGAGAAGCAGACGAGACCCAGCATCGCTGCTAGAGCGGCGAACTCCAACAACGCAGTCTCTGGTGTCGGCGAAGCGCGGAGCCAAGGTCGAACGCCGAGCCGCAAGCGCCGAGGTAACGGTAAAGGAGAGGGGGACGTGTTAGCGAGGCCACGAACGCGCGAGCAGCTGGAAAGACGGTTTGTAGTAAAGTAGGGCGAATTTACAGAATTCGTGAATAACTCGTGTAATTTGTTGCACCTTGAATTTTCATATCATTGTCTGGAATGCCTTATGAATGAAAAGAACATTGCCCTTTTGAAGTTAATTGTAAAGAAAGTCATTGCTTAGCTAAGAAAAATGTTGAACAATGTGTAAAAAATTGTGAGAGAATCAGAGTAATTGAATGTGAATTCAATTGGTCATTGTAAATACTAACTTTTCTTGTGTGTGTGTGTGTGTGTGTGTGAATTGTGAGTTAGAATAATTAATTGTTTAATTTCAAGCAAAAACGTGCACGAAAGGCAGAGATTGAAAGAGTACCAGTCGACTGAGTAATTTATTTAAATTTTTGTGCAATTATCATAGTCAGTTGATTTGTTTAAAGAGCTTGGAAGATTTACAAGTGTTTCAAGCATATATTTCGATCACTAAAAAAATATTCTTGTTATTTTTGTTTGTTTGTTGCATTGTTTTTTTTTCAGAGCAAGCAAAGAAATTGTATTTTTTCTTAAAATTGAATCATTTAAGAATATATCTGAACTTGTTACTGAATTTGTGTATGTGTGTGTACCCATTTTCCTTGAATTCCCTACTACCTGCCGCAAGAATCCTCTGCCCTGGGAGTAAATCAAAAGCTCGCAAAAGCAATAAATCTGCTTGCATCCTCTGGTCCATTTTGGATTTAGCAGGGGGTAAAGGTTAGAATATATATATATATATATATATATATATATATATATATATATATATATAAGATTCTGATCTTAGCATTTTATATAAACGTTTTAAATATTAAATATCTCTTGCCATATATCGAGCTATATGCATTAACCCGGGAAAATGTATCTTTAGTTTGTTACTTTCATAAAAGTCCAACATTTCTTTAATTTCGGACTCATTAAATAACATACCCGTATTCTCTTTACCACTTTCAAAATTAATGGCATTACATTTTTTCTAGATTTCCTTAAAATGCTAAAAAAGTGGTGTCAGGATTGCTTGCCACATTACGTATTTTACATTCAAACACACATTGTGAAATAAGTTCGTATATGTGATGACGGCACGGAAAGAACGATGCCCGGTCCAAATTTTCTTCAAGAAAGACGTATATTCCATCAAAATGTCAAGTGTTTGTTGCAGTTGTATCACAGCAAAGAATTTATGATCTTTTTTCTTATTGTATTGATCTTTGCTGCACCCTTTCTTCTCTATCCGCGAGATGTTCGTCTAGTCCTACAAGATAGCTTTTACATCCTGGCTCTTTCTGCTGAAATAAAAACATCCTGTCTTCTTCCAACGTAATCATTTGTAAAGCATTCGGATGTGCAATATAAATAGATTGTTCAAATTATTTCTAAACTATCCACGGTGCTTCCAAATATCTTCACACTTGCTTGCGTTTTCTGTAATTTTCTTCACTCCGAATAGTACAATTTAATAAGTTTTTGCGAATACGAATTCCAGGGCGTCGAGATGTCCACTCTTCTCTCTTCTACCGCGATCTTCGTTACCTATCGCCGATACTCTCCTAACCTGTCGCGAACACTGCTATCTCGTGCATCAGGTTTGCACCTAGCCGCGAACTTAATGATTCGAACCCCGCTAACCTACCTACGATTTATTCCCTGCTTAATTTTACAGTTTGTGACAAGAATCCTATTATCACAGCTCTATTATTGATCCGTCCATGACTCATGAAAATTTAAAACGTAGACACGTCCCGGTTTCACTGCATAATGTCAACGTAAAATGCTGCACAATATGTTCAAAGTCCCAATTTGATATTATTCTGGACTATGTCCTTACTCCGATAATATTCAACAATTCTTATTAACCCTTATTAAATTAAAACATCGATCGTACCAGCTATAATAATCCACAGTCCTATTGTTCTTTCACGAACAAAAGTTAAAGTCCAAACTCTTTATAAATTTCCGACCTCACACGCAATAATCTCTAGCACTGATCTATTCGGTTTGCTGTCTCGTAACAGAATGGGGCGAGTCAAAACTTTTTGCTTCCCAAATAACAGACTTCAATTCTTTTCCCAAAATCCCTCTCATATCCGGTCATTTTTAATTATAATCGACGAACGGTCCCGGTATGTATACATCTACTGGTTTCAACGCCCCTCTGATTGTAAGATGAATCTTGCTCATGTGTATCGGCTCCCTAGCAACCACATGCGATCGTCTACTCTTTGCCGGTAAAAACCTAATATTCCATCTTTTTCGTAATTATTTAGTGCCTAAATAATTGGTATATCACAGCTTCCCTCCTCCTAGGCGTCATTTCATTCTCTTTAGCTTAATAAATGACAAGACCTAACAGAGAAACACATTGCTTCGTACCTTCTTGCACTGGTGCATTGCACAATTTCACAAGCACTAGCCCTAGGTCTTCTTTCTTCCAGCCTTAAATCTAATACAATATTCTTTATATTGCCAACATGTTTCTACCATTTCATCTGGTTTGTATTTGGTCAGATTCAATTTCCATTTGCGCCATTATCACACATATTACACCCTTATTTAATACTACCTAATCTATGAACTATATCCTACTATTTACATATTTACATTTTCCTTTACACTTAATCGTGTGTATCGTCCCGCAAATATTACGGAAGTTATATGTTCCAATATAATTTCCCTCCTCATTCTTCAGTATAACAGCATTCTTATCCAAAATCTTATCTACTTTATATGGGCCCAGATAAATCGGGAAAAATTTACCGAAAAGTTTCTTGTCCCCCGATGACACTGGTGGTACTTTAATTAAAACCTCCTCTCCCTGTTTATATCCTTCCTCGAAATATCTTTTCTGTTTCTCCCGCCTTTTTGCCGCCGCTCTCTTCAAGTTGTCGTATATAATCCGCGTGTCTCTATTCGTCTCCGGTATCCCACTCCACAAATACGCATATTTGGAAAAATTCAACATGGCCTTATTTGTAGAACTGTGTTTGATGAGCATATTTCCTTAGGAAAAAGCAATTGTATCTTCATGAGTTGTAGGAAGAGGCCGGAAATTTTTTAATTTAACATTTTTGCAAAATCAGGCATTTCAACGAACATGAAACCTGCACCATTCTCTTAATCTTCCTTTATGCTATCTAAAGTCCCAATTTAATAAAAAATGTGCGGTTTTTAAGAAAAAATGGTTTAAAGAAAATAAAAATTGCCTATGTTTGGCACAAAATTTCGCAAACAAATACTCATGGTTTTGAAAAATTGAACATGACCTCATTTGAAGATCTGTATCTGTAGAAAAAATTGCATCTTCATAAATGTAGGAAGACACCGAAAAATTTTTCAATTTTTGAAAAAGGTTTTCAACCAACATGAGACCTGCGCCATTCTCTTAAACGACCTTCAGACTATTCAACAACAAAATTTAGTCAAAATTGTTGGCACCAATTTTTTGAAAATGTGTCAGGGGCTTTATGTAAAGTAGCCCCCAAAATTAAAATATCGGTTTCAAATTCAAGGTGCCACGACATCAGTCAAATCGATCTGGGAATATCAATTTTGGAGAAAATCGGTTGAACGGTTTTGTCGCCAGCGTTGTTCACGGACGGACGGACGATTTGCTATCAACATTTTTCGATATCAAGAAGCCATGAAACGTGGATTGTGGCTGCTAGAGGATGTTTTTTTCTAAATTTAGCAACTGGATTCATCCACTTTTTCGTTATCAGTGCCCGTTACCTTTTTCGTTACCAGTAAGAATTTTTCTGCTGAAAATCCGCCGTTTTTTCGCGCAGCATTACATAAGTTTCCCTATACTACGAACATACTTCGTGTATACGTACGTACATATAAGGGAAAGTAACTAGTGGAGCTACAGAATGGCACAGACATTCCCGTATTAATTTTCTATTTCCTTGGGTCTTCGCTAGCTATTCGTAAAGCACCGCAAAGGATTGGGCACATATTGCTGCACGGGGAGGTTATAAAAATCGCACGAGATATACCTGGGTAAAGTTAGGATAAGAGTGGAAGTGGGGATTTCTCGCCCAAGCTCCCTCCTCTTAATTCTATAAACATCGCTCACACCCTGACTCTTGAAAAAGGCAACCGGATCCTCCTCGTTCTCTGTTCAGAAGTCGACATGATTGACCACTCCCTTACAAAGATTGAGTGTTGGGTGAGTGGTCACTGTTATGTACTGGGAAATGCAGGGTAGAAAAATAACAGTTCTGATAAATCAATATATTGCCGCAGTCCAAAGAATAAACCAAATACAAGCCAGTGTACCAATTTTCCAGTAGATGTCCAAACACGTAGCCAGTTCAACCAAAATGCCAGTAGAGTAACACCACGTCACCAACAGTCGTTCGCCAAGACACCGTCGTCACAACACCACAAGTCACTTCTGCGCAGGCTCACGCTCCGACACGAACTGTCTGCTATACTGCGATTTTTGTAGGAAGAGCTCTCAAGGCCACTCAAATCCCATCTTCGCGATGGAATATGTCACGGCATTTCGTATCATTCACAGTCGTTCCGCTAGATTTCGCACGATCGCGACCGTATGAAGCAGTGCTTGCGATCATGCGACTTCTACAGGTAAGACCGAGAAAAGACGCGAAATGCCGTGACATATTCCATCGCGAAGATGGGATTTGAGTTATCTTGAGAGCTCTTCCTACAAAAATCGCAGTATAGATCGTGCTATTCAGCACAGTTCAGTGTGGCCGCGCGGTGCAATGCCGCCACACTTCCCTGCTATGAAGCCATCCCTATCCTTGCGGACATCTATGGCTGATCTGTAACATAAAATAAAAACATGGTCAGGAAAGACAATAGCCGTTCGGCGCGCTTGTGGCGTTGTTAACCCCAATTTTCTTGCCGTATTGGCGCTAAGCCCTGTTTGCTGTTTCGGTGAGGCCTACTGCAGCATGTCCCTGGGACGCTTGTACGTAGCCGTGGGGTCCGGCACGTACGTATTTAAATTTTTAATAATGTCATTATTCGACGCGTTTAATTTATCATAGAAATTTTGAGCTAGTTTTTTGAAATGAATTTCTAATGTCGGCATCTTTAGCGCCGAGTGAATTTCTGAAATGAACTGTCTGCTCCGGGCCGGCTCCCCCTTTTATAGTCCTGGAGCCGGCGAGGTGAGTCTCCGTTCTCCCGCTCATTCTGGCGGGACGGCGGGACCGCCACCCCTGACCGCTGGCCCGTGACGCTCCTGTGCTGCCTGTCGCCGCCCGACCTGCCCCTGGTGGCGCTCTCGGGAAGCAGCCATTCTTCCCTTGGTAGGCGGCGCGTTCGGGGCGCCGCTCCCGGGACGGCACACAGTGGGCCGCAACCCACTCTCTCGGCCACAGTGGGTCCACTAGGCCCGCCTTGGCGGGCATAAAATGCTGTGTATACAGCAGTCACCTCCACCTGGAGGCCGGCAATCTGCTTTGTCTTGATAATTTTATCGATCTGATCATCCGTTAGCGCTTCAAAAAGAATGGTGCCATTCCTTTGTCGCACTACGGCTTGCAATTTTCCATATTCTTCCTCAATAGCGCGCGCCAAACGCACAGCACTAACTATTTTAAATGACTCGCCTTCCTCAGCGCATGCCATGAGGAAGAATCTAGGTTTCTTAGGTTTCTTCCTAGGTTTCTTCATCATTCAAGAAAAAACTATTTAAATCAATGTTTCTTTCCGGACATCTCCTCTTCCTTGCGGAAGAGGGCGGGGAGAGGGTTTAGTATCCATAAAGATGGATCAGATTCATCCTCGTGGTCCCCACCCCCCACGGAGCCCAACAAGGGGACACTCCATCGGAGTGCCAGGGTTGCCACGAGGGTATAGTGGGGGAATAACACAGCGCTGCACCACCGTGTATCCCCCCGCTCACCCTGAAATTCAGTACAAGACCTAGTCCAAGTCGGGAGTGGGTTAGCTCCCGT
Organism: Acheta domesticus; assembly: GCA_031308135.1. Lineage (NCBI taxonomy): Eukaryota > Metazoa > Arthropoda > Insecta > Orthoptera > Gryllidae > Acheta > Acheta domesticus. The sequence continues at coordinate 74,717,033 of JAHLJT010009419.1, read as the reverse complement.
CCACCCGTCTAGAAGAATCCGAGGCCAAAGCAAGTGTATTGAAGCGTACAGGGAATGTTCCCAAAAATACGTACACAACGTATCCCTCAGTGCAAGCCGAACGTAGCACAAGGTGAGTGTTTGGGAAACAAACAGACCCCTCACCCGCCAGGACACACATTCCCTCCGACACGGATCGCCATGCACGGCAGACACATGGGTGGGCGTTCAGCATACAGAGGGGGACAGTGAAATAGAAGAGGAAAGAAACAGGATGTTACAAAAGAATAAGAATGAACAATGGGGGAGAAGAAAAATGACTAGCGAAAGAAAGGAGTACTTGAGAGCCCTCTCTGCATTCTCCCGTCAGGACGTGGACCAACCCACCTCGACATGTGGTTTTTCGGAATCAAGAGCTCACGAAAGAGGGTTTCTGGCTACACCACGTGTTAGGGGATTTTGTTCTTAATTTAGCAACTGGATTTATCCAATCTTTACTTTCCTCTATACGTACGTAACACGGAGTGATATACGTAGTATAGGGAAAGTTATGTAATGCTGCGCGAAAAAATGGCCAATTTTCGGCGGAAAAAATTAATTGCCGGGCCGTGAAAATGAAAAAGTGGATAAAACCAGTTGCTAAATTAAGAAAAAATCCTCTAACACGTGGTGTACCCAGAAACCCTGTTTTCTAGGTCCTTGATACCGAAAAACCAATTAAAAGCAAAACGTCCGTCTGTCTGTCCGTCAGTCTCTCCGTCTGTGAACACTGCTAGAGCCTAAACCATACGTACGATTTCTTCTAAAATGGATATTCCCTGGTCGATCTGGTTCTAATCGAAGCTTTGAGATTTTGAAAAAGATTCTTCAAAATTTGGGGGTACTTTATATGAAGCCCCCGGGGATTTTCAAAATTTTCTCAAAAACGGCTCCAAATTTGTTCTTTAAATTTCTTGTATGAATAGAGTAAAATACACTTATTATCATGGCATAGGTCCGATTTTCACGGATAACTATGAATTTTCGAAAATTTTGAAAGTTTGAATTTTTTCGGCGTCATTCTCCAACTACAAAATTGAAGATAGAGATTTTTTCTTCAAATAATATTTGTTCTGCATATTGCGTTCTTTCATAAAGGTCATGTAAATGTTTTTCAAAATTTTAGTAGTTTTCGTGCAATATTGCGTGCAATATGTTTTGTGCAATGTTTCGTGCAATATGTGCAATTTTAAAAAATTACAAAACCAAGATTTTCTAAAAAACGGCTCTAAATTCTTTCTTTAAACTTTAGGTAGGGATAGTGGTAAATGTACTCTATCAGATGACATATTGCTCTATAAGTTGTTTTTTTCAAAAATTACAAAAATGTAATTTTTTCACATGTTTCTCACGCCGATAATATTTACATTAGCGGCGATTTTTTCACATTATTATCTTTACGAGTACATGCGCTTTAAATAATGTCAAATAAAGTTTCTCGAAAACAACCGTTTTCTGTGAAAAGTGGCTCAAAATTTCGCATTTTTAGAAACGCTGAAACGCCATTTTCTCATATATGGCTGCAAATGTTTTCTTCAAACTTTTGTAACGGATAGTGCTAATTACTCTCTTTAATATGACGTAAAGTTTATTTTGAGTTTTTTTTGTTTTTGTTTTTTTACATAATTGTAATTCTTTAAAAGATGTCTCACATCTTTGATATGCACATTACCAGCAATTTGTGTGTGTGTGTGTATATATATATACATACATATATATACATATATATATATATATATATATATATATATATATATATATATATATATATATATATTTCTTTACGGCTGTCGCCGCTTCTCGCTTCCCAGTTTCCACCTCTTCCGATCTTCCCAGTCTTCATCTTTGAGGTCTCTTGCCTCCATTTCTTCTTGGATGTCCTTTCTCCAACTTCTTGGTGGTCTTCCATGCTTCTTCCGCTCTGGAGGTGTCCATGCCCAGATCTTCTTAGGCCACCTATTGCTTTCCATACGCTGGAGGTGCTCATACCAATTCAAACGTTTTGTTCCAATTGAATCCAAGATGCTGCTCTCTACGTTCATCATCTGTCTTATTGTTTCATTTCTAACATGATCCAACCTAGACACCTGGCAGCACCTTGTCCAGTAGTCCATTTCAAGGGCCATCAACCCACATTTATCCCTTTTGTTCAGTGTCCATGTTTCAGCTCCGTAAGTATTTATGCTCTGTATGATGGTCTTAAAGATATGAGCCTTCTTCCGTTTTGTGATACTTTTGCTCCAGAGAATAGAGTTTAACTGTCTTATCGCTCTCTTTCCCTATCCAATCTTGTTGGAAATGTCATCAGAGCTTCTTCCCTTCGAGGAGAGGGTAACTCCGAGGTACTTAAAAGTTTCACTTTGTTTTATTTTCCCTGTAACGACGTCCAGGTCCCCATATTCTTTTTCTCCTGCTATCACATATTCCGTTTTTTAAGGTTTATAGTGAGACTCCATCTTTCATACCAGCAATTTGTAAAGATTATTATATTTGTGAGTGTACATGCTTGAAATAACTTCAAATAAAGTATTTTGAAAACTCAAACATTTTCTGTGAAAACGAGCTTCAAATTGTGCATTTTTAGTAGCGCTAAAACGCAATTTTCTTTAAAACGGCACATAATTTTTAAATGAAAATTGCTATTTAGGACTTTTTTTATGTTCTTTAATATTCTAAAATTAATATTTCCGTTCTACCAATAGGAAACCGAAAAATTAAGAAAATGCCAAATAATGTACTTCAGTTCTATCCACTGTTTGGTGTTTTCCTGCGGCAGCGAACGCCTAAAGTGACAAGTGAAGGAGAAGAAATGTGTCCGAGAAAACTCGCTCGCCGACCGACTCGAGAGAGGAACTCTTTCGTCTCCGCAGAGGCGAACAAGGAAACTCTTTCAAGTGTGAGGGGGTCCATAAGAGTCTCTTGTTTCGATTTTCCACATTTCTCGTCACACATTTATGGAAACACATTCCTCGGTGTAGTCTGTTGCGGGCCTAACACAGGCAAGAAAGAAGAGCATGGTGCAATTTGTGGCAGGGTACGAAACACCGGAGGGAGCACCGGTTGAAATTATTTCATATACATCGATATTGATGCAATATCTTGAATATTGAATATCATTAAAAGGAAAATATATATTCCCAAGATATTATAAAATATATTTTCTATTATCTGGGGGTTGTGCAACCTAAGCACGAGCCTCCACTGGTATCAAGGACACAGAAACATGGATTCTGGCTACACCACGTATTAGAGGATTTTTTCTAAATTTAGCCACTGGATTTATCCCCTTTTTCGTTACCAGGGCCGTGTAATGAGATTTTTCTGCCCCAAATTTGCAGTTTTTCGCGCAGCATTACATGACTTTATCTCGACTGCGTAAGCGGTAGCAAGAAAGTAAAAATAGATCAAGTTTTGATTTAAGAATTTTTTTCTAGTAAATTCTGAAATTCAAAATCATTCTACGTGTTTCTTTGCGTTATGCATGGTACGACCTGGTATCACTCATGGTTCTATTCTCTCCCTCCCCGTTTCAGAGCAGTCGGGCAAATTGCTGAGATGAACAATACGTGGAAGTCAGTTGTCAATAGCCAGAGTAATAAGTTTTAATTGTTGAGGTCTTGCAACTTGAGGCCTTGCAAGTTGGACATCCCTGTTCTATAAGATCAAATTCACCTAAGAGGAAAATGAACAGCACTGGGAATAATGAAACTAATGTCAAGAAGTTAAAACAAACAAGTTTAACATCTGGATTCTTGAATACGCAGGAAAAAGGAAAAGATCAAAAACAATTTTATGATATTGTAACAAAATTTGTTGTTAATCCTTACCAATTATAAGCAGTAGCGTAGCTTCCTATTAGGCTGCAGCCTAATAGGCGGAGCCTACCCAAACATTTAATTAAAAACAAAACCCGTTCTCATTACTTCGTAATGTGCTTATTGATAACTTTTCTTTTGTGTTCTTACGGGTGAGAAATAAGTTACTCCGGGAAACTGAATGCTAAAAGTTTTATTGTATTCATGATACCTACGTAATACATAGTGTGTTAGAACAACTTAACAGAAAAACCGGGAACGCGAGGGAGCGCACATCCGTACGCCCCGAGAATAGATAACAACTGCCCTGCCAGTGTTCTTTTTATACTGCGATTTTTGTAGGAAGAGCTCTCAAGATAACTCAAATCCCATCTTCGCGATGGAATATGTCACGGCATTTCGCGTCTTTTCTCGGTCTTGCCGGTAGAAGTCGCATGATCGCAAGCACTGCTTCATACGGTCGCGATCGTGCGAAATCTAGCGGAACGACTGTGAATGATACGAAATGCCGTGACATATTCCATCGCGAAGATGGGATTTGAGTTATCTTGAGAGCTCTTCCTACAAAAATCGCAGTATAGTGGAGGGGGGATGTCAGGCTGAGTCCAGTGCGCTGCGTGTTACCAATCACCCCGCGCCAAATCACCAACAAACCAATGAGGGTAGTTTTAGGGTGGATATACGACATTTTCAATTCACAATTAACACGTTTCACGTAGGTTTTGCGTCTTGAACTTCTCGCTTAATTGCAAACTTACCCATCAATGGAGGAAGGCTCTGGCATTCAAAGCCTACAACGCATGCGCAGTAAGTGTGCTCACGAGACGCAGATACGCTGTTCCAACAGACGGCTACAGCGATCCGAAGGCTTTCGGCAATCCTCGAGTTCGTTCGTAGTATGTGGCGGGCCCACACTCCAACACGAATACAACAGGCGCTCACTCAACACTCACCCACAAACTCAGTTTACCGGAACCACTAACCTCTTGTTAAAACCGAAGACTTAGGAGGAGGTGAAAACAAAGAAAAGACTACTAGAATTTTATTATTATTATTATTATTATTATTATTATTATTATTATTATTATTATTATTATTATTATTATTATTATTATTATTATTATCATACGGTTCTGTCTCTGGATAAAATCTCAGGATTGAGCTAACCGTACGGGCTATTGCCAAGTAACGGCCCTTTTATTATTATTATTATTATTATTATTATTATTATTATTATTATTATTATTATTTGAGAAAAAAAATTTTGTTAATGTGTCACTATGCCTTAATTTGTTTTGTAGATTTTAAAATATGTCAGTGTTACCATGCTTTGATATTGATTCTGTGTGACACCAAACTTTTGAGAACAAAATAATAATAATAATAATAATAATAATAATAATAATAATAACAATAACAACAATAACAACTCCACCTAGGGAGTACACGACTGTTGAGGCAGCAAAATAAGCTTCAAAATGATGTGCTGGGAGAGCTATGATTTGGGATTTGGCTACATAGGTTCTGGAATGTTCGGCCGATTTCTGTTTCTCACGGGAAAGCAACCCCCTTTTGTCAATTTTTCTGTAAGAAGTTTCGCTCGTTCCTAGCTCACTTCGGGCCGACAATGTAAGTATTCTTTGACAAAAAGGCGGAGTGGCGACACTAGTACCAAGTTTAACCTGGCCTCTTGGAACGTTAATACACGCTCATTGCAACTTATTCCATGCGAGAACAAAACTGCTGGGAAGTTACTGTATCGGCGTTTGAATTTGGCGATAATACCATTGTATGTTAAAACAGAAATCTCCAAGCCGTTTTCTTTGTGTATATAGCGTTTTGCGGTGAGGAACAAGTAGGAGCTGCCACCTGGTGGAGGGATGCTGAACTAACAACCAAACTCCGTCAAACCTATTTCAAAACACTCAGAGAAAATAAGTTTATTTCGCGCTCTCCATCGCACCCAGCACGCGGATTTTGGAGGGAAGTCCGACGCGGTACGTTTAAAATGCAAATTCTGAGCTGATAATTAAGACAAAAGATTGTTATTAAAAACCAATCTCCCGCCACAGCGCCAATTTGAATCATTTATGGGTGCCGATGTGCCAACAACGACCTTGCAGTTGGTGGTGGAGCTTGAGTACCCCATGAGCCTGAGAGATACGTCAGTTGTAGCCTAGCTACCGATAGGGCCTCCCTTGCCGAATAGGTTGAAGGTGAGGGTTCAGACGAAGAAGTACTACATTTTGAGAATGGGAAGTAAGTAGAGAGGGAAGGGTCATGAACCTTTGGACTTTCTGTTATCGGCCCATGGAGGGTACAGGAGAGAAACTGGGTTGGCACACCAGGCCACTGATTTAAGTGAAGGCCCGAACCTTGCATTAGCCAGCGAAGGAGTCTGCCTTCAGCAGTCAGTAATAATCACGCAAGGTTTAGTAATACCGACTGGCGATCGGAGGGACCCCTTGCTGGGTCCTGCGGGGGGACGCCCCGAGGCCACTGTGGGTCGCAGTAACAGATGGAGGGAAACAACCCAAGGGTTAAGTGTGATCTGTGAACTCGAACTTGCGTCCTGCGAATCTTCACTTAAAACCATTGAGCAAAATGGATAGAATAAGAAATGTAATCAATCTTTACGCGCCTTGTGCTACCAATGTCCCATACCTGCTAAAAACCGAGCTAATGTCATCTTGTCGACGTCTGGCCATCCCACGGATGTTAGTCCCAAAGACACAGAGCCGGCAGAAGCTCGTAGCCATCGTCAGAGATGACCTGGGATAAATTGAATGAGGTGATGTGGTGCTTTTACTATGCAAAAGCGAAAAATGGGGGCTCAGAAATAGAAGTTTTGAGGATATGGAGAGAGCGGAACCCAGATACGAGACCTACCCTAGACTCAAAGGAACTTGCCAGTCAACGACGATACATACTTAGCAGTGGAAAATTCACAGCAGAACAACTTGCAGACATCCAGAGAAACGCGGAGTATGTTCTTCGATCGAAGTCCTCACATGACGAACACATAGAACTTGAAAACGATGGTCCTGTTGAAGGCTCATCTCTTTCCAATGAAACACACGTCAGTGGTGAAAATTCATCTAGGAATTACATGATAAGGACATGATGCGAAATCTCCTCCGACGCGAAGAAGAAAGAATACGTCAACTTCCATTTGAATCTCGTGCACCGTTGAGGAAAATATACAAAAATGCCAAAGCTACGAGAGTGATGGAGACAGCGAATTCTGTCTTAAATGAGGTGGTACAGACCCCAGGTAGAGATCTAGATATTGCTGAAGTCAATCACATCGTGTATGCAGCTGCATATCTGGTATCTCAGATAATTTTGGGGCCAGCCAAGAACACCGAGACACCAGACAGAGTAAACAGCTTTGTACCTCCATGGGCGAAAAGAATTATGAAACGGATAGCCGACACAAGGCGTGAAATGTCACTCCTAGCTGCGGCAGCTTCTAAATCAAATCACACTTCTAAAGTTCAACAAAAAATACACCATGTTGACCAAAAATACATAACTGAAAATGACACAACCAGGCTAATGGTAGCTGAAAAGCTAAAAGAAAAAATCCAAGCATGGGCTCAACGAATTAGACGGTACAAACGTAGAGAAGATTTCCGTGTACAGAACCGGTTGTTTGAAATAGACGCGAAGAGATTCTATCGCAATCTGACTCAAAAACCGAATGGCAATCCTGTCACTCCTTTAAAAAATGACGTCGAAGTATTTTGGGCAGGAATCTGGGAAGAGAGCAGATCCTACCACAAAGAAGCATCTTGGCTACAATCTGAAGTTAATATTGCGGATGAACTTGTGGAAACGTGGAAGATGTTCACGAATTGTCGGAAGAGGACCTCTTCCAAGCAATTAAGAACATGGGAAACTGGAAAAAACCCGGGATTGGTAAGATTAAGATTTTTTGGATTAAGAAGTATATTTATGGAGACAGCTCTTTGGCGAAGAATGGCTATTGATTGGCTACAGGCCAATCACTTGTTTGGGCATCACAGTACTGGCAAGTACTGTACAAAGTTATAACTGCAGCCATAGCTGACAAAATGTACAGACATCTAGAGAAGAATTATCTGATACCAGCTGAACAAAAAGGATGTCGTAAAAGTTGTTATGGCTGTAAGGAAATCTTACTACTGAATAAAGTCATTTTGAATGATGTAAAGAAATGAAAATGTAATTTGAGCATGGCTACCAAAAGGCCTTTGATAGTGAACCACACGATTGGATTTTGAAGACCCTGAAGATCTATCGATTTCATCCTAGATTTATTGAGTTTTGCAAGGTAAGTATAAAGTCGTGGAGTACCAGGTTACTATACTGCGATTTTTCTAAGAGCGACCCTCAAGGCCACTCAAATCCCATCTTCGCGATGGAATATGTAACGGCATTTCGCGTCTTTCTCAGTCTTTCCGCTAGGTTTCGCAAGATCGCGACCGTATGAAGCAGTGCTTGCGATCATGCGACTTCTACCGGCAAGACCGAGAAAAGACGCGAAATGCCGTGACATATTCCATCGCGAAGATGGGATTTGAGTGGCCTTGAGGGTCGCTCTTAGAAAAATCGCAGTATAATACACAGCGGAAAGGAATCAGTAGAAACCAGAAGTATTCATACAGAGGTATTTTTCAAGGAGATTCACTGTCCCCTCTGCTGTTTTGCATTAGTTTGATCCCACTATCTAGACAGTCATCGCAAGCTGACTTTGGTTACAAGTTCCGTGGTGATGAAAGGCCAGTATCACAATTGTTGTACATGGATGATCGTAAATGTTTGCTAAGAATGAAGTGATTATCTACCAAATGCTGTCTTCGCGAGTGACTTTAGCAATGACATCTGCGTGAAGTGTGGTCTTGACAAGTGTTCAAAAATCAATTTAAAAAGAGGCAAACTACAACACCAGAGAGCATTGAAGTTGATACGCACACTGTGATTCAAGATCTTGAGCCAGGTAAATCTTACAAATGTCTGGGAATTGAAGAATGTGAGATCATCTCGAACGACACAATGAGAGAGAGAATTCGCAAGGAAGTATTACAGAAGAGTGAGACTGGTCCTGCAGTCCGCTCTAAATTCCAGGAATAAAATATCAGCAAGAGATCAGATCAGAAAGAGAGGCATTGTTAGTGTAGCTAGGATCTTTGCAAAGAAAACTATGCAAGACAAGCAGAATGACAGAGACACTGAACTTTTGATGCTTCTTAACATGAAATGTGTGACACAAAAAATTTTGAAGAAATCGGGGAGAGACAAACCACTTCATGGACAATATTTGAAACCATTAATTTTTTTGTATAAACGTTATTTATTACTGATCTTAAATATACAAGGTAACAGTCAGGCGCGGATCCAGACTTGTCTTTTGGGGGGGGTCTGTTTACGACTCAAGTGAATTTTTTTCGGAAAGGGAGGAGAGTAATGAATGTAATAAGATATATTTGACGTACGTCATAAGTATATCAGATTGATTTTATTATACTTTAAACATATTAGAAACTCAATATACCAATAGTTACATAAATGTTTACATATCATGTTCATATTACTATTGTTTTGAAAATGTTTCAACACAATTTCCAATATAATCCATTTCCTCTTTGCGAATTGTGTAATCACGGAATCACTATTAAGATCAGTATCTCGATGAATGTGCAATAATGCAAAACCAGTAAGCCTATCGTATTTCATTGTAGCCCTAAGCCAAGTGTTTAAACGTCGGAGGGTCAAAAAAGAGCGTTGTGCTGTGGCGACAGTGACTGGTAGTGTAACCGAGATGGTGAGTAAAATAATAATGCAATGAAAGAAATACTTATCGCACGTATCGATAATCTCAGGTAGTGAATAAGGAATTGCTTCGTTTTTTTTCTCCAATGTGACGCTATCACATGAACACCCACAATTAGTATTCATCTACAACTGCAGATCCCGGAGTGGACACCAGCTGCTGGTACAAATTCTCCACATTCCATACAATCATTAAAAGTTCGTCCCAGTACGATGTTCTGGGCAGAAAAAATCCTCTCAACTGGAATAGATCCTTCACGTCGGGAGAAAGTAGTTCAAATCAGAAACAATATTATCCATTTCCCCTGTTTTAATTTTTTTTATTTTATAGTGCCATTTCGTATATTAATAAATTTTCACATTTGAATCTCCTTCAATGATGATACTTCTATAACAATGATACTCCTAAAAATCATTATAATTTTGGGGACAAGTACATCAAGACACACAAACGTAAGAGTTATAATAAATATCAAATAACTGATCTGACTCCTTTAGCAATGCCAAGGAGCTTTGTATAATTAAAACCCAAATAAAGAAACATCATTGCAATACTGTTCATCAATACAGCAGTCAAAAGATAATTTTGACTTCAGATTCGGACTCAGCGTCAGCAAAAAGAATAAAATAAGATATTTTAGGCGTCAGATTATTCTCGCTCACCAGCCAAACTTAAATTGTCTAAGCACTCTTCGGCAAGTCTTACCCTCATAATCCCTGTTGATAGTCTTAACTTGTGCTGAAAGCGGTTTTTTACGTTCTTACAAAACCAGAACTGGAATCAGTATTCAATGATCAAATTAGGTCCGCCGTAACTGATTATGTTAAGCATTACTTTAAATAAATATTGAGTTCGATAGTACTTCCGATTCTGAATTGGACTGTATTATCGAAACCAAATTCTAACAAACATCGGAAAGCAATATTAATGTCAATTTTATATAGATACGAGCACCATTATTCTAGCTAGTTGTATTCCATATTGAAACGGTTCCTTAATTCCCTTTTGAATTTTTTAATAATAATAATAATAATTATTATTGTTATTATTATTATTATTATTATTATTATTATTATATTCACACATCTATTTTTGCCCCAATCTGGGCAGCCAAAATGAAACGGTCTCTATCTTCGCAGAGTTTACTAATGTAATATTAATAACTAGACTTTGGATCTTTAAGTTCTTACCTATTGTTTTACTTACAGTCTGTTGAGCCTAACTTAGATAATTGCACATACAATTAACCTACAAAGGTATTAACTAGCTTTTATAGTGCCTATAAAAGCATCTATTTCAACATAAATGCCTATTTCTGCGTTTTGGTGCCTACAAATGCCTTTTTTTAAAATTTCCAATCAATTTATTCAGTATACTGTTGTATTCAATAAATAATTATTTATTCAACAACAAACCCTTCATTGACTGGATATAGAGAGAAAATTACATTACTCTAACAGACACAAACACAAGAAACATGATTTGGCGTGAGGGGAACACAACGCTACGGCACTGAGAAATTCGGCGAACTGTGTGTGACGCCTAGGACGCGTGGGGGGGGTCTGGCAATCTCACACGTCGCGCGCGGTCCGAAAGACGAGCTGCGTGATTATCGTCCTTTGGTTTATCTTGTAGTAACCTCGCCAATGGATACAGAATTGTTCAACACAGGATGTCACCAGATCTCATAATCTACACCTACGGCTCAGGAAGGCATTGAGTTCTTAAAATGCATTAGGGGCCGTTTTTACCAACAGTGGAGTAAAGTTAAGAGTAGCTACTCGAGAGTAAGCATTACTCTGGAATAGTTACACTCGAGTAAAATATAAGCGTTTCACCACGCTTCTGGAGGGTTATTTTACTCTAGAGTACATACTCTCCGGTTTACTCCGCGAATCGACTAAACGCGCAATTTTTCTTACACAGCAGAGTGCGATTCAAGAGGCCATGTGCGACTGTGATGCTATGAACCTATGCGGACCAACAGGAACCTCTATGGTCCGATTAAAATTAGAACCGACTTGGGACCTCGAAGCGCTGCAGTGGAGGGGGCAGCGCTCAATCAACGACGGCTGCCTATCGGGAGGCATGTCGCTACGTAGTTGCCACGGCAGAATGTAACCAGAACCGCATGGGCCCGACGGCCGGGTGGTTTCGCCCTGGCCGGCGCACGGCGCGCGGGAGTGAGGCGGGGCGCGAAGACAGATTTAGGGGGCCCTTCCGGTCCCTCTCGTCCGCTTCGCTTCGCAACATCCAGTTGCTAGTCAGTGACGAGGTCAGTGACTCTTCTTAGAGAATCAGTGTGCGTGGCAGAGCAATGTGTGACGTAGTGGTGATCTATTGCAGTGACGTATTGTTGTGTTTTCTCGTATTTCGTGAAGATTTGTAGTAATTACGCTGTGTAGTAATACGTGATTTGTGTAATCTAACAGGTATTCTGGAACAATTGTGTGTAGTATGTGTTCCAGTGAGTGTGTAATTGATGATATTTTGAGGAGACCATTTTCAACGAGGCAGTTCCATGAGAAGAAGCAGGTTATTGAAAACGGTAGGCCAACACCAGCCTTAGCACAATTACAGCAGATAACAAAAAAATTCACGAGACATTTCACTTGCTCTGCCTACGAAAAATATCAATGGCTAGCTGGCAGTGAAAGACTGAATTGTTTGTTTTGTTGGTCTTGTTTGCTCTTGGTCAAGATCAGAATATCTCATGGACAAAATCGGGATATAAAAATTTAGGAAGTTTCACAAAAGCAGCAACTGCACACGAACTGTCAGTAGGACACATCAGAGCTTCGTATCTTTTGGCATTATTCGGGCATGCTCGGACTGAAACGCAATTGGACCAGCAACTTCAAACTGAAATATCTCTCCACAATAAGAAAGTGCAACAAAATCGCGAGCTTCTCAAAAGGTTCATAAACGCCGTATGTTTCTTAAGCAAACAGGAATTAGCATTCAGAGGACATGACGAATCTAGATTGTCAGTTAATCGTGGTAATTATGTGGAACTACTGCACTACACAGCAGAGTATGATTCTCTCCTGAGGACTCATTTGGAAACTTCGACAGTATTCCGCGGGTTATCCAATCGGATACAAAATGATCTCATAGATTCCATATCTCATTCGCTGTTGCAAGAAATTAAGTCTGAAATAGCGAATGCTAATTTTGTCTCTGTGTTGGTAGATGAAATAACAGATGTTTCCAATACTGCTCAGTTTTCAATTGTGTTCCGATATGTTTACGGTGGTGAAACAAAAGAACGGTTTATCGGATTTCGTGATGTAAGTGCGACCCGAAGCGCCGCGGCGATAGCAGAGCTTATAAGAGAGTACTTGACAGAATTTGACTGCAATAACAAGCTTATAGCTCAGTCGTACGACGGCGCAGCGTCCATGTCTGGAAATGTGAACGGCGTCCAAGCCCTCATAAAACAGACTCATCCTCAGGCAGTTTATATTCATTGCAACGCACATGTATTAAATTGAGTACTTTCACGTAGTGTTAATAACATCAGAGAATGTAAAATTTTCTTTAGTAATTTGAGTGGTATTGCTGCCTTCTTCTCGCGGTCACCAAAACGAGCAAAATTTCTTGACAATTTTCTACAAAGACGATTGCCATCTGTTTGCCCAACTAGATGGAACTATATAGAGCGACTTGTCAACACTATGTATATGCACAGAAATGATCTTCAGAATGTATTCACTACTATGCTCAGTAACCAAGACGAGGTTGAAAATGATATATTGGCTCCTGTTAGTGGTTATTTGTCAATTTTATCTGACTTTTTGTTTTGCTTTTTGTTGAGAACTTTTGATAAAATATTTTCGTTCTCGGGAATATTGTACCACATTCTCCAAACAAAAGCACATGACATCGGTTACTGTAGACAAAAAATTAAAGAAACACGAAGAAATATAGCTGATATGAGAAGCGAGTATGAAAATGTACATTCTGAAACCATAAGAGAAGTTGGCGGAGAATCTAAGAGAGTCAATGTAAATTACAAGCGACTATATTACGAAATCTTTGATAATGTGGACAAGCAGTTGGAGATTAGATTTCAAGACTATGGAAATTTGCAGTTCTTGGAATTAATATCAAATAATTTTAGCAAGTATAACACATACAAGAAACAATTTCCCCAGAAGGAATTTTCTAGCTTGCTTGTAGCTTATGGGAGTAATTTTGATGAAGTAAGATTACGCAATGAACTTACTGTATTTTATAGCACCGAAGAGTTTCAAGAGAAAAGCCCATATGAACTACTGAAATCTTTGAATTCCATGTCGCTATCCACATGCTTTCCACAACATACGCGCCTTGTATCACTGATTTGTTCTATTCCTGTATCAACAGCATCGGTAGAAAGATCGTTTTCGGCCCTGAAAAGAATAAAAACTTATGCTCCAAACAGAACAAGTGAAAAGAGATTATCCAATTTAGCCTTACTCTCTGTCGAAACATCTCTACTGGAGGACATAAGACACACACATTCATTTTTCGAAAATGATATGCAGCATTTTGCTTGTCATGAAAGAAGAATGGATTTTACATTTCGTTGATTGCAGCATCATTTGCAGAAAGCAGACTTCATTTTCCTCTGCTGTAAGTTACGATAATTTACTTTTTCTTGCATGAAAATATATCTTGTGTAAGAGTGATGTACTGAATGTTGGAATTTTTTATTTTTTAAATATTGTTTCACGGTTGTGTTAAAAAATCTCCTGTTGCGAGACTACTTTGTATGGGTTGGAGTGGGGAAATCTGGTTGGCCGCGAGCAGCTGGGGTATACCAAGTAATCACCGCACGCCCCTGCTCTCAAGTAAACATGATTTACTCCAGAGTAAACTCTTACTCCTTGTTTGGTGAAACCGGCCCTAGGTCTACTAAATCCAAACATGCCTCACGAAGGGTTGTTTGCTGTGATAATTTTTGTGCATAGGCTGCAAAATGCCGAAGAACAAACCCAGCAAAAGTGCATTAATAAGAACATGAATTTCGGATTTCCAGTCTTACACAACAGATGGGAATATAATTTTGTCAGGTCTGCAAGAAAGAGGTGAGCTTTCTACTGTATTTTCTGTCATTTTTATCATTAACAAGATACCGTGCGTGTTAACTACCACGATTAATGGTACCGTATGACTTTTTCTTCTATCTGAAAATAATCTCAAATTTGTTTGATGCATTTTACTAAATCCAATACTGGGGTCTAACAGACTAACAGATCAAGACAAAACTAATTTTATAAAAGACCACTTTTTAAAGTTATGCTAATTTTTACGTAAGTTAAATTGGTTATTTAAAATTTTAATTATTTTAACAGTATATGATTATACCGACATTAAAATATAATTACAAATATATTCTTCTATTCTAAGGTTTCTGCCGAAAAAAGAAGTCACTTGGTACAACACGACAAAACTTCAATGCATCAAGCGAATTCTAAATAAAAAGACTCTCAGAAGCAAACTTTACTTATACAGCTCACGCCCTCAAAAATAAAATCCCAGTTCTATTTTGACATTGCAAAGCATTTGTTGCAGCAATCATTCCATGGGATGCAGTTGAAAACAACAATGAGGTCATTTTTAGAAAAGTATTGCAAAGAAACAATACCCTCCGAATCGACTCTTAGAAAAAATTATCTTGAGATAGTGTATGAATCACAGTTCAATGAAATAAGGTCAGAAATAGGAGATTCCTACATATGGATTTACGTATATGAAGCCAGAGACGCCCTGGGACGAAATATATCAAATTTAATTGTAGGAAAATTAGACGAAGAAAATTCTAGAAATTTGCATTTGATTTGTTCGAAGGTGTTGGAAAAACCTAACGCTCAATCAGTTGCCTACTTCGTAAATTCCGGGCTAAAAGTTCTGTATCCGAATGGTGTGAAGGATGAAAGGGTGTTGTTGCTGTACACTGATGCAGCCTCGTGTATGACAGCAGCTGGGAAACTATTGAAGGTATTTTTCCAGAATTTAACTCACGTTACTTGTCTGGCTCATGCACTTCACCGAGTAGCAGAGGAGGTTCGAAACCAGTTTCCCTAAATCAACGATTTAATATCCTCCATAAAGAAAGTATTTTTAAAGTCAAGTTCTAGAATTGCGTCTTACAAAGACAGATGTCCCAATCTGCCTTTGCCACCAGCGCCTATTTTGACAAGATAGGGTACGTGGCCGCAGGCTGTGAAGTATTACAGTGAGAATATTGACAGTGTTGAAGATGTTGTAAATAGTTTTTCGGAAGAAGAATCGCAATGTATTAAGGTTGCCCAAAATGTTCTACGAAAGAAAGGTTTGAGGCAGGATCTGTCATATATTCGCGCTAATTTCACATTTTTAGCAGATACTATAGAGCAATTAGAATCATCAAAACTCAGTCTCACTGAATCAATCACATTATTTACAAGAGCAGAACGTCAGTTAAAGCAGTTGGTGAGGTTGGAGATATTGTTTTAAAAAAACTACAAATGGTGATCGCCAAAAATCCTGGATATCCGGTTCTGAAAGAAGTGTCAAGTATTTTAAGCAGACGCGAGGCAGTTCTCCCTATAGGATTTAATCCGCATATGGTTTCTCTTTTTGAATATGTTCCAGTCACCACCGCAGACGTTGAGAGATTTTTTTCAGCAGTTAAAGTAATTCTGAGCGACAAAAGACAAACTTGCCCCACATCATCTGGAAATGCTTCTTATTATTTATTGTGGACAAAATTACGGCAAAAAGTGAAATCTAACGTATTGTATTTATGTGTGTTTTGAAGTAAAACATTGTGCTTAATAAATCAATGTTTTTTGTGCAAGGCGTGAGGCATAAAATTTGTTTATGTATTCTGCCTATTAAAGACCTATTCCCCTACTTTATAGGATATTTTTAAGCGCCTAAAACCTCATTTTTAGGACCTAAAGATCCGAAGTCTATTAATAACAAACGCCAAAGTGGAACCACTGACCGTTCAAGAAATGTATTTGGGTCGTGAGAGCGCAAAACCCCTCCTAAACAGCATGCGGATGTTTATCATCGATTGTTTGGAATTTGATACGTAATTTACCCTTCCCTCACTCCCAATGAAATAAAACAAGAAAATCTTTCCAAAATTAGTTATTATCACCACCAAAGCCTGTGCAACCTCATTTATTTAAAACAAGAATTACTTAGCGTAATGTCTCTGCATAATCAATTCCCTGTCTTTGTACGAAACCTTTTGCGACCAAACGAGCCTTGAAGCGGATTTTTCCGCTATCCAATAGTTTCTGGCAGAAGACCCAGCGATTCTTCAGGATTTGCACATCTTTTGGACGTTCGACCAACACCCAGGTGTCATTTTTCTCTAAAGAATCCAATTCTTCTTTAAGAGCCTTCAACCTCTCTTCTCTGTCAGGAGACTGCAGCACTTCAAAGAAGGAATTTGCATTCTTGATTTCAGTGATCGATGATCCGACCATTGTAGCGTCGCGAGGTATCTCACGCTCCGGCGTGCCGTTTCGTTTGGAAATCCCAGTCTTAAGCCGGATGGGGGATGGGGGTGGAACGCGGCGGCGCCTCGCCGGCGCGCGCGGGGCAGGAAAATCCCAGTCCCAAAATAACTTGGACAACAGGGCGCGCGCGGGCGCGAGCCTAGGTAATGACGGTTGCTCCCTGAAGAGGGCTGGCTAGCGAGCCGTATGACGCCCGCCGCTGGTAGAGTGGGGGACGAGCCGTGGGATATTTATTGCGGCGCCGACATGCGCTCGCGGGATACGCTAGTGAGTCGAAAGACGGGAGGTATCTCCAGTGCAACCTTGCACGTGATCTTCGGGTGTAAGATCAAAGTTGGCATCAGGCCATGTAACATTTCTAGTTACGGGGACTCTATGTCCGACAGCTCGCACTTCGCGTAGCTTTCTCATGCTCTCGAGCAGAGGTACTGGGCTAGGCGTAGGGACGGTCGCGGGGTTTCGCGGCTAAGAGAATCGAAAGGTTGCCCAAGGGATTCAATCTTGTATCATAATCTTTTATTTTATTATTGTAAATATATTGTAAATACTATACAAATCAGTCGTCTGTGTTCTTCCTGTCCAGTACGTCACACCATGTAGACAAATTCTAGGCTGGTCATCCACCATGGTTTCTTCGATTCACGTTTGTTTTTCCTTGTCGTCTCATCTTTGACATCTTCTTCAGCTGGGACATCACTTCCTCCGGAGCTGGACACTGGTACACATTCTTCAGCTTCACTCCATTCTTCTTCCTTTTCATCGTCGTTGACTTCTGGCTTTGGTACTTCGGATGATGCATGTTTTTCACATGAATTTTCAAGCTTGTCGGTATTGACGCCCACATTGCAGACAAGTTCAGGCTTGAATCTCACATCGTGGCTCAGCACTATCTTCCTTTGAGTCGGAATCCAGACCCTGAATCCATCCTTGTCGTTCACGTATCCATCCAAATCCATACACATCTTTATCGTCAAACTTAGAGCGGAAGTTCTTGTTGATGTGCACGTAGCATTCTGTTCCGAGAATCTTCAAATGACTGAGACTTCCTACTGGTCATCCATGCCACAATTCACAAGGAGACAGTGTCAATGGAAATATTTCCAGTGCGATTCAGGAGGTATGTGGCAGTATTGCATGCTTCTGCCCAGTTATTTTGGCAACTTGCTTGGATTCAACATGGAACGCGTGCACTCGAGAATGGTTCGAATTTTACGCTCAGTAAAAAAATTTACGACGCAGTAATTCAGTGTTCTATGCCCCTGCAATGCTAGCAGTTCAGCATTCAGTTCTTGTTGTCTTTTCCTCCATCACACCTCAGTTGCTTGATAACATGTCCATTCGTCTTGGCTTCATTCAACAACTTCTTCAAAACGGTGCATACTTCTTTTTTCTATGTCAAAAAGAAAACTCAACGATATTTGCTAAAGTCATCTTTAAAACACACACAGTAGCGCGCCTTTTCGAGAGATTCAGTTGACATGGGTCCGTTTACATCGTCGTGGATTTGTTCAACAGTTACCATTGGTCGATTCATTCGTTTCTTGAATGGCAACCTATGCATTTTACCAGTGCACATCCATCGCAGAATTCTCCCTTGCCTTCGACCACGTTGATGTTCATCTGCTCCAGAACACTCTTCACATGTTGTTCATGTTGATGGCGAATCCTTTCATGGTAAACTCGCAATGTCTGCGATGATGTCACCACATTCACTTGAAAGTGTTGCGTCGGCTTCCCAACACCTACAGACCATGACTAACATATCCTGTCATCTTTTTTCCAGTGACACTATCTTCAATGCTGACACTTCGATCATCAAGTCTCGTAGAAAAACCTTTTTTCGCAGCTGCTTTCACGGAAAATAAATGGGCACTTGCTTCAGGAACATACAAAACGTTTTTCAGTACGGCATTCGACCAAGCATTACTCAGACGCACTTGAATATTCACACTTCCTTCTCTATGATTCAGCATATTTATAACTCGTTTCCTGGGCGCAATCTTTTCAGAAACGGCAAACTTCTCATACGATGTAAAATACTGTTTATTCGAAGTGACGTGATTTGTGGCGCCACTGTCGCAATACCACTTGTCGACTTCAATAAATTTATCGACTGAGGCATCCATGACATGCGTCATAAACGCTACACTTGCATCAGACTGACATCTGTTTCCACCTGCGCCAACTGTCGTCTTCTCCGGATACTCAGCTGCCCAATGACCCAACTGCTTACATTTGTGGCATGGAAACGTCTGTTTTGTACGTTGAATATTCTTCTTTGATTTTTCTCCGGTATCACTTTTATGACAAGGCTTCTTCTTAGGACCACCGCGTCCACTGCAACAAACGCAGTCGATTTGACATTCCCTTGATAACGCAATTCAATCGCGCACAATTTTTCAATCAACAAATTCACAGTTTGATTTTCCGACGAAATCGTGTCCCACAAGTCTTTGAAATTGTCATATTCTTTTCCCAGCGTAGATAAGATACGGCCATTCAAAATTCTCTCAGACACAGTATTTTATTCTTCATCAGTTCATCATTCAAATCCACGAAGAACTTCTCAAGTTTCGCAACATATACTGATGTCTTCTTTGTCGTCACGCGGAAAAATAACTCGATCAGCATATTCAGCCGTTGCGTACTGATGCGTTCAAACTGCGCACTCAGTTTTGTCCAAATCTCTGCAGCACTGGTGCAACACGATCTCGGCGATAGTTTTTCCTAGCGCACTTGCTAACAAACTTGCCGCTTTTGCGTCTTGCCGCATTGCCGATGAATTGCTTTTTTCCGCAGATGCATAAACTCCCAAGGAGGACAGACTCGCAAACCGTTAACAGTGTCTTCACGTTCTTACGCACGCAACACCATCGAAATATGCCACTTCCAGTTTGCCCAGTCTTCAGGTCCTTCAAGCTTTTCCACTTGTATTTTGTAGTCACTCCCGGTTGCCATGCTTGTGTTTTACACACAAAGTTCCAGTTTCAACGTATATAAAAAATCCAGCACGTTTTCTTCGGACGTTCAATTTCGGCTTCACTCACTAGAGAATTCACACGTGGTCTGGGCCCATAACATATTAATTTGTTTGGTATAAACGTTATTAATTACTGATCTTAAATACACAAGGTAACAGTATACACAAACGTCCGTAACATAACAAGCCCGAACACGCTCTGGCACTGCGCTGTCTCGACCGACGAACTCGACCTCTTCTCAGTTCAAAGAGTTCTCAGATACGTACACAGATGACGTTGCTATCTACATTTTTTCATACTAACAGAAACGAATGGACAGAGCACAGATCAATAAAGACCAATCATTTATGTGGATTAAAAGGGGAAGAATAAAGCCAGAATCGGAAGCACTTGTAAGAGCTGCTCAAGATCAGGCCTTGAGAACACGACATTATGATAAAGCGGTTCTCAAAATTTCGCAAGATGATAAATGCCTAATTTGACAGGAACACGTAGAAACCATTAATCATATTGTTTCAGATTGTCCAATCCTATAAAAAATAGCAAAGACCGGATGCTTGAGAAGACACGAGAGGGTGCGTAGCTACCGCCACTGGCCCCGCCCTCTAGGTTCCAAATACATGCTCCAAGTGGTACGAACACTCACCAAAACCATTGACGTCTGTTGTATTGTATTGTGTATATTGTATTGTGTTGTTGTACCGGTGACGTCTTTTGGATTGTGTATGACCAACAAATTCAAACTGATCGCACGATAGCGGCAAACAAACCGGATATAGTTATCCGGGACTTGGAGAACAAATCGTGTTTACTTGTCGATGTTGCTGTACCTTGCGATCAAAACGTCGTTTCCAAGGGAGTAGAGAAACGTCTTAAATACAAGAGTTTGGAAATCGAGATCAGCCGAATGTGGGGCGTAAAAGCACAGGTCGTACCGATAGTTATCGGAGCTCTGGGATTTGTTCCGCAAAATTTGAGTAAGAACTTATCTAAACTCCCAGGTAATTCAAAATACTGGGACGTCCAAGAAATCGCTTTATCTTGAACAACCCACATTTTGCGCAAAGTATTGTAGAGGCATCCATAATCCCTAGATCTGCTCCTTAGGTAGGTCGTTGCAACCTGGAGTAGTTTTATATTCAGCCGACACATAACTTCTTTAGTCGTGATATTGAGGAATAATAATAATAATAATAATAATAATAACAACTCCACCTAGGGAGTACACGACCTTGGAGTTGGTGGTGGAGCTTGAGTACCCCCATGAGCCTGAGAGCTATGTCAGTGGTAGCCTAGCTACTGGTACTGGCTACTAGCTACTGCCTTGCTGAATAGGTTGAATGTGAGGGGTCCGACGAAGAAGTACTCCATTTTTAGGAGAGTGGGAAGTAAGTAGAGAGGGAAGGGTCATGAACCTTTGGACTTCCTGTTATCGGCCCATGGAGGGTACAGGAGAGAAACTGGGTTGGCACACCAGGCCACTGATTAGAGTAGAGGCCCGAACCTTGCATTAGCCAGCGAAGTAGGCTGCCTTCAGCAGTCAGTGAAAATCCCGTAGGGTTTAGTAATGCCGACAGGCGATCGGAGGGACCCCTTGCTGGACCCTACGGGGGGATGCCCCGAGGCCACTATGGGTCGCAGTAACGGATCGCAGGAAACAACCCAAATGTTAAGTGTGATCTGCGAACTCGAACTTGCTACCTGCGAATCTTCACTTGAAACCAATGAGCAAAATGAATAGAACAAGCAATGTAATGAACCTTAACGTGCCTTGTTCTACCAATGTCCCATACCTGCTCAGAAACCGAGCTAATGTCACCTTGTCGACATCTGGCCATCCCACGGATGTTAGTCCCAGGGACCCAGAGCCGGCAGTAGCTCGCAGCCATCGTCAGAGATGGACCCGGGATGAATTAATGGAGGTGATGTGGTGCTTTTACTATGCAAAAGCGAAAAATGGGGGCTCAGAAATAGAAGTTTTTAAGATCTGGAGAGAGCGGAACCCAGATATGAGACCTACCCTAGACTCAAAGAAGCTTGCCAGTCAACGACGATACATACTCAGCAGTGGAAAATTCACAGCAGAACCACTTGCAGACATCCAGAGAAACGCAGAGTATGTTCATCAATCAAACCATCCACATGACGAACATTTAGAACCATCTAATATCCCTGAAAACGATGATCCACTTCAAGGTTCATCTCTTCCAAATGAAACATCCGTCAGTGGTGAAAATTCATCTGGCCATGAGTCACACGATAAGGACATGATGCGGGACATCCTCCGACGCGAGATAGAACGAGTTCGTCTGCTTCCATTCGAATCTCGTGTACCGTTGAGGAGAATTTACGAAAATGCTAAAGCTAAGAGAGTGATAGAAACAGCGAATTCTGTCTTAAATGAGGTTGTACAGACCTCAAGTAGAGATCTAGATATTACTGAAATCAATCACATCGTGTATGCAACTGGATATCTAGTATCTCAGATAATCTTGGGACCAGCCAAGAACACCGATGACCGACAGCCAGATAGAGTAAAAAGCTCCGTACCTCCGTGGATGAAAAGAATTATGAAACGGATAGCCGTCACACGGCGTGAAATATCACTCCTAGCCGAGGAATCTTCTAAGTCAAACCACACGTACAAAGTTCAACAAACAATTCTCCATGTTGAACAAAAATACCTAATTGACAATGACACAACAAGGCTAATGGTAGCTGAAAAGCTAAAAGGAAAAATCCAAGCATGGGCTCAACGAATAAGACGGTACAAACGTAGAATCGATTTCCGTGTACAGAACCGGTTGTTTGAAACAGACGCGAAGAGATTCTATCGCAGTCTGACTGAAAAAAAGAATGGCAATGCTGCTCCTCCTTCAAAAGATGACGTCGAAACATTTTGGTCAGGAATCTGGGAGGAAACCAGATCCTAAAACAAAGACGCATCGTGGCTCCAATCTGAAGTTGATACTGCCAATGGACTCGTGGAAACAGTGGAACATGTTCAAGGATTCTCGAAAGAGGACCTATGCCAAACAATTAAGAATATGGGAAACTGGAAATCCCCTGGGGTTGATAAGATCAAGATGTATTGGATTAAGAAATTAACAGCACTACATTCTCATCTTGCAAAGGCTGTTAATAAAATTTTAGAAAACCCTAACGAACTCCCCGAATGGCTCACTCGCGGCATTACGTATTTGCTACCCAAAGGAGGAGACAGCTCTTTGGCGAAGAACTACAGGCCAATTACTTGCTTGCCAGTAATGTACAAACTTATAAGTGCAGCCATTGCTGACAAAATGTATAGGCACCTAGAGAAGAACCATCTGTTGCCAGTTGAACAGAAAGGATGTCGTAAAGGTTCCTATGGCTGTACGGAAATCTTGCTTCTCAATAAAATAATTTTGAATGATGTAAAGAAACGAAAACGTAATTTAAGCAAGGCTTGGATTGACTACCAGAAGGCCTTTGAAAGTGTACCACATGATTGGATTTGAAGACCCTGGAGATCTATCGATTTCATCCTAGACTTGTTGAGTTTTGCAAGGCTAGTATGAAGTCGTGGAGCACCAGGTTACTAATCCACAGCGGAAAGGGACTAGTAGAAACCAGAAGTATTCAGATTAACAGGGGAATTTTTCAAGGAGATTCACTATCCCCTCCGCTGTTTTGCATTAGTTTGATTCCTCTATCAAGACAGCTGTCGCACACTGACTTTGGTTACAAGCTCCATGGTGATGAAATGCCTGTATCACATTTATTTTACATGGATGATGTTAAAGTTTTTGCTAAGAATGAAGCGATTCTCTCCCAATGCTGTCTGTCATCAATGATTTTAGCAATGACATCTGCATGAAGTTTGGTCTTGACAAGTGTGCAAAAGACAACTTAAAAAGAGGCAAAATGACCACGTCCGAGAACATTGAAGTTGATAGACACACTTTGATTCAAGATCTTGAGCCAGGTAAAACTTACAAATATCTGGGCATTGAAGAATGTGAGACCATCTCGAACGACACAATGAAAGAGAGAATTCGCAGGGAGCATTATAGACGAGTGAGACTTCTCCTGCAGTCCGCTCTGAACTCAAGGAATAAAATATCAGCAATAGGTAGTTTGGCGGTGCCTGTAGCCGAATACAGTTTCGGACTAGTAGACTGGACTGAACAGGAAATTCGCATCATGGATCGAAAAAACCAGAAAATTGCTTACAATGCATCATGTTGCCCACCCCCGAGCTGATGTACATAGACTATATGTGTCACGTAAGGAAGGAGGAAGAGGCCTCAGACAAATTGAAAGACAAGCCACTCCACGGACAATATCTAAAAGAATGGACAAGGTGCAGATCAATAAAGATCAATCATTTATGTGGCTTAAAATGGGGGAAGAATGAAGCCAGAATCAGAAGCACTTGTAATAGCTGCCCAAGATCAGGCCTTGAGAACACGACATTATGATAAAGCGGTTCTCAAAATTTCCCAAGATGATAAATGCCGCATTTGTCAAGAACACGTAGAAACCATTGATCATATTGACTCAGCTTGTCCAATCCTAGCAAAGACCGAATACTTGAAAAGAGACGACGGGGTGTGTACAAGTAGTTACCTCCACTGGCAGATCTGTACCGCCCTCGAATTTCCGAACACATGCCCCAAGTTGTACGAACACTCACCGAAACCGGTGACGTCTGTTGGATTGTGTACGATATTGTACGACCAACAAATTCACACTGATCGCACGATAGCGGCAAACAAACCGGATATAGTCATCCGGGATTTGGAGAACAAATCGTGTTTACTTGTCGATGTTGCTGTACCTTGCGATCAAAACGTCGTTACCAAGGAGGCAGAGAAACGTCTTAAATACAAGAGTTTGGAAATCGAGATCAGCCGAATGTGGGGAGTAAAAGCACAGGTCATCCCGATAGTCATCGGAGCTCTGGGATTTGTTCCGCAAAATTTGAGTAAGAACTTATCTAAACTCCCAGGTAATTCAAAATACTGGGACGTCCAAGAAATCGCTTTATCTTGAACAACCCACATTTTGCGCAAAGTATTGTAGAGGCATCCATAATCCCTAGATCTGCTCCTTAGGTAGCTGGTTGCAACCTGGAGTAGATTTTATATTCAGCCGACACATAACATCCTTAGTCATGATTTAGAGGAATAATAATAATAATAATAATAATAATAATAATAAATAATAATAATAATAATAATAATAATAAATGAACGACGAGACATTAGACAATAATTGTCATTTTGAGATATTGCAATAAATAAAATGTAAATCAGCTCTAGAGCCTATCCAGAAAAAATTACCAGGCTACGCCACTGATTATAAGAAGAAACATTAGTTATACAATGTCTGAAAAACTAGTAGTGTTGAAAGGAAACGTGTCCAACTGTATATCAAAACCAAGTTTTGAGAAATAAATTGTGACTGTAGATCACTATTGGTTGTATTACTTTCCCGTATATGTACGTATACACGGAGTGATATACGTAGTATAGGGAAAGTTACAGTGAGTGTCAAAAGTATTGGAACACCTTGAAAATCTGAGAATATGACTGAATTTTACATAGAAATATAATCTAAATGACAAATTTTCAGCGTAATTAAATACATTATATACAGTAAAGTTGCTACAATAAAAAACCTCTCAAAATTAAGCAAAGGAAATTGAGAAATCAGAAATATAAGCAATAATCTCATAGAAAAAGGAAGCCCAAAGTACTGGAACACGCGAACTCTTAAATACTGTAACAGCTTTCTAGGAAGTCATCCCGGCCGCAGCTGTCAGTGGATTTACCTTCAACTTGTTAATCGGGACTCTCCTCTTAACCCTTAGCTGTAACGGTTTTCGTATAAATTTCCTTTCCAGTATTCATCAGTCGGTGATTCAGAAGTGTGCGATTCTGAAGTATTTATTCATCAAATGTCACTACGGGGCGTAAAAAAAAGGAAAAAGTGAAGAATAGAGAAGAAGAATAATTGGCCTTTCCTAATGATTGCAGATCTTTGAGGGAAATCAGAAATATTATGCATTAATCACACACTACAATGTTTAATGTAATTGATAGGTATTGTCTTCGGGAAACAGTGATGAACAAACGTAGACGTGGCCAGCCACAGTTGCTGAACGAACGTGACACAAGAATTTTTTTTCGCGATATTAAAATATGTCCAAAACTTCGTGCACCCACATTTGCTTCTGGAATAGACATTTCTCCAAATACAGTTCGCATAATACTAAGAAACAGTAGGTACCATGGACGTGTGGCACGTAGGAAATTCTGGATCAATGACATTAACAGAAAAAAAGGGCTTAGAATTTACTAAAAATTATTGAAACAGTTCCCAATAAACGTGGAAACAATTTAGTTTTACTGATGAAAGTAATTTTAATATTTTTGGTGCAGATGGTAGATGTATGGCGCGGAGGAAAAGAAACTCCAAATTTCATGAAGAGAACCTCCAGCTCGCAGTGAAATACAGAGGTGGTTCTGTACTCGGCCGGGGGTGGATGAGTGCTTCTGGTGTGGGGAATCTTAACTTTATAAATAGTACAATGGACCATGCAATGTACATCAATATTGTGCAAAGTAAATTACACAAAAGTGCTGAAAAAGTGGGCCTCAAAGACAATTTCATTTTTCAGCAGGACAATGATCCACAGCACAGAACGTGAAATACAAGAATGTGGATCCTTTTTAATACATCACGATATCTGGAAACGCCACCACAGTCTCCAGACATTAATACTATTGAATATTTTGGAGAGAAAAATTAGGAATAGAGCTATTTTTATCAAAACCATTCTTAAGCGCGCACTCTAGGAGGAATGGGGTAATATCTTGCCACATGTTCAGAGATCTACGATCTATACCGATTGATAATTTTAATGATGTGGCTACCAATGTTAGCTGGGATGATATTTTTGACGGTCAATCTATAGATGAGAAGGTATCTCTGTGAAAAACTTTGTAAATTTATTAAACTTAATTTTTAATCTTTCTTCAGTGTCTCTTGATGTATTATGTTAAATTTTCTGTAACCTTCTTGATGTATATGTTTAGCATTACTTCAGTGTTTCCTGTTATATTATATTGCCTCATATTATCTGCTATACACTTACAATTATATTTTACTTATGTAACTTTTTCAATTTCTAATCCTCATGTACTTACATTTATGCTTTTTTTCAACTTATTCTTATTCTCTTTTGATTTTATGTTTATGATCTGTATTTTTCTTGTGGTTAGTCTGAAAAGCAGTAATTTAATTACTGAGACTCGCCTTTGTACTTTTTGTGCAATAAAGTATTATTATTATTATTATTATTATTATTATTATTATTATTATTATTATTATTATATGACGGCGAAGCTCATAGAATTAATATTAAGACTTCTAGAAGCCATTATATATGCCAAAGGATATCTCATCAACTATTAATTTATTTACAGTTACAATTTTATTTTAATTTTTAACAGCTGTTCAGTTGGGTGTTCCAATACTTTTGGCTGCTTTTTTTTACGTTCTAATGTTTGTAAGCTTTACGTTCTGTTTGTAAGTTATGCTATATTTTTGTTTGCTGATATCAATTACAAAATATACAGTTTTCAATGCTACCAAAACTTTTTAATTTGTGTTTCATTTTACACCTGAAATTCATTCATTTTCTGAAATCTCCGAGGTGTTCAATACTTTTGACACTCACTGTATGTAATGCTACGCGAAAAAATGGCCAATTTTCGGCGGAAAAAATTCATTGCCGGGCCATGATAACGCAAAAGTATAAAAAAAACAGTTGCTAAATTAAGAAAGAAAATCCTCTAACACGTGGTATAGCCAGAAACCTTGTTTTGTGGGTCCTTGACACCGAAAAACCAATTAAAAGGAAAACGTCCATCTGTGAACACTGCTAGCGCTTAAACCATATGTACGATTTGTTCCAAAATGGATATTCCCCGGTCGATCTGGTTCTAGTCAAAGCTTTGAGATTTTGAAAAATATTCTGTAAATGTTGGAGGTATTTTACATGAAGCCCCTCGGACATTTTCAAAATTTTCTCAAATCGGCTCCAAATTTTTTCTTTAAATTTCTTGTACGAATAAAGTAAAATACACTTATTAAGGTGGCATAGGTTCGATTTTCACGGATAACTGAATTTTGAAAATTGGAAAAATTTGAATTTTTTCGGCGTCTTTCTCCATTTACAAAATTGAAGATAGAGAATTTTCCTTCAAATAAAATTTGTTGTAAAAAGTGAGTTCTTTCATTAAGGCCAAGTACATTGTTTTGAAAATTTCAGTAGTTTTCGCGCAATATATGCAATTTTAAAAAATTACAAAAACAAGATTTTCTCAAAAACGGCTCCAAAGTTTTCTTTAAACTTTTGTTACGGATAGTGCTAAATGTACCCTATGAGATGACATAAATGCCATATTGCTGTATTCTTTGTTTTTTCAAAAATTGCAAAAATGTAGTTTTTTTGACTTTTCTCTCGCGTCGTTAATATTAACATTAGCGGCGATTTGTTTACATTATTATATTAATGAGTACATGTGCTTTAAATAATGTCAAATAAAGTTTCTCGAAAATTGAAGGTCAGGCCAAAGTGAAGTCTCATAGTTAGTTATCGTGTATCATATTTACATTACTCCCTTTTTGCTATTTTTTCTTTTTGGTTGTGTTCACTATGTAATGTAATTAATTTATTTCAATAGTATGAAAAACATGATGAATCGATTATAGTTGCCTGTTTTTATTCACACGTGCAGATTTTAAAGATTTCAAGCACTAAAACCATCACAAAAATGTTCTTAATAAATGTGTTCAAATTCATTTAGATGCTATCAAAAAAATTTAAAAAATGAGTTGTTGGCAAAAACCATTGAGAAATTTGAATACCTACAACCCTTTCTATTATAACTTATTTATTCTCCTGAAATAAATCAAATTACCTTCAATAAGATTATAATATACTATAATAATGTAAATATGTTTACAAAATGCGAAGTGCAGTAGATATTTTAATAAAATTTTCAATTTGCAACCTAAGTTAATTTTAACTTAATTCTGCTCAAAATTTTTTTGCCACATTTACCCTCTCCTCTAACGAAACAATTTTTAATGGCGGATTACAAATGTTGAGACATGAACAGAATAAAATCCTTGATTCGTCTGAGTCAATAAATACTTATAATAACATATGTTTATTATTTAACTAAAATTTATGATGCCCTCCCCAAAAAACTGATCAGCTGGATCCGCCCCTGGTATAAATAGTAATAAAATGAAAAGCAGTTGTGCAGTTTAAATAGTGACAAAACAGTGCTTAAAACGAACCTACAACACTTTTAGTAACAGAACGTAAACGAATTTCGCGCAGCTTAGCGCTCCTCGCCCTCTAGCCAATCAGGGAAGCCCGGTGCCGAATACATGTGCAGTTTGCTTATATGCAACCGGGAGTGAATTTTCCTACAGCCTACGCCTTGAGACAAGCGACCCCAAGGTCGAATTATACGCTGTTAACTGAAGGTCTTCTCCTTCACTGTGAGGCTGCCACACTACACTTCGGTTTTCCTTTCTTGGCGCACCGGGCTGTGTCATCAAAATGGAATATCACATGGTATTTCGCGTCGTTCTCCGTTGGGCCCCCAGGAGTAGCATGATCGCCAGCACTGTTCGATATTAGCGATCATGCGACCCCTAGCGGCACAACCGAGAACGACGCGAGATATTCCATTTTGATGACATCCCCCACGCCCCAAGAAGTATACTGCGATTTTTCTAAGAGCGACCCTCAAGGTCACTCAAATCCCATCTTCGCGATGGAATATGTCACGACATTTCGCGTCTTTTCTCGGTCTTGCCCGTAGAAGTCGCATGATCGCAAGCACTGCTTCATACGGTCGCGATCTTGCGAAACCTAGCGGAACGACTGAGAAAGACGCGAAATGCCGTGACATATTCCATCGCGAAGATGGGATTTGAGTGGCTTTGAGGGTCGCTCTTAGAAAAATCGCAGTATATACTAAATCACGCCTATAGAAATCGGCCTAGCAGATGCACTCATTTCATTGAGAATACTCGCGTCTCTGCCAAATGCATTAAATTCACAGGAATTCTGTTTCATAAAGGTTTTTTCTACCATGTAGGACATGAAAAACCATTGTTTCGGCGTTGGACAGGTTCGTTTCTTTTTGTGTGCGTAAAATGGCAGTTAACTTAACGGCCCGGTGAAATTAAAGTTATAGAGGGAGGTTCCAAGGCTTTTGGCATTAATTCACGTTTGCAGACTATTGCTGGATTCTTTGCCTTGATGACCAAAACATTCACAAAAGGAAATCAACAGCTGTGCATTTTTAGTTTACAAATCTTTTTTTTATTCAATATGACTTATCTTTACTAAACAGTATTTACACATGAGATCTGTTAGTTGGCTGTATACAAGCTTCAAGTTTGCAAGTAGCTACAGAAATTGAATGGATGAGAATTCCCAAAATTGCGTTTTATTTCAACAATGGTGTAAGATAGGCCAAAACCCAAACCAATTTCTTTTCAGATCAAAAAACTGATATATATACACCTCTAATCTCTGGCAGTGAAATTTAGTTTCAGGTTGCCGATCTGTGTAACCGAGGGTGTAACAAGGGTGAGCAGGGGAATAAAATTATTGATCATTTTAATAACAATATTATATTTATATATTAATTTTTAAGAAACATTTACATACATAAGAGAAAATTGAAAACAATTTGTAAACTGTCAAAAGTGCAAATTCATCATAACTACCTAATTTGGCTTCTAGGGAAGCTGAAATCATCTTGATTACCAAGATAATCAGCACACATACTTTCTTTCCTGGTTAAACATGAGCTTTTCGAGACCTTCCACTCAGACACACAGACTATCATTTACACCGTCAGAGGGCTCACTGTACCTTATTTCTACCATCTTAAGCAAAATAATAGTTCAAAATTCTCAACAAGTTAGATGAAATTGGATAGTAAAATGTTTAAAAAGTTTTATACATAAAACACAAAAAAGGATGTAACTAAAATTCACAAAACAAAACAACTACATTTTCAGACAGATTTTTGCATGAAATCAGTATTGTCTTCCT
This sequence comes from Acheta domesticus, assembly GCA_031308135.1. Taxonomy (NCBI): domain Eukaryota; kingdom Metazoa; phylum Arthropoda; class Insecta; order Orthoptera; family Gryllidae; genus Acheta; species Acheta domesticus. The sequence goes on along the minus strand of JAHLJT010009419.1, from coordinate 74,685,762 downwards.
TGGTCCCCAAACTTTTTGTTTAGTTTCAATGCCTAAAATGAATTATTATGAACAGCTTTCACATTTTACTTTTTTGAATTTTTTTTTTAGTCTGGAAGACAGAAGAGAGCCAAGAGAAAGAGATGCAGTGTAGTATAATATTATATTTAACAAGAGAGTGATAACATGCTTCAAAATATACATATAAATACTTCATAAAATTAATAATTATATTTCATCCAAAACAGTAATTTTAAGTTCACGTGATACCATCAGTAAAACAACACAAGCAAACAACTTTGCATTTAAATTATCTTTGTACACACGTAACTTGATTCTTACTGGAACATTGAAGTGATACTAGGAGAACATACTGAAGTTCATCTTTCATAACCACCATCTCATCACATTAAAATACGAAGGTCATTATGAAGATTATTCCATGAGCCAAAAAAAAATTAGATCATACCCTCAGGTGTTAAAAACTCATTCTCACTGACATCTGCTAGAATTATGTATATACATCTGCATCAAACATCACTTATGCTAAATTTCACACACTAGAACATTCATACAACATTGGTTTGGAATTAATACAGACAGAACACACACGCATTCAGCACCAATACCATGTTTAACTAGGAAAAAAAGCCACTGCACCTAGCCAGTTTTGCATTCACTCAGGGGTTAGTTGTGAATTAGAGAATTGATGTCTACACAAGTAAAATCAATTCATAAAAGACTGATTTCCTGCACTTTTGTACCAGAATTAAAGTTTAAAATATAAAACAAGTCTTAGAAACTTTGACAAATATTTGTATAAATCCAGTTGATTTAACTGTCAATGCTTCAAATGCATCACTGGCCATGAGCAAAGGTCCTTAAAAAGGACAAAAATTTGATGTCATTAAAAAAACACAATTTGTGCTTTTCACAACACATAAATCTTCTGATTGATTTACATAAAAATAGATCTATTTATAAAAACCTTGGTTCAAGGTGGTATATGTTCACTTCACCGATATCATGCAGGGTATCAGCAATTCTGCACTTTTTACATTCAGCATAGAAAACTACATTTGCTAATTTCTCATATCTTTACACTACAACGTATTTGTCAGTATGTACTTTTGTATGTATATATGTATAGGTATATATATATATATAAGCATCCAAATTGTCAAAATAATCTATAATACAGCCCTTTTCAAGGCAGCAATGCTCTTGTCCATATTGCTTTTGCACACTTCAGCACTTTGGAGTCCAAAATACTTGCCATTATAGTTAGAAACATCAAAACCAGTAGTAAATGGACTTTGTACAACTGCCAAGAAAATAATTTTCTTTATAAAAATGCTGTTAACCCAGAAACAAAGCTCTGGATATGAGTTCATACCAGCCATTGCAGGCTATTCACTAAGATCACGAGCAGGCTACTTCTTGCTTAGAAGCTTTTTCCACTGAAAAACAAACAAACAAAAACAATGTTACCTGGAGGCACGATAATTGATGATATTTTAAATAGTTTAATTTTTAAGATTGAAATTTTTTGCCTCATGGTAATTAGTATTCATTCTTAACTTTCAGTAATACCGTAAATTTATCTACAGTATATTTTAACAACGTTACTCCATATCACCCACTCATTATTTTTTCTTTCAGGATTTATTTATGAAGTTGGTGGCATCATCCAGAGTCAGCCCAAGGTCAGCCAATATCTGGATGAGACGGTATCAAATAAATACAGATATGGCTAGCTGATAGTCATGATTAGGGGGCAGATTTTGATGACCTAAAAAACATCACCAAAAATGATCAATGAAATGCTCTTAAAACGTTTCAAAATTGCCCTAAAAGCAAAGAAAAATGACGTAACAAATTTGATCAAAACCAATTCAGACGAACTCAAGCTGTTGGAAATGTTACTAATGTAATGGAGGCTTCTTCCTTTCGTTCAAGTAACTAAGCAAACTTTTGGTTTGGACTGGTCTTTACCAGCAGATCTCTGTCTTTAGGTATTGCGAAATCTGCCGAACAGGTAAATATTATTTGAAGCAAGTACCACAAAAAGGGGTTTAAAATCGATGAAATCGATGAAAAATGCTTTACAAATGACGAAAAAAGGTAAAAAATGACTTATTAATTGAAATCAATGAAAAATACAAAAAAATGTCATATGAAAATGGGACAGTTCCTGTTGCAGAAACATAAAATTACCATCTATACTACAAGGCATTGTTGTAATGTAAAAAGAAAGGAAAGAAAAGAAAGAAGAAAGCATTTCATTAAAATCCACTCCTTAGTCATGATGCTACGGCTGATGGTTGATGGGGCATCAGGTTAATTGAAACCAAGTATTATTTATAACAACTTTTATGGGGAATTATCTTTAGTTTATGTAATTACTTAAATCGCCAATAGAAAGTCTTGAATGATTTATCTAGCATTGCCGACATCTTTCCATACAAAGAAAGTAACTTTGTTTCTACTAATGCTGCCTATGCTGCAGCTAGGTCATTAAACTTCCTACTTCTGTAAACAACTAATCTGTTATACTAGCTAAAATATCCACATGGTAAGTATTTACAGTGAAAAACAGTTTTTTCTTGTTTAAATTATTAAAACAATCATTATACGGCATTTATTTTATTTCTTTGCTTCTGATATGAACTTTGCCGTAATAATTGGTTGAAAAATTGACTTGTAGATGCTTTTCAATTCATAAAGACATTAATAAATTGATTAAAATAATTTCTTTTCTATAAAAATGTTAACCAAAAATTTCTTTCTTTTTATAAAAATTCACTTAGTTTATAAACTTCCAGGAGTTTCAGATAGTGCTACTTAAGAAATTTAGACAATTTCATATGCTTTTGAATGCTCCAATTGGTAAGTGTCTAGGATTTGATTTACTACCTGGCGGGCCGATTTTGTAACCACACTTTAACGATTTCCGTGTCTTACGTAATATAGTATGTTTAAATATGTTTTAAAACATGTAATATTGACAAAATTGATTAGAAAATAATAGAAAAGTCTTAGTATTGTTAGAAATCGTTATTATACATCGAATAATATATTTTTTTCCAAAATAAACACGCTTTATATGCCATAAAATACATGTGTATATATAGAAACTAGCAATATTTTCATTCACCACTATCACTCATCATCACTATCTTCATTGATTACAGGTTCAATATTTCCATTAATAAAAATCCTAGACTAAAATTGCAGCGGGCATGAAATACACGACAAATACCTTGCTTGAGACAAGTATTAAATGATAGCAACATGAGAACAGCAACCAATGGTTCTCAAACCATATGGGCAATCACATGTGAACTGCAGAATACTGTCAATCTCAGGTGAACCTGGCTTGTAATCAACGTACACTTTATACTGCTGTCAATAGTGTCGCGCAACTGGATGTGTACTTTCAATACATTTTTTCTAGGTTTATAGTACATAAGATTATTCGCATCATTATCCCTAACGTGACCATTTTTTACAATGAGAAGGAGGACAAAGAAATTTATGAAAAAGTACAACGTAAATAAAAGAAAAAGTATTAATTCAAACAAAGATATACTATTTATGCTTACATCGCTTTTAATTATTTAATTAAACCAGTATTTTTTTATTGAATAAAGATTTTTTTGTCAATATATAATTTTCTAACAGTATACTGGAAATTTCAGGACGAAAATTATATTTCACATTGGATTTTACAGTACAAGCTGCCAACTAGTGTATCAACATTCAATATTGATTTCTCACTTGATTAACTAGTTTAACACATTAGTTTTAAAATATCGAAAAGGGGCAGGTAGGAGGACACTTTTCGAGGAAGAACAGAACTGGCAAAAGGAGGACTGTCCTCCCTAAAAGAGGACAATTGGTCACGTTATTATCCTCCATAATTTCAGCAAGGTAAGACACCGATTGAGCTAGCTGGTACATTTCCGTGAAGAAAATTATTAATTATAGTTCAGTCAATTCTGGAAAGTCTAAAATCTCTGAAGAAGAAAATTGTATGCTTTTTGCCCCAGCTATCAACCTCTGCTGTAAGAGTATGGCAGAAATCTTTTCTAGCATTGATATGACACAATTTCTTCCTTAAATCCTTCGTCAGAATTAAACTGTTTCCATTACATGTTCTTGATTAAACACGCTGTTTTAACATAAGTTCCAACAACAGGTAATAGTTTATTATCTAACTGATAGTGTAATAATTTATACTTTTTCCCAATAATGCCGTGAACAGCTTCTACAACCCATAGCAGTTTTGTAACAAGTCGAGATTTGTTTGATTCTTCTGCAGTCAACTGTGATTTATTTTTCCTTTTAATGCCGATATAAGTACAATAAAACCATTATCTAATAACATTTGTTGTATGTCCCTAAATCCCTGATTGAGCATAAAATTATCACCTTTCTTCAAAATTTTGCTTACACTCTCAGGAACAGACAACATATGCTCAAGTATATAAGCCTCATTTTGAGTTACTAAATATGGACCACCGATTTCTACAATATACCTGTCACTAGATGTCAGCAGACATATCGTAAACGGTTTGCAGAAGTGAACTGCCCAGAGAACGATTTTCTCTGGTAGTAATTTGAACTTTTTTCCTTCCTTATATATGTACTGTCTATTATAAGTACTAATCGATCTTCCAAATTATGCAAACTTCTTACGAAGAGTTATGTGTGATTAGCAATAAGATTATTCTGTTACAAGCATCGACACCAAACTCATTTTTCTGAAAGGAGTCCATAACAGATTTGCAGAAATACGATACAGTTTAATCGCATTTTAAACCCAAAATTGATGCTAAGACATTATTCGAATTTTTGTTTTTAGTTTAAATAAATAAAAAAAAATAATTAAAAACAATTAAGGCCTGCAAAGAAGAGATGTTTTTCGTGTTTCTCATAGAAGTTTACTTTTGTTGCAATTCTTGTATTTATTTCCAGTTTAATCCAGTAAATGCAAAAAGACTTATCTGACAAAGAGAATTGACCAATTTGCTCATGATTTATTATTTCATTATTTTATGACATAAAGTACTGTTATTTTGAATAAAAAATATTATTCGATGTGTAATAAAGATTTCCAACAATACTAAGACACTTTCTATTATTTTTTATCAATTTTGACAATGTTGCATACTTTATAAACATATTAAAACATACTATATTACTTAAGACATGGAAATCGTAAAAAAGTATGGTAACAAAATTGTCCCGCCAGGTCGTAAATCAAATCCTAGACGCTTACCGATAGGAGCACTCAAAAGCATATGAAATTATCTAAGAAAGGGCGAAAAAATTATTTATAGTTGCAGGTAATTTATTTTATGATGGTAATTTGAATTCGCAGGCGGAAATCGGTAAGTCCATCTCTAACACATTTGCCAGAGCACACCTATGTATAAATGGCAGGACTGACGAAAAAGGTTAGTAGTCGACTCAGATGAGGGTCCCCCTCCCCACCCCATTACCCATGGAAAATGTACCAAGAACCTCCATTCATTTCTGGAATTTGAGGATTATGGAATATTTCTCTCATCCCAAATTCTGAGTGGGTATTTTACCTACTTGGAATATTTCATGTGGGTACAGTTTCCAACATTATCTGCCAAGCCTGACAACTGGTACAGAATAGAGTGGAGTTGCAGACCACACAGGGTACATGACATTAACATCAACTTCTTCTAATATATGAACTTCATCACCAAGTGGAAATGCATTTCACTGTTTCTCCACTGCCCTGTGAAAAACTGAAAACTTAAGGAGTGATCTACTGACCACAATTAAGTCCAACCACACTTGAAATGAATCACATCTACATAAGAAAATGGATGCGCCCCAATCATTCAATTCAATCTTGCTTTATTTTATGTGGCGAGACTCAAGCCATCACTCCTGCTCTTCTGTGTGACCATGCAAGTTTCGCTACGTTCCTTTCACTATCTACGGAGAAAGAGGGAATCACGTGGACGACGAAATATGTAATTTGAATTTAGCTTAGGGGACAACAAAATGTGGTTTTCAAATCGAGTTTAAAAATATGTACTATGACAAATTGAAAGAAAAACATTAAAAAATAACCCTCAACGAGGTCAATTTTATGAAACCATTACATTACCTGTGTTCAGGAAAGCCAAAGGTAGAAATCTTACTCAATATCACAAAATAATTGCAAAATTTAAGTGGTTAGTTTGCAATGCTGACAAAACATCTAAACTGAGCAAAGAGGACTCTGAACAGAAGAAAGAAGAATATTCAAGCAATTGAAAGTAGTTTAAAGCATTGGCGACGCCACATCCAGCTAGTTAAAAATAATAATGCAAAATAAATTTTACATGGAGCAGGAAATTTAGTGACAGCAGCTGGCGTAGGCATCATTACCAAAATGAATATAAAATTCACCGAATGAAGCGATGTTGACAATGCTGGGCATATGCAAGTTTTTCATCACATCTCATGCCAGTATGTTGATACTAAGTGTGCAAAGGTTACAGTTTGTATGAAAGAGGGCGAGTAGAATGGTGTTTGCCTAACATAAAGAGTATTTTTCAAAAACATTGGAAGTTCTTTCACGTAAATTACAAGTGAATAAACAAAATTATTTGCTGCATTTAGGATTAAAGACTGTTGAAAATTTAGTTTCATATAAAAATGTAATTATACATGTTAAAGCCCTAAGAAAGAATTATTAAAGCTGAAACGTTTGTGACTGAAAGAATGATTAACTTAAAATCAAGATAATTCGCCAGAGTATTTATAAATAATACTTGGAAAAATTAGCTTGACGCCACCTCAACCATCAATATTGCCATCATGACTATCAACCAGCCATGACTTTTGTAATTATTTGATTGTAATTACTGTTCTTTTGGTAACTCGAGATAATTTCCAATAGAATTTATGAAATGAGGGTTTCTTTATTTCCACTCTTACTTAATGTCTGCAAAAGGACATTGTAAAGGACAAGAAACCTGAATGGCATGTTTCCATTCAATTTTGAGGATAAAAAAAAAACATCCTTTTACTCCATTACTTTTACCTTCTCTCTCTCTTCGGCGAAGTTTCTTCCTTCTTCGGTCAATGCAAGCAAGCTCTGCTTTCACATTCATGTAAGTCTTTCGAAGTTCTTGTAATTTTTGTTGCAGCAAAGCAATCCTTTGACTACCATCTAATTCTGGGTCTGAAAAATGTAAAAGTAAACACATGTGTCAAAAGTTAAGAGATACTAGCGAACTGCTGGTTATGAGCAGTGTGTGATGTTCACTTGTTTACAGACACCCCCTCCATTTAGCGCTACCAACCTAACAGAAACACGAGGCCAAGAGGGATCACAGGAACAGACATGCATGAAATAAACAATACAGATTTAAGCAAATTTATTGCAGAAACTTCACACAATATTTTCATGACTTCGTTTCTCTTAAATTGTCCACCATAGTCCAGAGCGGATCTGGGCGCAGTCTCTGGCTATCTTGGTGCCACAAATATTTTAAAAAATACTCGGCCAAATGCATTGCCATGTCCTCGAGGCAAACACCCTCGGACCAATCTTCTACGAAGGGTACGCCAGCTGGATTCAATGCGCACTTCATGTGGTTGTACTCGTCGCTGCGAGTATAGTTGAGTTTCACAGATGCCGAGGTTTAAATTCATGCAGATTTCGGAAATTATTTCTTCAGAGCAGACTTCCGAGGACTGGATTGTAAAAAAATCTTGTTCTGGCCAAAATGCAGAGCCCATACTGCGCTATGAGGCTCACTGCATGAGCTGGAAATGATTCCTTTGGAATGTTTCTGTGTAAGAAAACTAATGCTTTACATATATTCACAGCAACAAATACAACCACACAAAGTGCACACTAGTGAGGCGAAACAGCGAATAAATTGCATGGTTGGTATCTTACGTTTTCAGCTCATAGTAGGGGTAATTTATGAACAAGTGAACGCTGCACTCTGCAGAAAGCCAGCAGATTGCTTGAGTACCCAAAATTACAATTCAACACAAAGAAATTGTAGCTAAAAATGGAAAATAATATATTATACTGGATGATTAGTTTAAAACACAACCCTAGCACAGGCAAAACTAAAGGCATTGGGAACTCTGTCAAAGTGGGTTGACCCTGGCAGTTTCAAACAGGAAAACTGGGGAAGTACACTTGAGCCCCTATCTCCCAAGCTGCCCATAAAAACAGAACAGGGAAGTTGTGTTTCCACATTGCAAGTTAAAGTGAAAGGCTAGATCCAGCTAGAGTTTTGAATTAACGGAAAAACGGGTTGTGAGAACAACGATTTCTTCATAAACTAATAAAAACTAAATAATCTTGAAGTAACATTCAGCTGTTACTTAGCAAGCTTATTTAATTTAATAATACCTATCACGCATAAATAATAACAAATAAGCCATACAACACTCCACTCAACATACAGTAACAGCCAGCCTTCTGTTTCCACAATTTACATTTCCCCCCCACTTACAACATTTCTTGTTGGTCCATCAGTATTCATAATGTTATGAATACCAATGTCTCTCTGCGGGCGTGTCTGTCAGAGCGCGCGCGCGAGTGGGAGTGTGTCAGCGCGCGCGCGAGTGGGAGTGTGTCTGCGCGCGCGAGTGGGAGTGTGTCTGCGCGCGCGAGTGGGAGAGTGTCTGCGCGCGCGAGTGGGAGAGTGTCTGCGCGAGCGCGTGGGAGAGTCTGCGCGAGCGCGTGGGAGTGTGTCTGCGCGGGCGCGTGGGAGTGTGTCTGCGCGGGCGCGTGTGTGTGCGTGTGTGCGCGTGTGTGCGCGTGTGTGCGCGTGTGTGTGCGCGTGTGTGCGCGCGTGAGTGTGTGAGGGGGAGAGGTCGTCACTATCTTCTTGCTATCGATCGAAGAGAGGGGAATTCAGCATAAATAATTTTCACTTCATTGGTTGAAAGCATCACCTCTATTTAATTTCTTAGCAGTTTCACACGCATATTACCTACAATTGGTATATCATCCAACCATGTCAACCACGTTTCTCTACTATACAGGGTGAGTCACGTAACTTTAGCACCTCCTGTAACTTTTGAAAGGTTGAAGTTATTGCAATGCAGTTTTCATGGAAGTGCATGAGGGGAAGGGGCTAATAGATATGTGCATTAATTTCTATTTTATCACTTGTATTTTACGAGATTTTTTAGGTAACTTTGTTTTTTCAAATGGAACTACATATATTTTTTCAGTGCACCATGACGAGTGTAAAAAGACAAATCCAATGATGTACGTATTGTCATATGTTAAATAAGCATTTCTTTGATTAATTTTGATTTTTGCGACTGGGGTTTAACGGACATTTTGAATAGTCCACCACACAAGGTCACGCAGCGCTCCACCAGCAACGCGCGTCCGGGCAAGGGAACAGAGATTTGAAGATACGAAACATATTCCAAATATTCACAAAACCATTGCAGTTTTTTCCTGAAATGTACTTTCCATCCTTCCGCATTTTCAGATTTTTGACTTTCTTTGATTGAAGGAATTAAAGGATGGAAAACAAGAATTTGTCGTAAGTTTGTATCATAATAAAATTGTTTATAACTTCAATTCCATTTAATGGAGTTTCGTAAGATACGTATTAATGGGATCTTGAAACAAAGCACAATAAGAATAAATAATTAAAACTGTACAAAAAATATTGCGTATTTTGAGCAAACAATTTCAATGTTAATAAGAATATAATAATAACTTAGGGATAGAAATAATCTTATTTCAATAAATACTACTTAAGACAAATCCATATTTTCAATCCCTAAGAAACACAAAATATCTGAAAATGGATCAGGCTGGAAAGGAGAGTTCAGGAAAAAATGCAACAGTTTTGTGAATATTTTTCGTATCCTCAAGTACTAAAATCCCTTCCCTTTCCCGTCCCCGCGATTGCTGGGGGAGCACTGCGTGACCTTGTGGGGCTGACAGTTACAATGAAAATATCCGTTAAACACTAGTCGCAAAAAAATCACAATTACTCAAAAAAATGCTTATCTAACATATGACAATATTTATATCTTTGGATTTGTCTTTTTACGCTTGTCATGATAGACTGAAAAAATTTGTATAATCCCATTTGAAAAAACAAAGTTACCTCAAATATCTCGTAAAATACAAGTGATAAAAGAGAAATCAATAGATGTATCAATTAGCCCCGTTCCCTCATTCACTTCCGTGAAAACTGCATTGCAATATCTTCAACCGTTCAAAAGTTAGGTGCAGGAGGTGCTAAAGTTACGTGACTCACCCTGTATATTATGTACTATAAATGACTCGTGATCACCCACAAATCTCCACAACAATGTGCGTCGTCACGTGTCATGAGCCCGATGAAACAATGCACGTAGTTTTGACGTCCGTTGCGCAATGCTCGTGTGCCGCTTGGCTTACGTCACCACTGAGAGATTCGGAATTAAATGAATTTTAATGTCATCGTCCATTACCTAATTCAACATAAAAATTGTACTTTGAAGGTCTAGGAGATTTAGAAGAAAGTGTACTCTCAGATGACGCCATAGGTGTACATCCAAGAGCCGAATTTTCTGAAGTGTCATCACTATCACTTCCTGTGCCTCCTGAAAAATGGAAAGAAATTAAGTCAGCAAAACTTACTGTAACAACATACAATATTATTGCCAATGATTACTTACCAGTAGGCCTAACACTTCTTCCAGTGGAGCATCTCACTCTCTTATTGCTTTCGCTCTCAGAGCGCTTATGACTCCTACGACGTTTCTTTGGAGAAGTTTCATTGTCTTTGTCTAAATCAAGTCCACTTTTCTTAGGGACCAACTTCAATCCTTGAAGACGACTGTCACACGAGTTTGATACTTCAACATTTAGCAGAGAATCTGGAATTTTATGATAAAGAATGAGATATATGCAACGAATAATTAATTCAACTATAGGAACAATAATTTGAAAGCTTTTTTTTATATTAGAATGTTGGCAATGCTGTCATACCCTTAAAGCCTGGGAGAAAACAAATGACAGCTTCAAAGAAATTGTTATTTTACCTTTTATTTTGAGGAACCAGAGTAGTAATGAGTATTTTAAAGAGAATATTTTGGGTTTGCAATTTTTTTTTTTTTACACGACTTATTTATATACTTGGTGTTACATTTTCACCTCACAACTACTTTCTTTAACTACAACTACCACTACTAATGTTTCTTCATCATCAATACGAGCTGTTTGTTTCTATTATTTATATAAATAATAAGAATTACCATCACTTACATCAATTGTCATTATACATAAATTTACAAATCAATTAATATACTAATGTATACATCTTTGGTTGAAAGGTGACTCACAATCAGGTACATTCCCTGAAATGGCAACAATCACAGAATGGGGTGATAAACAGAGAAATTTAGGAGCTTCCCAAATGCTTTGGAAATGAGCAGTCATTTAAATGGATGCAGTTGTCAATAAATGAAGAAGCATTATGCATCATCTTGAAAACTAAGACATTAAAAACCATAACAGCAAAATAAATTGAAAAATAAAGGCACAAAAAGAAACTGAATTTGTCAAAGATGCTGCAAAAATGACTGCTTCTGCTGTCTAGAGTTGCTTTGTCAACTATTCGAAGGTAATATTTTTTCTTGTTTGAAAAAGATTGCCTCTGTATGACGTGAATTCCAAAGATTCAAAATGACTGTTCTTAAGAAGGCTCACTAAAGATAAGATTCTGGGAAGTATGAGTAATTGTAATAAATATTTTAAAAATTATGTTAATAGCTTGTTTTGTAAGTAAGCTGATCTGATTTACTATCGTTTATCCATGCAAGTAATTTGACAACTACTGTACCTCAGTCATCTGAAGAACCCGAAAATCTTACAAGGCTCTATAAATAAAAGTTAATTCTGCCCCTATTTTTCAAATTCTTCACAATTGAGGCATTTGGATTTAAGTTATGAATTTTTGCAAATAAGTTTATCAACTTTTTATGTTCCTCACAAACGGGAATGTCATTATATCATGTAGGGTTTCATGAAGACAAAGAACAATGAAATTCACACATGTTATTTCCTACAGATTCTTCATTGTACTTTCCTGTGACATGCAAAATGTCAATTGTCATAAATCATGCCTGAACATCTCAACTGAAATTGTAATGACGTAAATGTACATTTATTTCAGAAGTTAGGCAGAAGAGCAGGGTTAATGGGTTGTACCTCATCTATACTAATGTATAAAGAACAAGATGCAGTGACTTACAGCGCGATAATCTCTGAATCAACTGAACCAATGTCTGGAGTGCTATAGGCTCTGATTTACAACTATAAACCTTATTATATTTACAAAATAATTACTTTTCTGGACATTTTTCGCCTGTCATTACATCATGAATTCAAGAGTGCATCAATGTCCACAGTTAAGCTGTACGCCACCCAAGGATGACAACTGAGGTCTACGATTGAGTTCATCAATGCACAGAATTGCACATATCTATAGAATAGGTTGATTTTCCCGTCAATTATTTTATGCCAAAGGTTTATATTTAAGAATGATTCGGTTTTTCTTCACTGACCACTTTTCTTCATTGATTTTAATTGTGTCTAGGCATAAATATATTAGTGAAAAGAGAAGTAAACTTAAGTCATATATGAAATGTTTGGAAATCAACATTTTGCTGATGAATGTTTGATATTCTAAATGCACATGTGTTCTATTTGAAATAGTTATTAGTTTAGTTGTAGTACATTACGTATTTGCGAGTTGAATGAGTGAAATGAAAATTACTGTGAATAATTTACGTTTTAGGCTGAAACTGTGATAGATGGATAAATTTTTGTAGGGAAGTATTTTATAGATGTGTGTAGAAAGTGTAGAAAGCAAAACCTTGGCTGGTGAAGTAATAATAATTTATACTGATGAGAGTAAGTTCGGGAAGAAGAATAATTGAAGTAAGAAGAGTTGTGAAAAATTGAAGGAATTTAATGTGTGTCTAACACTTTTCAAGTTTGTTGAAAATGGAACAATAAAGGCTTAATTTTAGGTAACAGAAAAACTTGGGTCAGGCCGGGATCCATTGTGTGTTATCAAATTTTTGTAGATATTATAATTGTCTAAGTGGTTAATGGCACATTTATGTGAGCCACAATAACTAAAACGCATACTCAAGTTCAATTAAAAGCACTTCGTTTGTATTTCAATTGCCTTGGCGTGGAGTTAACAATCAATTTCAAACTTTTCTTTATAAACACTGTTTATAACAAAATAAGAAAAAGAATAAGTTTAACAATGTGGCAACTGAATGTAAGTATGGAAATAATATCTAAAATTCCACAAAATAATATGCAAGTGAATGTATTTAATTTTTTGATTAGATTTGATTATTTTTAGTTATAAAGAGAGTGACGTTTGGGGGCAGGAACCCCAATTCAAAATGTATAAACATTTTTAGTGAGAAAGCGAGGAAGAATATTTCCAGGTGGGAGCAAGACAGAGCGGGGATACAATAGAATAGATACAAGTAGGTTCCGGCAGGGCGGAAATAGATTGAATGCTTCTTCCTGTCTAATAAATTATTGTGATAAATACCCCAGCAACACCGGTTACTTCAGTTAGTCACAAATAGAGACACTTTATGATTCTTTCTTCTTTAGCATCTAGGGATCACAAGACAATTTCAACACTTTCTTTTAAGTTGCTCTTTCTTCCTTCTCCAGAACTCCTTTATTTTCTCATTTTCCTCCCTTTGGACTAGTTTTCCTCTCCTTCCTTCATACCCTTCCATTTTTTAAAATTTATTTTTAAAAATATCTCTCTCCATTATTTCTTCTTTTCTTATATTGTTCCTTTCCATATTTTTCTTAACATCCTGAACCCAGACTATGGTAAATTTCTTATTCCAAAGATACATGAAAATTTGTTTTGTTAACCTGCTATCATCCATCCTGAATAGGAGTCCAAAAAAGAGCAAACTTCTCTTCTGAATTCTATAGGTAGCTGTGGCCATGACTGAACCAATATAGATGAAACATTTATGCTAGCTTCTTTATAAGGCCAGGAGTACTATAGGCTGTTTTACAACCATAAATCTTATTAACTTCACAAAATAACTTTTTTGGTCTTTTTTCATCACAGATTCAAAAGTATTTCAACGTGCAATAGGTTAGCCTGGGCACCACCAGAGGATGACAATGACTGAAATCTTCTAACGAATGTCCACATCTACTAATCAATGTTCAAAATCATGAAATGTATTGGGCTATGAATCCGACTATAGTGTCCTCTACTATGTTATGGTTAAAAGTGTCCACTTTTTCATTACTGTTTGGTACTTAAAGGTCCTGTTGGAAAAATTAACGCTAGTCTCTTACAACTTAACAAGCGGTGAAGTTAATCTGCTTCTGCTATAACAATGAAGAAGTATCAATAAACAAAAACCTAGAAGGAATTCACTACTGAAGTGAAACATTTCATGTAACTATAAAAAAAATGTTCCACTATTGTCCTTTCAACAACAGTGCATACGTCCCATTTTCATGATTAACACTGAATTTTCGAAAATTGCAAAAGTTTAAAATTTTTGCGGCGTCTTCCTCGAACTACAAAATTGAAGATAGAAATTTTTCCTTCGAATAAAATTTGTTCTCAAAAGAGAGTTCTTTCATTTAGGTCATGTACATTTTTTTGAAAATTTTTTAGTACTTTTTGCGCAATATTGCACTCAATATTTGCAATTTTAAAAAATTACAAAAAGATTTCCTCAAAAATGGCTCCAAATTTTTCTTTGAACTTTTTGCAGGGATACTACTAAATGTGCTCTGAGATGACATAAACGCCACATTCCTTTGCTTTCTCAATAATTACAAAAAACATTTTTTTTTGACTTCTCTCACGTCGATAAAATTCACATTAACAGCGATTTGTTCATGTTATTATATCCATGAGTACATGTGCTTTAAATAATGTCAAATAAAGTTTGTCAAAAATTGAATAGTTTTCTTTGAAAATAGCTCAAAATTACACATTTTCAGAAACACTCAAACACCATTTTCTCAAAAATGGCTCCAGATTTTTTGTTCACACTTTTCGAAAGGATAGTGCTAATTGCACTCTTTAATAAAGCTCATTTTTGCGCATTTTTGCTCATTAAAGCTCATTTTTGCGTATTTTTCTGATTTTTTCAGAATTTACACATGTAATTTTTTTTAAGTTCTCTTATACCGTTAATATGAACATTTCCAGCAATTTGTAAACACTATTGAACACTTATTTGTGTGTGTAAGTGATTCAAATTAAGTTTTTCAAAAACTGACAAATTTTCTGTGAAAAAGAGCTTCAAATTTCACATTTACAGTAGCGCTTAAATGCCATTTTCTTAAAACTGGCTCCAAATTTTTCATGAAAATTGCCATTTAGGACAAGGTTTTGCTGTTCTTTAATACTCTTAAAGTAATATTTCTGTTCTGCTATTAGGAATCACAAAATTTCAGAAAATGTACTTTGGGCAGTGATAGATAGCAGCTGTCAAGAGTAGTGGCAAGTCCGAATAACTAGTTGAAAACAAACAAAAAAGAAAACTAATTCAGGGAAGTCTGTGCCATTCTGTAGCACCACTAGTATGCTGTTGCTTGGCAACAACTGTGTGTTTAAAAATAAATTTTTACTTACCCATATATGTACATATATACAGTCATACATGTAGTATAGGGAAAGTTATGTAATACTGCGCGAAAAAAAAACTGCGAATTTTCACCAGAAAAAAGTCATTGCCGGGCCCTAGTAACAAAAAAGTTAATAAAACCAGTTGCTAAATGAAGAAAAAATCCCCTGACATGTGGTGTGGGAGTTTGATACCCCGTTTCGTGGGTCCTTGATACCAAAAAACCAATTGAAAGCAAAATGTCTGTCTGTTAACACCATTAACACAGAAACCATGTATATTTTTTTGAAACGTATAGAAAGTTTTCGCACAATATCATGCAATATGTGCAATTTTTAAAAATTACCTAAAGAAGATTTTCTCAAAAACGGCTCCAATTTTTTTAAAAAAAATCTTTTGATAAGGATAATTCAGTTAGTTGGTAAGGAACTGTCAGTCACTGATTGTAAAAATCGATCATTAAAGGTGTTAATGGTAACTGTACCTATGTTCCATAATTAAAAAATATATGTTAAAAATCAAGTAACCGTTTTTATCACTTTTTTATAACTTAAAATATCATTACATAGATTTTCAATGATAAGATTTGTCGATATGAATCGCACAGTTTAAAAATATGGGTTTTCTTGCTAGGGGTGCATTATATCCCACGTTTCAGTTCATGTTCCAAGAAAAGGATGTTTCCAATCCAGGGTTACGCTTGATGAAATTATTAGCATTGAAACTTATGCAATAAATTGGTACAATTTATATTAGATGCTGATTGTCAAATGTTTATTATGTGATCGGCACAATGAACAAAAATGACATTACTTTCTTATGAGTGGCATTCAATAATTAAAGAGGCAAACTGGTCAGGAGAAATAAATTCTTTGCAAAAAAGGTCTTTTCCAACTTTTCAAGATAATCCTCACCCACATTTATGCCCATGTTCTTGAGAGTTACCAGCTTTTCTATACCTGCTGCAAAGAACTCTTTATCTTTGTGTTAGAACAAATTTTCCACAAATTTTTTTAACAACCTCGATATCCTGGACCTTCTTCCCACGTAATGCCTCCTTCACTGGACCAAACAAATGGAAATCACACAATGCCAAATCGGAGTTGTAAGTAGGATGCAGGAGTACCTCCCAAACCCACTCTATTGATGGTTTCATGGATTTGTTGAGCAGTGCGAAGATGTGTGTTGTCTTGCTGGAGAATAGCACCTCTCCTCTGAGATCCATGCTCTCTCTCTCTCATAGCCTGGTACAAAAGCATATCCAAGTAATACTAGCTGTTTACTGTAAGCTGTCCTTCGAGATAATAATACTAATAATAATAAGTATGCAGTATGTAGTCAGTCATCAAGATGACCCACTAATGAGGCAGGTCATGAAATCTGACTGAAGAATGGGAAACAGAGTCATTGTAAGTGTAGCAAGAAGCATTGCGAACGAGACTATGCAAGACACGCAGAATGACAGAGACACTGAACTTCTGATGCTACTTAACATGAAATTTGAAACACAAAAAACGTTAAAGAAATCGTGGAGAGACGAACCACTCCACGGCCAATATTTGAAACGAATGGACAAGGTGCAGATCGATAAAGATCAATCATTTATGAGGCTTAAAGGGGAAGAACGAAGCCAGAATCGGAAGCACTTGTAATAGCTGCCCAAGATCAGGCCTTGAGAACACGACATTATGATAAAGCAGTTCTCAAAATTTCCCAAGATGATAAATGCCGCATTTGTCAGGAACACGTAGAAACCATCGATCATATTGTCTCAGCTTGTCCAATCCTAGCAAAGACAGAATACTTGAAAAGACACGATAGGGTGTGTAGCTACCTCCATTGGCAGATCTGTACTGCCCTGGAAGTTTCGAACACATGCCCCAAGTGGTACGAACACTCACCGAAACCGGTGACGTCTGTTGGATTGTGTACAATATTGTACGAACAACAAATTCAAACTGATTGCACGATAGCAGCAAACAAACCGGATATCGTCATCCGGGATTTGGAGAACAAATCGTGTTTACTTGTCGATGTTGCTGTACCTTGCGATCAAAACGTCGTTACCAAGGAGGCAGAGAAATGTCTTAAATACAAGAGTTTGGAAATCGAGATCAGCCGAATGTGGGGCGTAAAAGCACAGGTCGTCCCGATAGTTATCGGAGCTCTGGGATTTGTTCCTCAAAATTTGTGTAAGAACTTGTCTAAACTCCCAGGTAATTCAAAGGACTGAGAAGTGCAAGAAATCCCTTATTTTTGGAACAGCCCACATTTTGCGCAAAGTATTGTAGAGGCATCGGTAGTCGCTAGATCTACTCCTTAGGTAGCTGGTTGCAACCTGGAGTAGATTTTATATTCAGCCGACTCATATCATCTTTAGTCGTGATGTAGTGGAATAATAATAATAATAATAATAAAAACATTTAAAAAAAATTAAAAGCAGTCGGAATGATGCAGCCAGAATGATGTTTCTCAGTCACTGAGTCTCGACCACTTTTGAACTGTTCTACCCATTTGTAAAAATTCCCATGTTTCATACAACTTTCATCATACACTTTAGACACTCTAGAAAATATATTAGTTAGTGTTTCACCTTGAACAAGTAAAAAGGAATTCACCTTTGTTGTTCATGTTTACCATTATATCGACAAATGTAGGGGACGTCAGTATGCAAGAGGACAACAGAAAAACAAATTAGTGTAAAGTAAAAATGTCACATAGGTCACATGACAATTCTAACAATAACTAGTGGTGCTACAGAATGGCACAGACTTTCCCGTATTAGTTTTCTATTTCCTTGGGTCTTCGCTATAGCTATTCGGAATTGCCACATACTCTTTCTTGCCAGCTGTTATCTACCACTGCCAAAAGTATATTTTTTTGTCATTTTCTTAATTTTTCGGTTTACTATTGGTAGAACAAAAACATTAATTTTAGAATATTAAAGAACACAAAAACGTAATCATAAATGGCAATTTTCTTTTAAAAATTATGTGCCATTTAAGAGAAAATGGCGTTTTTGCACTAATAAAAATGCAAAATTTGAAGCTCATTTTCACAGAAAATGTTTGAATTTTCAAAATACTTTATTTGAAGTTATTTGAAGCACATACATTCACAAATATAATAATGTTTACAAATTGCTGGTAATGTGCATATTAAAGATGTGAGAGATCTTTCAAAAAAATTACAATTATGTAATTTTGAAAAAACAAAAAAATAACTCAAAATAAACTTTACGCTATACTAAAGAGTGTAATTAGCACTATCCGTTACAAAAGTTTGAAGAAACCATTTGCAGCCATATATGAGAAAATGGCGTTTGAGGGTTTCTGAAAGTTATGCCGAAATTTGAGCTACTTTTCACAGAAAATGGTTGTGTTTTCAAGAAACTTTACTTGACATTATTTAAAGCACATGTACTCATAAATATAATAATGTGAAAAAAATCACCGCTAATGTAAATATTATCGACGTGAGAAACATGAGAAAATTTACGTTTCTGTAATTTTTGAAAAAACCAACCTATAGAGCAATAAGGCTTTTATATCATCTGATAGAGTACATTTACCACTATCCCTGCCAAAAGTTTAAAAAACAAATTTGGAACAGTTTTTGAGAAAATCTTGTTTTTGCCATTTTTTAAAAATTGCACGCAATATTCCATGAAAACTACTAAAATTTTGAAAAACATTTACATGACCTTTATGAAAGAACTCAATATGCAGAACAAATTTTATTTGAAGAAAAAATCTCTATCTTCAATTTTGTAGCTGGAGAAAGATGCCGAAAAAAATACAAACTTTCACAATTTTTGAAAATTCAGAGTTATCCGTGAAAACCGGTTCTACGCCATGTTAATAAGTATATTTTACTCTATTCATACAAGAAATTTAAAGAAAAAAATTGGAGCCGTTTTTGAGAAAATTTTGAAAATCCCCGGGGGGGGGGGGGGGGC
Source organism: Acheta domesticus (assembly GCA_031308135.1). Taxonomy (NCBI): domain Eukaryota; kingdom Metazoa; phylum Arthropoda; class Insecta; order Orthoptera; family Gryllidae; genus Acheta; species Acheta domesticus. The sequence goes on along the minus strand of JAHLJT010009419.1, from coordinate 74,666,159 downwards.
TTCATATAAAGTACCCCCAAATTTTGAAGAATCTTTTCAAAATCTCCAAGCTTCGTCTAGAACGATATCGACCGGGGAATATCCATTTTGGAAGAAATCGTACGTATGGTTTAGGCACTGGCAGTGTTCACAGATGGACAGACGACAGACGGATGTTTTCCTTTCAACTGGTTTTTCAGTACCAAGGACCCCACAAAAGAGGGTTTCTGGCTACACCACATGTTAGGGCATTTCCCCCCCCCTATTTTAGCAAGTGGTTTTATCCTTTTTTTCGTTTTCACGGCCCGGCAATTAATTTTTTTTCCACCGAAAATTGGCCATTCTTCGCGCAGCGATACATAACTTTCCCTATACTACATATATCACTCCGTGTATACGTACGTATACGGGAAAGTAAAAATACTTAAAGCTAATTACATAAATAATCTAAAACGCACAACATTCATCAAGTAATTATCAGAGAATTACATATAAAAGTTGTAAATAACCCCTTAGAATTGAAGGTGGAGTAAAAGATGTTAAAAGCCAACTAAAACATTTTTTATAGTCATGGTTGAAAAAAAGGAATCCTATCAACAGAGTAATTTGCTGCTATAGGCAGTCTGTGAAAGATATCATGATAGCTGTAGTTTGTTGAAAATGCATCCATCCAGAAACAGGCAGGGTTTCTCATTCTTATCTCAGGGATGTGAAGAGAGAGAGAAAATAGAAGCTCAGGGCAATTCATGAGACTCTAGCATTTTATATAAAAGATTAAATCAGAATTTTCTCCTATTCTGAAGTGTTTCAAATTTAAATAAATTGCAGAACTTTGAAACGTCATGATCAAATCTATGAATTGATGACCCGTTTCTGAAAGCTAGGTGGCCTAGATATTCCCGTTGTACTATTTCCAATTGATTCATAGATAATTTAGTGTAAGGTGTAAGACAATTTAGACAACAAGTTTACTCTAAAATTGAATGAATCACCTTTTATGAAGAATTAATAAAATTTGCCAATTCAGTTCCCTTGTACTCAACAATTAAGGACAATTCAAAAACAATCATTAGAGATACTTTGAAGCATGTGTTAAGAAACGCACTGAACGATGAAATACATCTATAATGTAAATTTTAACGAAGCAAGAGAAAAGTAAACCAAAATTGAATTTTTGTAATTTTTGAAAAAATGAAATGAGTACATTTAGCACTATCCCTGTCAAAAGTTAAAATAAAAAATTTGGAGCTTGGGGTTTTTGAGAAAATCTTGTTTTTGTAATTTTTTAAAATTGCATACATTGCCCACAATACTGCGCGAAAACTACTTATTCTTTAAAAAAATGTGCATGACCTTAATGAAAGAACTCCCTATGAAGAAAAAATTTTATTTGAAGGAAAAATCTTATCTTTAATTTTGTAGTTGTAGGAAGAAGTCGAAAAAAATTCAAACTTTTGCAATTTTCCAAAATTCAGAGTTAATCCTGCAAATCAGACCTATGCCACCTTTATAAGTGTATTTTACTCTTTTCTTACAAGAAATTTGAAGAAAAAATTTGGAGCACTTTTTGAGAAAATTTTGAAAATGTCTTGGGTGCTTTATGTAAAGTACACCCAAATTTTAAAGATAGTTTTTCAAAATTTCAAAGCTTCAACTCAAGCCAGATGGACTTCAATATGGAAAAACTCTTACGCATGGTTTAGGTGCTCGTGGTGTTCACGGATAGATAGACAGACTGACGTTTTGCGGTCAATTGGTGTTTCGGTATCAAGGACCCACGAAACTGATTCTGAATACACCATGTGTTACAGGATTTTTTTGTCTTAATTTAGCAACTGGATTAATCCACTTTTCCATCATCACGAAAATCCGCCGTTTTTATGCGCAGCATTACATAACTTTCCTAATATTACCCATATTACTCCATATATAAATATGTATATGGGAAAGTAAAAAGTATAACATAAGTTACCACACCTAGCTTTCAGTAACAGGACACCAATTCAACGATTTGATCATGACCTTTCCACATTCTACAATTGATTTAAACTGGAAACTCTTCAGTATAGGAGAAAATTCTATTATTTAATTTACTTCCATAAAATACTACATGGTCTCGTTAAATGCACTGAAATTCTCTGATCTCTCTTCACATCCCTCATACGAAAACAAGAAGTCTTTCTGCTTCTGGGTAGATGCAAACTTCTACTAACTACAGCTATTATGATATCTTTAAAGAGACAGAACTGCCAATTGTTATGCTGATAAGATTGATATTTCAATCATGACATTAAACATTTTTGTAGTTGTCTTTAACTTCTCTGATTCTAAGTGTATAGTCTATCTATAATTCTAAGACTTAGACTTAATTCATACTATGAGTGCATATTAAATAGTTCAATCAATTAATGAGTGTGATTAGAGATAAATACAAATATACAATAACATGTTGGGATGTATGTAAAGAACAGCCAAGGAAAAATATTACAATGATTTGTTATTGACATGCAGTGGGAATGTTAAATTTCTATGAGATATTATAAATATTAGTCCTTACTTTAAATGATTGGAAAGATAGCATAAATTTGTTCTTTTTGATACCTAAGATATCCCCCCCCCCAGCAGTCTTTTCCTATCTATGTCTGTGACTGTTTTAACTTTAGTTATTTTTATATTTTGTATTTTATGTTTCTTTCATTATGTTGTATTTTTTCCTTTTTTTAGAGGATTCATCCCATTTATTGAAATAAATAAAAAAATAAATAAGGTCCAGTTTCTTGAACACTCACCATCTTCACTAAAGTGACCAACTTTTGTACCTTCTGGACAACTATCCAAATCCATTTCAAATGAATCTCTGTGAGATTTTGAGCTCTCGTTATCCATTGCTGGTGACATATCCCCATGCTCCCTGGAAAAGGTAATTTCAAGTGAAGTTACAAAAAAATTAGATTGTGGAACAACTATGTTTTATAACAATTAAACAATAAGTACAACAATAAGTATCTTTTTCGTAAATTTGATAATAGTCAAACAAATATTAAATATAAAATGTAATTCCCATATTGTAATATTTCAGAAGAAAGTAACACAATTATAATTACAGTAAAACTAACTCAATGCAGAATGTGTACAATGTGGAAACCTGATTATTGAGAACATCAACTGTGATCACAGCATATGTAAATTCTACGGTCTTACATTGTACAACGAAATATTGCCTTTTGGAGATAAAATAACTGGTCCCTTCAGATTCCGCATTGAGCAACTTTCACTGTATTCAAAGTTACAATACGTACTCTCTAGGAGAGCCAGACATGGTAGACAATGTGCTGTCTGGTGTGGTTGGAGGAGTGTTTTCTAGAACTGGTGCAGCTTCACTAGAATTGAGTTTTGACACACCAGGTGAAGGGATTGCAAGGTGATGCTGAGCAGGACCTGCTGTTTCTGTAACTGGTAAACTGTCAGGGACAGATGGAACAGATGCTGTAGCAACTGCTATTGACTGGATAGCTTCTGACGCAATGACTGCCGTTGTGACCACAGCAGATGCTGTAGTAGCAGGTGTGACAACAGGAATACTCAAAGGAACAGAAATGGGTACTGGCAATGACATGGTAGGATCTGTTGCATCACAACTACTAGCTGGCACACTTGCAAATGGCATTTCCAGCACTAATACTTTGCTTTCAGGCAATGGCTCATCACTACCCCCTTCACCAGCTTGTGCAGGGCTTCCAGGAATTGTTTCTTGACAAAGCAATGAACCTAATAACTGGCTGTCAGCATCATCACTACGAGATTCTTGACGTATTTCAGCTGCCTCCACTTCCCCCAAAGGTACAGCAGCAAGGGCAAGAATGGAGGAAGCTGTTGAAGCATTTGTTTCACATACAATATTGGTTGTAGGGCTTTGAGGATTTAAATTACTAGATGATGAAGCCACAATTGTAGCTGTAACTACTGCTGTTGCTGTGGTATGGCAAACACTGCCCAGAGTTTGTTCATCTGTATGAGCAGAAGATAATTCTGATGTTGAAGCCTCTAGGACAACAACACCACCTGAAATAATTTCAGCTTCTGCCATCTGGAACATATGATCCCAGAATTAGAACTTTAACAATGAATTCATATAAAAAAAGGTATTTCTGTAAGGCAAAAGATATTTATCAACATTTTGTTTAAGTACAAGGACAGGGAAATTGTGTGATTCTCAATCAATGAAAATATATCTATATTCAACTGAAGGTCAATGACATGGAAATTTTAAAGTTCAAAATGTTTAAAAATATATCATAATTTCTAAGAGAGAAGAATGAAAGAACACTTGAAAACTTCTGTAAACATCAATTACAATAATTCTGTAACCTACCTTACTAGTGTCTTCCAAGTCAACCTTCACAATAACAGGAGTCATGACAGGAGGAACTGTTTCACAATCATTTGTAACTTCAATAGCTGCTTCCTCTGAATTGAGATTAAGTTGAGATCCAGATTCCTCCTCCTCCTCGTCCTCCTCCTCCAGGGAGTCTTCCACATCATGTTCTCCTGGAACAGGAGTAATTCCAGACAGACCATCTGCTTCCATAGTTTCCTCTTCAGTCACAATTGGAGCAGTTGTTACTACTTCACTGGCAGAGCTACTATCATCTGGAACTGGAGTAGGTGACACATTGTGTGCCATAACTATTGAAGCTTCCTCAAAAGTTTCTTCATCCTCTGTTCTTAACTCATCATCAAGAGGTGCTTCAAGATCTGCATCATCTTCTGTATCTTGAGGCTGGTTTTCAGCTTCAATTTCAGCTTCAGCTTCAGAGATGCGTAGCCGCAATTCAGAAGCAGACATTGCTGAACTACAAGAATGTGGCTGTGAGCTACCTTCATCATCCATAGGATCAATTATAAGGCGCTGTCCTTCATCGTCACTGCTGTCAGCTGTGGAGTCCTCAGAATCGAGAAAAGCAGATGTCATAGTAACCCGTGCTACTCTTTTTCTTGCTGGTGTATTACTGCCAGAAGAATGCCTTGGACTTGCATTGCTACTAGGAGAACCTTTCTGAGGCGAAACTGCAGGAAGTGTAGCAGCCTTTGGACTATTGGACTTTGTTTGTTCCAATGTCTGTTTTCCACAAAACAACTCCATGTCACCTGAAGTTTCTTCATCTTCATCCATAATGGAATGATCCAATGCTCTGAAAACGAACAAATATCTATGAAAGAATGTTTCTTTAACAATGTCATTTTTACTTTCTCATACAAGTAGTATTGAGAAAATTATGTAATGCTCTGGAAAATTGCTTATGAGATTTCAATAGAAATACACATTTGGGGGTCCCCCGACACTGAAGAAGAGGGTTTTATTTTAAAATTTTCTGTCTGTCCACCCATTGTCCGTTAACAACACTAGTGCCCTAACTATTCATAAGAGTTTTTCCAAATTGAATAAACCCTATTGATCTGGCCTCACTAAAAGCTCTGCAAATTTGAAAAACATTTCATTTTGAGAGATACTTTCCATGAAGCCACATGGACAATTTCAAAATTTTCTCAAATATGAATCGAAATTATTTCTTTAAATTTTTTGTAAGAATAGACTAAAATTTATAAAGGTGGTGTAAGTCTTAATTTCACTGTTAACTCTGAATTTTCAAAAATTGCAGAAGTTTGATATTTGTTTGGCGCTTTCCCACAACTACAAAATATGAGATACAAATTTTTTCTTCAAATTAATTTTTTCTCCATAATTAGTTTTTCAGCTCCAAATTAAAAAATAAAATAAAATAAAATTTTTGATAGGGATACCACTAAATGTATTCAATCTATACTAATATATAAAGACGAAAGTACGCTGGCTTACAGTGTGATAACCTCTGAATCTACCAAACCAATACCAATGAAATCTTAGTGCTAGCTTCCTTTAAAGGTCTGGAGTACCATAGGCTATGATTTATAATCATAAATATTAATATATTTACAAAATAATTACTTTTCCAGACATTTTTCGCATGGCTTTACATCACAGATTCAATATTGGATCAATATCAATAGTTTAACTGCGCGCCACCAGAGGATGGTGTCTGAGATCTTCTACAGATTTCATCAATGTCCAGAATTATTACAAAATTCATTGGGGTTTCAATAACGCTATGTAAATTCTGTGAGTAAATGTTGGTGATTTGTTAGTTTTGAATGTTGGTGGAACATTTGAACGAAATCCATACTGAAAGTAGTAAAGAACGTCAATATACAAACCTTGTCCTTAGTACGTTTTGTATACAAGTTGTGGCAAGAAAACATGTGAGTTTTAAAGTATTTAGAAAATTGAAAGTACAAAAATATACAGTAATGTACAATGTACAATATGTAGATATCGTACACAGGTATCGTATATTTTCTAAACAACCTCCTCTTTTACAGAAATTTGTGAACATTAAATTGTTTGAAACAATGCCAAAATGAAAGTTACAGTTGTCAAAACAGAATACAAGTGCTAAGAGATGGGCAGCCTATTAAATTCTGAATCTGCTACTCAGAGGCGAGAGACACAGAATTGAAAACAATACTGTAAAGAAGGAAGCAAATGTGAATAATTCTCTAGGAAGCAGGGCAGCTTTTTGACTGACTTATGACTCTCGATTTGATTATTTATACATTTCGCATGTTCAAATTGGTAAAATGGAAAATATTTGTATATTTTGGTTAACCCTGTTAAACTTTTTTCTTCAATATGGGCAGGGGACTAATACAGTGGTTCATAATTAAGCAATGGTCCTTTACATATTAAGACATCATTGCTGTTGCTTTGCATGTCAGTTGCTCCCAGTGATTTAATTCATCTATTTTTTCTATAAAAAACTGGCAAAATTAATTTATCTACAATATTTATGTATAATCTAATAACAAAATTTGAGGACTCCTTGATTTCTATTATTCACATTTCAAGATCCATAGTATCTAGTACTTCAAATCAAATAATGAAACTAATATTGTTTTGTTAAGTGGTTCAGCTCATTGTCAATTTATTGCGTATATATAATGTACAAGTTGGTGGATCAGTATTGCTGCTATGTTGCGATGATCTGATGAATTGATTTACTAAACAAGTAAGTTTTATACATGTTACTAGCACATAGGTCTCTACACATACATATTTCTGTCGTCTTCAAAATAATTATAGAAACCAGCAATTACATTTCAGCATAGATATTTTCATTTACTTTTATGATTATGATTAATCAAATACGTTACTTCTTCTATATCTATTTCTCCGGATCTGTCTACTAGTGTGTCCATACGAGAACTCTCTCACGTTTCGTATACTCCGCTTAAAACTTCCCTTCAAAGATCACGAGTTGGCAGGAGATACAGTTTTAATCTTTCTTTATAAATACCACAGAAGAAAAAATACAAAGAGTTAGTTTTACAATTTGGCAATTGATTGAAAGTATGTATATAATATATACTTGATATATAATATATAAAACTCCCTCGACAGCCTGCTACGAGCCTTAGCTGACCAGCAGTGACAGCCTCTCAGCTATGGGATAAGGAGTTTGAGTTGTTAGCACAAGGACATCCCTTTACCGTATACACCGCTTTTCTTAACCTTAGGATGGGCTTTCTCATCGTCACACAGCAATCGATATTAAGACATTTGTAAGAAAAATGCACAGTTCTAATTTACCCTGCTGGGAATTGAACTCTGGATTGCACGCTAACTAATGAGCCACCGGGGGCGGGATATAAAGCACAAAAAGAATATAAGTGAGTCTACAAGTATTTTATGATTATATTGTATTAATAGTTTAGATTTGTTTATTGTTTTTTGTTATAAAGTAAGGAATGTTTGGGAGCTGAAACTCCCAATAAGAAAAATGTAAACTTTCTTTAGTAGGAAAGTGAACGAGGCACACCGGAAATTTCCGAATAGGGGGCAGACAAGACAGAACAGGGCTAGCTTGGCAGGACAAATATACAATGGGAGAGAAGTAGGCCCCACTACAGAGCATGAATAAATGGAATTCCTCTTCCTGGCTACAAATTTACTGTAATAAATGCCTGAGCAACGCCGGGTAGTTCAGCTAGTAAGATGACAAACACTTTTCTGCTCTTTTCTTTTGTTCATTGACAAAGTACAAACAAGTAATTTTTTGACTTCTCTCTTACATTGTTAATACCGTAATCCCTCAACATTCGCAAGGGTTAGGTTCTCGAAAAGCATCACAAATGTCAAATCTGCAAATGTTGAGTCTATCTTTTAATGAAAAAAGGTGGGTTAGGTTCCTGGGACTGCGATAAATTTGTGTAACAGTATTTCATCAAATAAACTAGTGTCATTATTATAATTCTACCAAAAATACAATAAGTTGGACGTGTATGCCTCAACAGCTGACCTGACGCAAGAACGACCACGTGTCCCCCGCCCAAGCAAATGGCAACATTGCTCTCCCCCACTCTCGGCTGTCAAGTCGGCAGAAGTGTTCGCAGAAGATTGTGCACAATTTCATAATTTTGTTACCTATTTTAGGTGCCAAAAATTCTGAGGTCTAGTAATTATTTAATTGCTTTTTGTTCTTCTTGAAGTATATTTATTTTGGAATTCAAATTCCAAAATACTTGTCTCCTCAAACCGAAATGCTTCATAAATGTAGTGAGGCCAGACATACCAGGATCTTGGTATTTTTACCGGGATTTTAATGAAAATACAATGTATGAGGATGAAGACATCCTGGTGCGTTTAAATAGAAGGATTTTAAGTCGAAGGTAACTGATGTACGATTTAAGATTCATTTAATACTTTTTATTCAATAATTTTTGCCAGCATTTTTGAAGACTAGAACTGGAATATACATTTAATCACTTTACAATGCTGTATAAACACGAGTGAGAACTCCGTTCATGAGAAATCATGAGAATGTCTTTCGTTAATTGCAGCAGTATTTCCCTGAACTTTTTTAGATAATATGGTGCTGGTACCCGGAAATGATATGTCCGATTACGAACAATATGGTAATTTATCAATGGTATAGAATTGTGGCATTGAAATTAGAAAAAAATCAAAATGATAAATTCGATTTCCTCGCACTTCGTTAATATAATAAGGCGGTAATAAATTAACTTAACATTACAAAATGTAGAACATCATTAATTTAATTAAGTTATTAGTTTTTGAGTTATTTATCAACTGTATATGAGTAGTACAACTAACCCATAAACAAGATGAAATCTGAAGGGAAATAAGTGAAGAGACAGATGGAAATAAGCTTGTTTGCCAAGAATTGATAAGAAAATATTTGCCAAGCATACATATACACCACACGAATTGCACATTATTATTAGGACACTGCCTTGCTGGCTTCTGTATAATTTGCCTGGAAATACTGTTAAAGTTCAAATTATTCCCGTCTGTTTAATTTCTAAAAGAAATAATAGCTGCTTCTGACTATTTAAATGAATGCAAGTATGCATTGCAGGTGCTTTTACCACTTGTATCATAAATATTTTGTTAAGCAAACAACAGATAAAACAAACAATGCAAAACTCAATTTATCTGACGTCCCTTTTCTCACTGGACACCAAGTTTTAAAAGAAATGAGTCTTTTTAGGTACATAAACATACGTTTTTTATTGCCTAAACTCCTATGTTTAATAATTTATGACAACTAATACTGAATGAGTTCTCCTTTCCTCTAGGAAGATCTTTACAAATGAAATCCAATTTGGTGTATATGGAAAAGAACCTTTTGAGTATGTACATTAAAGAATAATGGCACGGATCAATGGGGTTGATTAACAGAGTGGCCTGTGAAACTCATATTAAGAGATAAGACAAAATAAGAACAGTCTCCTTGAAATATATTTGGAATTGCAGAGCTCAAAGAAGTTGTAAAAATCAAAAAGCTCCTGCAACAGACCATATTAAATATTGTGACGAACCAACCCAGAACGGGCGTTCACACAACGCCACACTTTCGGGGAACTACGACCAGTGACACAGATGACAAACGAGAAGGGACCTCACTGACATGGACATACACGGAAGACTTTGGGAATCCCCGCAAAAGACAAAACAGATGGGAAGGGGAATTACTGAATCTGACGCAACGTTCAGGGGGAAGGACACAGACAGAAATCGGGGATTCACCCGGCACGTGTCAAGACGGACGAATCCGACAAACGGACAAAACGTAGACCAGTTACGATGACGAGACTAAACACATGACAAGGGGGGGGGGTGAGTCACCGGCTGGAGGAACTCTCCCGACGCAGCGGGGCAGAAGGGTTGTGAGCTGGTTGTGAGCACCGAAGGCAGCGGACGCGAGAGATGAGAGTAGCGCACCGAAGGGATCGGACGCGAAAAGAGGAGCTGAATGCGCCGAAGGGGTCGGAGGCGGAGCCAGAGACAAGTTCGGGTGTTCGTAAGGCCGAGCGCTCATGAGGCCGAATAGGACAGTTCGCGAGTGGAACAGTGAATCATGATGCGCGAGAGATAAAGAGACTTATGACGGTCAGACATGTGTGGACCGAAAACATAAACCCGGTGCGGCGTGAAGGTGGACGACAACCGATGGTGACGCGGCCCGCAGTCGGGAACCTGAGCAGAGCGCCGGACGCAGCGCAGCAAAGGGCCTACCCAGCTGGGCGGGGCATTGACCTGCCGCGAGTCTCCCAGACCTCGACCTGACAACAGCTGTGCGGCCTGTCTGCAACCCTGCGGCGGGCGTCTGCGCACCCAGCAGACTTCATTAGTGGAAATAAAGCAAACTAGCGTACCCGTGCGAGAACTCTCGCATGGTAAACCCCACCCTTTCCCTATCCATTCGTCTATCCTTTTCATTAAAAAGGAAAGTTGTTAATTAAACGTGTTTGTTTAAAAAATGTATAAATGTACCTTCGAATGTACTTTTGTACTTAATACTAATATATTTATAGAATATCAAACAAAAATAACAATGCAATTGATGTTGGAATCAAATTTTCAATAAAGGTTTATTCAGCATACAGAGAGATGATCTTGGAACAATTCATACTTCTTTAAAAAAAAAACATTCGAAGAAATTATTCTGTCTTCCATGAGAGTTGGCTTTTCGCTTTCTTTGATAGTCACAAAAACATTAGAAAAGGTTTTTACTCTTGAGAAAGCGTAGTAAAGTAGTGCGAAATACTGGATCGGATTAATTCAACCCTATTCTTTGCAATATTATTTAACTTTCCTCGATTTGTTACGAGGAACAGAGGGGGCTTTGGAGAGACAGGGTGCCAGCTTGCTAGGGTGCGGAAATTGGAAAAATTATTTGTATACTAAAAAGCATTGGATTATTTTCTGCGTTGTTACGTATCTCAAGAAAAGCAATTCCGAGCCAAAAAATAATCAAAGCAATATTTTCACCTTTGAGTATTAAATACCATTTGTTACCATTAGAAACAATTGGGCTTAGACTTCACTTCACAAGGAATTCGAGTTCTCGTAAACCCACACGCCCCAGACCGCCCGGGCCTGGCACATTTTCATAAAATTTTATGACCAACGGCCGCGCAGGCGGGCGTCGCTTCGGAGGGGACACTCATCTAAGAAGGGTTTGTTCTAGCCCCCCCCCCCCGCGTATCCCTTCTTCCCCACCAAGGTGATTTGTTCTCGGTATGCGAACAAGTCTACGCTTGACGCGAGCAGAGAAGCAACTACCAGATAAATGAAATCTATTTATTGGAACGCGTACCCGCGGGCGTCGCCAGACACCCTCGCGCACTCAAAAAAACAGACAGGAAAATTCCAGAAGATCGCCGGAGCTGATTGGCGGGGAATAAAGTAAGACGCCACAAGTTTCGGCCAAAAGATGATGACTGTCGGGGAAGGAGTGAATTCGAAGCCAAGAAGGGCTGTGGGAAAGGGGAACCGGGGGGGGGGGGTACGTACGGGAAGCGCACGTAAGCGAGAACCACTTCACTTCACTTACTCGGTTGAGTCACTTGGTTGACTTCACTCACTTCGGTCCCCGGGTCTCATTCTGAAGAGACGTTCTAATTTTTTGATCCTGATCGAGGGAGACGTTCGCATTAAATTATTCTGAGTCCGGCGTTTGATGGCCGTACCACCAAAATTTCGCGAACGTTGAAATCATCCGCGGGATATGACCGCAAAGGATCGACTGTAATTGCGAATGATCCGCGACTGCCTCGGTCGGCGAATGTCTACCCCATACACGCGGGTTCGAAGTGCCTGAGCCACGCCACGATTCGACGCTGAGACTGCAGGGTGAGCTGAAGGCCGCATCGGACCGCGGGCGACGCCCCAGACCGCTCGCCACGCCCTCGACGGCCCAGCCGCCACACAACACCCCGACCGCCAACGCTGTGGCCGCCGCCAGGCCACCGTTCCAGATACCCTCCCAGCTGGTAGGGTCAACCCCGACCGTCGCCGCCGCTGCAGCGCCGCCCGGCCCGGCATCTTTTCAAGAGTATTGCTCAGGCTAACCCGCGCTTACGGGTACTTCAGACTGCTTTTCACGCATGACGTGATCCTTATTGTTATTAAAGAGGCCTCAGACGAGAGTTGTCGCGCTTTGACAACTAACGTCTTATTGATGAGGCTAATTTTGTGATAATTTTCAAGATTCAATTTAATGATTCATTTTGTTCTTCTTTTGGAAATCTTAACAATAGCTTCAAGAGCTCATCAGGCAGGGCATGATTCTATCCTATTCTATCATAAATTTATTTTGTAACTTCCCTGACAGCCAGTCAGGAATAAATTCAATGTTTACCAGTGAAGCTTGCTATTTTAATTGAACCTACAACTTCCTTCCATCATTTCGTTTCTAAGGAACAGCTAAAACAACAACTAAACCGACTGAACTGACGCCGAGGCAACACACGCACATCGCCACGGCGACCCGTGCGTGACAGTACATGGGAATGTTGCTCAAACGAGGTTTCCTTTATCTTAACGAACCGACACCTTGAGTTTAACATTAAATAGTAGTTTATGCAATTAGTTTATAATGTTGACCTTTTTTGCATGAATAAGAAAATAGTCTATTACTAAACGAACGACAAAGGAGTGAGTTTAGTAATAGACTATTTTCTTATGAGTGCAAAAAAGGAACATTATAAACGAGTTGCATACGCAATTTTTTTGTATAACATCATTATAAAGTTATAAATGAAACGAAGTAAGTGTAAGTAAAGTTTTATAGTTGGCAACATGGACGTTGGTATTATGACGTCACAACTGTGACAGCGGAGAGCCGATTCACGCGCGCATTCGATTGAAAGATGGCGTCGTTACCAATGGTAGTTTTAGAAAAAGCCTCGAAGGCAGAAGAAAGTTTAATTCCTAAAAAGTCGAGTGCATTGTATGAGAAGGAATATATTATATTTAGGAAGTGGATGGAAACAAATAATGTAAATATTATATGCGAGACAGTTGTTCTGGCATATATATCTGAGTTGGTAAGTTTGTCATACTTTTTATGATTAATACTAGTATCGAGTTCTCATTTTCTAATTTATGTTATTTTGAAGTCTGCAGTATGTAAGGCATCATCTTTGTGGTGCAGTCATTCAAAATTGAATACTATGGTGAAAATTAAAGATGGAATTGACTTCTCTGCTTATAACAAAGTTCAGTTATACAGTTACCAGTTCTACAGATCTGTCTCTGTGAACAGTAGAAGTTCGTCACGACTGTCATGTCGCGTTTAATAATGGCGATGACGTCATGTAGCGTGCGATAAAATACTGGATTATGCACGATTCGGGGTATCGAAAAGGGTCGTTTATAATGATGGTATACAAAAACAGTATATTATTTACCATATTAGTTTGCAGCTGGGGGTTGATGTACATACTTCCAGATACCGCCAACATATAATAAATCGTGCGTTTGGGCTGAGATCGTTTGTAGATTTTGAATGACTTGCGCTATTCTTTCCATAATTTTAAATTTATTCAGGTATTGTAGGCTAGCGCCTTTTGATTTTTGTTTTTCATTTATTTCAAGCTATTTTACTTTAGCTAATTTAAAAAGTTTGTTCTTTGTGTTGTGCCATAGCACACGTTTTCCCCTACTACCCCCGCGTAACCGTACGATAACTCCCGCATGTTAAACCCCACACTCATCCCTATACTTCTATTTCCATTCTAAGAAGGAAAGTTGCCAACGAAACGTGTTTATTTGCTTAAAAATGCAGAGGTAACTTGCCATGTGTGTGTGTGTGTGTGTTTATATATATATATATATATATATATATATATATATATATATATATATATATATATATATATAAATAAAAGATGTTTAAAGAAATTTTCAATAAAGATTTATTCAGTATCATGGAGAGTTTTCTTGGGACTTTCTTCAAGATATTTGAAGTAATTATTCAATAATCTTTGACAGTTAGCTTTTAGCTTTTCGTGATAATCACAAAAAATATTAGCGTTTTACTTTTGAGAAAGCTACGTATCTGAAACGCGCTGACTTGAAAAATTCATCGAATGATAACGAAAATATTGGTACAGGTACAATACAGTCTTCACTCTTCCCTGTTCACCCACATCCCTCCACAATTGAGTACGCAGCACTTACAGACCATGGAAAAACGTTAATTGAATAGTTTCACTACATGCATAAAAAACTATTTTCATAGGTATCAAGCAACTATAATAGTACTTCTAGTTATTGCTGGAGAGCAAATCTTGAATTAATGATTATGCAAATAAACCTAATCAGACTGCACAAACCACGGTGTACCAACATGACGTCATCAAATAGATGCCTCAAATGATAAAGATATGCTTGAATTGCTCAAAATAAAATTATCCTTAAATGGAAACAAAAAATATTGAACATAACATGTAGATAAAGGGGTATAATTGCACTCCTGGTAAATAATAAAACTCGCTCCTATCGTCGCTCATTTCCTTCAACATACCACTCATTCAATTATACCCCTCTCTATACACTTGTTTCATTAATTACGATACTTATTTCTATATTGATATACTGATGAGTCATTGCCATTGAATAATTAACTAAGGTAGACATCTTTATGTATGTATATTATTATTATATTCCTCTGCATCACGACTAAAGATGTAATCGAGTCGGCTGAATACAAAATCTACTCCAGGTTGCAACCAGCTACCTAAGGAGCAGATCTAGGGACTGTCAGTGCTTCTGACAGTGAAAACATCGTTAACACCGCACCATTTCCTACCAATTGACATTTATATTTTTTATATTAATAGCAAATGTCTTGCACATAACACATTTATTCATGCTAAGTAAGTTGTTGTTCCATTATAATCAGCTAGTGTCAAACCAACGTGCTTATATTCATACTTGTTTGCGCGGAAGACGTGGCGTGGCTTGTAAAGGAAAATCTAGATATATTAAATTATAAACAATTGAATTGATTTTGTAAAAGGATAAAGGAGTTTTGCCAAAAAAACTGCTCTCCCTGGGCTGTCATGTTGGAACTGGTGAAGTTTGTGTGCAAAGAAGTGATCTGTGTAATGTAATTATGGGTTAGGATGATTGATGCCAAGTACAGGTAGGATAACCGTTTCTAATTATACTTATTGTACTATAAATATTAACACGATTGTCTAACGAGTAGTAATAATTATTCGTTCATAATTTTGTTTTATTCGCTCATTGACGCAGTTTATAGCTTTGGGATCAGATTTATCAGTCACAGCAGTGCCCACTGCTTCAACAACTCACAACGCTCTCTCTGGGCAGAGTCATGTTCAAATTAGTGATGTAAATATTTACAAGTCTTCAGAGTTGGTTCCAAGTAACTCTGGAGTGTTTTTTTTAAAATCTAAGGAACTGTACATTGGATATTAATATATAAGTAGTAGTAAGTAAGCTTTAAATTTGATCATGAATGTTTTCATTTTACACGAAACCTTCGAACCTCAACTATTTATTTACTTTTTTAATGATATCCATAGAGACTTAATTAAATGATTTTGAGCCTTTTGCAGAGTTGTCATTGGTAGTTGTGTAGTTTTAATTGCACGCATGCCATTAATGTAGCTATAATAAACGATTTTCATGTAATTAATGAGCATAATTCATGAAGAAAACAAAAAAATAAATAATGCAACATACCTACGGATAGCAGCATTAATAGAGTCATCCTCATCATCATCATCATGCTGTTTCAATAGTTCCTTTATGGTGTCCTCCCCATGTCGAATCTCTGCTGGACTGCCTGTTGTAGAACTTCGTGACCTTGCAGGACTTGAACCAAAAGACCGTTGTACTGCAGGAGGTGAGTTTTCCATCTCTTGTGTCCTCTGTTGTAGCAACGGATGGTGTGTTTGTGATGTTAAAGGTTGTTTTGGAGTTAAATGTTGTTTGAGTAACTGTGTTGGCTCTTGTTTCTTTCTTAACTGCTGTGTTTGTTCTTGTACCTGTTTAGACAACTGTAAAGATTCTTTTTGGTCCTTGGAAATATGTAGTTGTTCCTGCTGTTGTTTTGGCAACATTTCTTGGGTTTGACTTGGCTGTGACAGTTCTTCCTGCGGTTTCAGTAACGGAGATTGCACTGGTATTTTTGGAAACTGAGATTCTTGTTGCTGCTTTGATAATCGAAGTATGTCTTTCTGTTTCTGAATAACAAGTTCCTGAGACTGTTTCAACAGAACAGATTCTTGTGGTTGCTTTGTTACTGCAAGTTCTTGAGATTGTTTTGCTACCGGAATTTGTTCTTGGGGTTGTTTAGTCAGTGAAGGTCGATCTTGTGTCTGCTTTGCCAAAAAGGATTTTTCTTGTAATTCTTTAGTCATTGATGCTTCTTGTGACTGTTTCATCAAAGAGGATTTTTCTGACGATTGTTTCATCATGGTGTTTTTTTCTTGCATCTTATTAATCAATACGGGTTTCTCTTGTGTTAGTTTTAACAGTACAGGTTTTTCTTGAGGCTGTTTTGCCAGTGAAGATTTTTCTTGTGGCTGTTTTCCCAGGGATTTTTCTTGCACCAGCTTCAATTGCGTAGGTTTTTCTTGCGGCAGCTTCAATTGTATAGGTTTTTCTTGCAGCAGCTTCAATTGTATAGGTTTTTCTTGCGGCAGCTTCAATTGTGTAGGATTTTCTTGTGTTTGATTCAAAAATGAAGTTTTTTCTTGGGGTTGTTTCGCCAGCGACACTTTTTCTTGAGACTGTTTTGCCAGTGAAGTTTTCTCTTGTGATTGCTTTGCCACCAAATGTACTTCCTGAGTTAATTTTACCAGTGAACACTTTTCTTGAAGTTGTTTTGGAATTGGCAACTGTTCCTGAGTTTGTTTCGGAAATGATGGTTGTTCTAGTTGTTTTGGCAATATAGACTGCTCCTGAGGTTGTTTAGGCAATATGATAAGTTCTTGAACATGTTTAGACAGTAAAGATTGTTCTAGTACCTTTTTTGGCATAGAAGGTTGTTTTTGAAACTTCACCATTGGAGATTGTTCTTGTTGTTGTTGAATTGAAGATTGTTCCTGCTGATGTTTAGGTAGAAGGGATTGTTCTGGTTTTCTGGGGAGTATTAGTTCCTGATGTTTTGATGATGAAAGCATTTCTTCTTTTGACAAAACAGGAATTTCTTGCTGTTGCCTGGTAACTGTAGGAGCTTCTTGCTGTTTTGGCAAGAGAGCACTTTCTTGATGCTTCACCAAATGAGGTAGTTCCTGCTGTTGTTTTAGAAGAGGAGGATGCTCTTGTAGTTGTTTTAGTAGTGGAGGCTTCTCTTGCAATTGTTTTGGCAACTGAGATTGCTCTTGCTGAGGTTTGGATGATAAAAGTGTCTCTGGCAACTGTTTAAACAATGGTGTTTGTTCTTGCTGTAGTTGCTGGCTCCTTGTGATTGGTATACTGTCTTGCACCTGTGGAGCCTGTGGGAATGTGTCTTGTGATTGTTTTGATGATTGTGTTTGTTCTTTCTGCAGTTTTGGCAGATGGAACTGCTCTTGAAGCGGCTTTGTTTGTTGTTCCTGTGCAAGAAGTGAATGTGTTTGTTGCCATGAATGAGACTGTTGATCTAGCTGCAGGTGTCTCAGTTGTTCTTGTGATTCTGATTGTACTTGGAGCTGCAATAGTTGAGGCTGCTTTTGCTGCTGTAATGGTGTATGTCCATGTGAAATAATGGAATTTATGTTGGAACCTACATTAACTCCCAAAGAAGTGTCTGCAAATTCCTGGGCAGGTGAACTGAAACCATGAAAAATACCACTTGGAGCTGCTGCTGGCGATAAGCATGGAGGGTCCTCTGCCTTGCTTACATCTGTACCCACTGCAGTTACCACTGCAGCAGAGGTGACGAGAGTGGGGAAGAGGTCTTCATGGTCACCTTGTTGGTAACTGAATAATGGTTCTGCAGTTTCAGTTACCATATCATCTGATTCTGAGATCACAAGTCTGTCCTCATGGTCATCGTCGTAATCATCATCATGGGATTCACTTAACATACTCCTCAAAGAACCAAGTTCAGGTGACTTACGAGAGGACATCACCTCCTCCTCTTCCTCCTCACCACCACCATCGTCTGGCAGACTAAGCAATGGGGGACTGACAGGACTTTCATCAATACTAGGAGCAGTAACAGGGCTTGTCATAATGAGAGTCCTTACCCCTAAAGTCGATTTTCCTCTAAGAGAAAGAGATGCAGGGGTAGATGTTGCAATATCTAGGGGTGACACTTTCTCATATGCATGTTCTAAGGATGTTTTACGAGAGAGTGAAGATGAAGGAACAAAAGATGATAATGTAACTCTTTCAGAAGTTGGAAGTTGTAATCGTGGAGATGAAGAATCAGAAATGGATAGTTCTTCTTTTGTTTCTAATATATTTTTATTAATCTCAGAAGATAACTTTTTCTGTGGAGTTCGTCGTACTTTCTTTCCACCTTCCAATGCCGTTGAATCCTTTGTTGGTGTTCGAATGATCCGCTTACGAGGCAATTTAGTATCTAGAGAACGTGTAAGTGCAAGAGAGGCTGCAGTTGAAGATGTGTTAGTCAAGGCAGGCGTTACATCAGGAGCAGAAGTAGGAAGTTCTAAAATACGTGTAGTTGTGCCACCTGGTCTCCGTGTCAGTCCCTTTGAATCTGGTGATTCTCTCTTTCGAACTTCAAATTCAAATGGCTCAGGTTCTTTGAATTCATACACATCTTCTTCTTCCTCCATTAAAGATGATGTTCCCATTGGTGACATTGTTACAGTTGTTAATAGATCTTTTGGTGTTACTTTGAATGTCTCCTCCTCATCCTCATCCTCAATGTCAGCAAAAAGAGCAGGTACAACATTTGCTGCTTTGACATTTGTTTTCAAATCCTGCACCTCCACTTTTACATCTTCCTCTTCTTTTACCTCTACCTTTATGTCTACAGCTATCTCTTCATTCTCTTCTTCATCATCATCCTCATCGTCAGCATCACCATGTGATTGAACTGGGTTCAACTCTAGTGCTGATTTAACTGCCTTCTCAATACCCTTAAGCTCAGACCGAATTTGATTCAAGTCAAAATCTCGACCTTTGGGTTGTGTTGAATCCTCTTCACTTTCTGTACCTGCACTCATTTCTGCTTTTATCTCCATTTTAACATCTGAAGCAAGTTTGGATCGTAGTGGTGGTGAACGTGAACTTGCAGCAGGAGAACGCTTTCCCCTACGA
The DNA here is from genome assembly GCA_031308135.1 of Acheta domesticus. Lineage (NCBI taxonomy): Eukaryota > Metazoa > Arthropoda > Insecta > Orthoptera > Gryllidae > Acheta > Acheta domesticus. Next base: position 74,646,526 of record JAHLJT010009419.1, on the reverse strand, counting down.
CTTCTTCGTTTTTCTGCAGTTTGCTGTTGTTCAGTAATTACTACTTCTACTACTGGTTTCTCATATTCATTGTCTTCTGTGCATGTTGACATATGTGTTGCACAAGATGCAGACAATGTTGATTCTGCTACTGTTGGTGGAAGTAGCGATGGTGATGATAACTGTGGTGGTGGAGGAGGTGGTGGTGGTGGGGGAGGTGGTGGTGGTGGAGGTGATGGTTGCTGTGCTATTGCAGCTGGTGAATCCTTCTTTTTACCACCACTAGAGGTCTTCTTTCGGGTAGGTACTGCCCGACGGACAGGTTCTTCTTTTGGAGTAGGCACAGATGTTCCAGGAGACTGTTCACGTTTGTCAGGAGTTTGCCGAGTCACTGATGCTGAAGTTGCACTTGTGCTAGAAACACTGCGTCTCTGCTCAGTTGTTCGACTACGTGTTTGAGCCATTTCATTTTCAGGTTCAGCTTCGGATTCAAACTCTTCACTTTCTGAGTCTGTGGCCACCGAGACATCTGGGAAGGATAATGAGAATGATTACAAATTACAGTTAGAATTATTAAATATTACACACACTGTAACCAAATGATTAACCCATTTTCACACTGACATTGTACCCCACCCTACGAAAGTATATCATGGTTTGCTGAGTGCTTTATTACCAAACAAATTGTAGCAAGTAGATCACGTAAGTGTTCACTAATTTCATTATTTCACTCAATTTCATTAATAAAAATATTTCTATCTTCAAAAATGTATTTGGCAAATAGTATGGAAACCATTTTTTTGAACTTTTGTAATTTTTGAAAATTTGGAAGTTTCAGTGAAAATTGAACCAGCACTATTTTTATATTTTAACATCTTTGAGCAAAAAATTAAAGAAAATATCTGAAACAATTAATGAAAAATGTTCAAAAAGAATTGGTGTTTCACATTATTGACCCTCCAAATATAAAATATCCATTTCAAATTTAAAGAGCCATGACATCAGCCAGATCAATCTCGCTTGATAAATTCTGGTGAAAATCCTGCCTATGGTTTAGGCACTAAAGTTGTTCTCTAGCAAAATGCCTATGCTGTGAGCTGAATTTCTTAAACCCAACTCCTTGAAGTTATGGAAGTTAATCAGCTCATGATACTACAGGTCCCTGGACTGTTTAGGAATTCAAGATAATAATTGATGCCAAGCCCCTGGCTGATCATGAGGCAATGATTTGTGACTTGATGTATGACTTGACTTATGTTCAAGGATTACTCCCAGTTCAACACCAAAATAGGCAAGAACTTTGTTATGCAAATAATAGAATTAATAATAATAGTAATAATGGTAATAATAAAAATAAGAATAATAATAGCAAAAATAGCTTCTCCAGATACCTGAGATAGCTAAGGAAGTAGTGCCATGGCAATCTCAGGTGGAAGGATCGCGGGTTTGAGTCCTGCCTTGCGCATGGGTGTTTGTGTATGTCTGCATGAGTGCCTCATCCATTCACCCTTCATTATCATTAGTTCTTCTCCCCAGAACTAACAATCCTGGGGATAAGAATTGGATTCAGCTTAATGCTGATCCCCTGATGACACTGAGCCCCAGTAAGTGCAGGTGCATGTATGCATGGTCCGAGAGAGCCTATTCATGGGGACAAGAAAAAAGAAGAAAAGAAGAGAAAAGAAAAGAAAAGAAGAAACATTGCTCATTAGGAAGGTGGTTGCAACCCAAAATAAATTTTATAACCGACATCTTTAGTCATGAATTAGAGGAATAATAATAATAATAATAATAATAATAATAATAATAAGGGGTCGGATTTTAACGAAATGTAATTTTTTTGCCTTTGACTTTAGAACAATGCTGTTTATTATTGAAATTCATTTCATCCATTTATGATAAAACGAGATGACCAGTTTTTATACATAATTTTTTGCATTATTAATAGATTTCAACTAATAATGCTGCTGACGCTTATAAGTGTTTTACATTCATACTGGTCCTACATTTATATTTCTCAGGTGGCACAATCGAACATTTCATTTCGAGTCAATGGCAGTCAACATGTTATGGTAATTTTTAATGCATGTTTTGCTGATTTCATCGATTTTAATATCATTGTAATGGTAATTCCTTCACACAATATTTTTGAGATGCAACACATTCCCTACAGAATTCCTGAGTAGCCTATTTGATTTCTTTGCTCATATAGTGTAATGTCAGCCGTTGCAAATACTATCTAATCTAAGGTTTCTGTGACTCCCATTGGCGCCATTGAAATTTCTGCCAATTTCACGATAAATAAAGGGAGACATTTTTTTTTAAAGAACAGTCTAAACCAAAAGTTTGCTAGCTGAGTTCAGTTGAACAATAGGAAGAAACTGATTACATCAATAACATATCCAACAGCTTGAATTGTTCATCTGAAGTGATAATTATTTCTATGTCGTTTTTCTTTGTTTCTGGGGCATTTTTAAACACTCTTAGGGCATTTTATTGATCATTTTCAGCAATGTTTAAGGTCATCATAATCCACCCCTAATAATAATAATAATAATAATAATAATAATAATAATAATAATAAAAATAAAATTAATAAAGCCCAAAACTATTTTTCACTATCAAGGACCCTCAAAACAAATTCTGACTACACTAAATATTTCACAAAGTTATTAAGTACAGATATAAGCAAACATTATTTACTTTTCCAGTATCAGGAACCCATAAAATGAAGTTGAAAAACAGCACCTTTCATTGAAGGATTACAATATTGTCTTCATACTACAAAAGTAGTACAAAAAAAAGGAAAAATAAACCCCCAAACAAGTGTAAAATCATACGAGGGTCACTACGAAAGTTTTGAGATACACAAAAACTAAGAGAGTTAAAATAATTTTGATTACTGTATTTTCTCAAAATACTCGCCACAACATTCTATACATTTTTGCATTCTCGTAAACCAATTTTCAAAACATTTTTTCCACTCATTTTCTTTGAGTGCTAAAAGTTCACTTTTGTAGGCTTCAACAGCTTCTTCAGGACTTGAGAACCACCTTCCTCGCATGCGATTTTTGACTGTAGGGAACAGAAAATAATCACATTAGGTCAAGACTGTAAGGTGGGTGAGTCATTAGTTTAACCTCTGTCGACTCCAGGAACTGAATTGTCAAGTTGGCCGTGTGCGCAGACGGATTGTCATGGTGCAGGACGATTCCCCGCAGTCCTGTCTTCGGTCGTCGTTTTTGGAGGTTGGCGAAAACGTTAGGTAGACATATTGTTGTGTACCACAGAGCAGTAACAGTTCTTTGTTCTTCCAGTGGAACAGTTGCGATATGACCGCTTTTGGAGAAGAATGTTGCAACCATTTTCTTTCCAACGCTTCAAGGCCGCTTAATTTTTGTTGGTGGATGTTCGTCGGGAAAAACCCCTACAGTGGACTCGCGCTTATTTTCAGGATCGAACTGATAAATCCACTTTTCGTCACCAGTAACTATGTCAGAAACGCGTCTAGAGTTGCCTCTTTCAAATCTTTTCAACATTTCTTCACGCCATTCCACACGGATGCGCTTCTGTGATTGTGTCAAAGTGTGAGGCACCCATCAAGATGCAACATTCCTGACTCGAAGATATTCGTGCAGGATTTTGGAAATTGCCGGCGATCGAATCTGTAGGGACCCTTCAATGTTCTTAAATGTCATACGATTGTTTTCGTACACTAATTTTTCCACAGCGACAAGGTTTTCTTCCTTCTCGGCTGTCCGGGTGACGCCGCGTCGTTGGCAGAGAGGCCGACGTTTCGCCTAACATGTCGTAGGCTTCCTCAGGGCAGTGACACGACATTGTGTGCGTCCAGTATTATATATTGTTCTGACTGGGCGCTCGGGTGGGGCAGGTGCGCCGTGATTGGCGGAGAGGTCCCTCCGATTGGCTGGCGGATGGGGCCAACCCGGGCCCCGCGCTAGTCGTCCCCGTGGTCGGACGGCGGCGAACAGCCCCGTGACAGTCCCGAATGGCTGGTAGAAGGGACTTCCAGACGTGGTTTAAATTGAGGCCTGCGTCCGCGTTGAAATTGTGCGGCCTTCTATTAATTTCCAGAGCCTCTTTGATTCGCCTGGGCCAGTACCGGTTTTCTTTATGCAGGAGCCGGGTCTTGTCAAAATCTATAGCGTGTCCCGTGGTCTCCGAGTGGTGCGCTATAGCCGAACGGTTGGTATGATTTCGGTTATAGTGGGCGATATGTTCTCTGAGCCGTTCAAGCACAGTGCGCCCGGTCTCGCCGATGTACATTCTGCCGCAGCTGCAGGGAACTTCATATACACCTGCCGACTGGAGAGGTGGTAACGCATCTTTAATGCGTACCAAGGCGTTGTGCAACTTGTCGGGAGCTGTGAACACTGTGCGGATGTTGTTTTTTCCGTAATAATTTTCCCACTCGATCCGTGACGCTGCGGACGTAGGGAAGCACGGCTAATCGAGTGCGATCACTTTCCTTTGTCTCCGAAGAAGCGTGGTGACCTTCACCGTTGCCACGGCCCTCGGAGACACCGCGACCGTCGGCATTGCCGCAACCTTCAGGGTGGCCCGTAGCACGGGAAAGTGCTCTTTTGATCGCTGTCCGCGAATAGCCGTTGGCTCGGAACGTATGTTCAAGTTTCTGGAGTTCTTTAGGAAGAGAGCGCTCGTCGCATACCTTGACAGCTCTGGTGGTCAGTGTCTTTAGAACACCTAGTTTTATGGACGGATGGTGATGCGAATCTGCGTGCAGGTATCTGTCCGTGTGGGTTGGTTTTCGGTAGACTGAGTGTCCCAAGGTGCCATCATCCCGTTTAGTGACGAGAACATCTAAGAAGGGCAGACAGTTGTTCACTTCCGTCTCCATAGTAAACTTGATGTTGTGATGGATATTGTTGAGGAACCGTAGAAATTCTTCTAATAATTCCGGTCCGTGAGGCCATATTACGAAAGTATCATCCACGTACCGAACCCAGAGAGATGGTTTATGTTGGGCGTTCCGTAGAGCCTCGGTCTCAAACGCTTCCATGAATAGATTGGCAGCGATGGGTGACAGAGGCGAGCCCATAGCCGCTCCTTCCACTTGGGCGTAGAACCGGTCTTGGTACTGGAAGAAGGTGGAATTCAGGCAGAAGGCAGCCAAATCTGCCCATTCTGTCGGCTGGCTCCTTTCCTGTAATTTCTGACGCATCACTTCCACGGCTTCGTTTACCGGAACTTTGGTGAACAAAGATGTCACGTCAAAGCTGACCAGCAAGTCACCCTCGTTTAGTCTTTGTTGCCGAATGATGTCCACGAAGTGCGAAGAGTTCCGTACGGCGTATCGCATGTCTTCACCGAGCGGCGCGAGGTGATCGGCGACCAGTCTCGCAAGAGAATGGGTAGGTGAATTGATGGCGCTGACGATGGGACGTAGCGGCACGTCGGTCTTATGCACTTTGGGTAGGCCGTAAAACCTGGGCGTCGACGAGTTGTTCCGACATAACGCCAACTTCTTCGTAGCCTCAATGCAATGGGAGTTTCGAATCCGCGAGGCGGTCTCCGTTCTTACCTTGTTCACCGGGTTTTGCTCCAGAAGCGTATACGTGGAGTCGTCGGCGAGGATGGAGGCCACTTTATCATGGTAATCTGTGGCTTTCATGATAACCGTGGCATTACCTTTGTCCGCTGGTACAATAAGAAGATCTCGTCTGTCTCGCAAAGCCTTTAATGCCAAGCGCTCTTCCTTTACTAAGTTATTACGGGGAGCTCGTGCGTGTTTAACTATCCTGGCGGTGTTTCTCCGGATGTCCTCGGCTTGTTCTTCAGGTATTCCCACCAGCGCACTTTCTACCCCCGCCACGATGTCAGCAATGGGTATTTCTTTAGGTGCTGTCGCGAAGTTGAGCCCCTTGGCGAGGACAGCAACTGTGGCATTGTCTAGTTCTTCTCCACTCAGGTTGACAATGGCCTTCGACAAAGTATCGGTGGGCTGTTTCGGCCGTTGTTTTGTAACCAAACCACCGAATTTTCTAGATTGCCTTGTCTTTGTCTCCTCGTACTGCTGCGCAGCCCGTTTCGAGGACACGTAGTCCAGTGTGTTCCAATCTTCGCATTTAAGTAAGTAGGCGAGACGGAGATGAAGATGGTACAGTGTGCGCTCCGTGGTCGCTAGGTCTGTTCTGGTTTGATGAATTCGTTCACGTAGTAAAGCCGAACCAGCCCTTCGTAAAATGCGACTGGCCGCCGGCGATCGTATGTGGTGCTTTATGGTGACGAATTCTGGGAGTACGTCTTCATCCCTGCACCTCAGTAGGAAGGCCAATTGGCACAGAAGACGTGCCCTTTTGTCTCGTAAATTAGTGAACGCGGACGCAGGCCTCAATTTAAACCACGTCTGGAAGTCCCTTCTACCAGCCATTCGGGACTGTCACGGGGCTGTTCGCCGCCGTCCGACCACGGGGACGACTAGCGCGGGGCCCGGGTTGGCCCCATCCGCCAGCCAATCGGAGGGACCTCTCCGCCAATCACGGCGCACCTGCCCCACCCGAGCGCCCAGTCAGAACAATATATAATACTGGACGCACACAATGTCGTGTCACTGCCCTGAGGAAGCCTACGACATGTTAGGCGAAACGTCGGCCTCTCTGCCAACGACGCGGCGTCACCCGGACAGCCGAGAAGAAATGAACTCGAGCCGCGGAAGCTTGCGTGTACATCTGACAAGGTTTTCTTCAGTCACTGCAGTCGCCGGACTCCCACTTCTCTCCTCGTCTTTCAACAAAGTTCTGCCTCTTCTGAATTCTTGAAACCACCGAAAAATTGTCGCACGGGAAGGCGCAAGGTCCCCAAAGACCCGCTGCAAATGATCACGGCTTTCAGATTCGTTTAAACCAGTTTTCAAGTCATAAAGAATCATTGCACGAAAGTGCTCTCTTGTCGGCTCCATTCTGATACTGAATGCCCCGTCAACAACAATAATCAAGGTAGATTTCTTAGCAACAGCTATAATCCGAGCAAGTTCCTATTTGTATGCAATACTCAGAAAGGACTCTTCTATCGACTCACATTCTTGGAAAGGTAATAATGGACCGCAACACAGTCTATCTCAAAACTTTCGTAGCGACCTTCGTACAACTGGTATTCCTGATTTTTCAACTTTTTTACTATCTTGCTATTGCTTGTGCAGTAGAGAGAAAGTTACGTAAAACTGCAGGAAAAAGCAGTGAATTTTCGGCAAGCATAAATCCTGGAGCTAAGTTAAGAAAGAAAGAAAAGAAAAGAGGGAAAAAACAAACAAACAAACAAACAAAACAAAACAAAACAAAAAAAAAAAAAAAAAAAAAAAAAAAAAAAAAAAAAAAAAAAAAAAAAAAAAAAAAACTATTAAATGCAGTGTAACCAGAATCCATATTTTGTGGGTCCTTGGTACAAAAACATCAAATGACAGCAAAACGTCTGTCCTTCCGTCTGTGAACACTAGCAGCTGAACCATTCAGCAGATTTTCCCCAAAATTGTTATTCCCCTATCGATCTGGCTAATGTCGTAGCATCTTGAATTACAAACAGATATATTTTGGTGGGTACTTTATATAAAGACCCTGGGACATTTTCAACATTTTCAAAAAAATTGCTCCATCGTTGTTTTTTTTTATTAAACTTTGTTGTTGGATAATGTGAAGGACTTACAAGAGAATTGTATCGATTGAAAACCCTGAGTTTTCGAAAAATGCAAAAGTTTAAAATTTATTTGGAGTATTCCCACAACTAAAATAATAAACAAGAGATTTTTTCCCCTTAATGAAATCTGTTTTCAAGATAGATTTTGAAATAAGGTCAAGTACAATTTTCAAAAATTTTAGTACTTTTCTTCTTTCTTATGAGGCATATATCTTAGAGGTGATGGATATACACTGATCGCTATGTTGATGCCCAATAAACTGCACACAATGTACTATCACATAACCTCTTCCATTTTATCATAGATTTCAGTTATTTTCGATACTTTGTGCATTTTGGGACTCTGTTGGACATATTTTCATTCATGGAATAGTCCTATTAAATACCATTCATGCTATAGAAATTCTCAAATAAATCCCCTCCTCACTTCGCAAGTCAGGAATTTAAAGACAATTTTAAAAGCGCTTGTAGTATTCAAACTAAAGAAATTATTTACCCTCTAGTTCAGTTAGTAAGAAGATCTGCAGTGTTTACAAATATAATACTACAATGAAAACGAATCTCAGAATTCTGATGGATTTGCAGTTACAAGTTCTACAACTTTTTAATTTTTGTTTTTTGCGAGCAAATGCGTCAAGCATGATATGAAATAACTAACATTCCCTCGCATTTCCATGTGAACTTTGAAACAAATCCTGATGTAATAGAGAAAAAAGCAGTAGTATTTTAAATTAGCATTGCTAAAAACATTTAATTTCACAAAATTTTCAATCCCCTCAATCTTGGTAGTTTCAGTTATCATCAATTTACATGCAAGCACTGTAATAAAAAATACACTAGGCATATCAATTCATTATACTTTTGAAAATAAACTAGGGCAAAATTGCATTGTATATGTTAACTATGTACAAGCAAAGCATTCTATCTTCAGTTTTGTTTCCTCATACAAGAATAAAGCCACATGGACAAACACGCACCTGTGTGACCTGACATTCTTCGTGTTCGACGTCTGAACTCATGGCCTGGTGATGCATTATCACCAGCACTGCGTCCAGTTCGAGGGGTAGATCGTGTAGCAGGAGATTTTGTGCGGCTTGAAGACGATGTTACTGAAGAGGGTGTGGTAGATCGTGGTGGATTAGGCATTCCGTCATTTCCTCGACTAGAGACTGAAGGCCTTCCACGTTTCCCATGGGATGGCCGAGATGTCTGCAAAGTTTGGCAATTTATTTATGATGAAGTCCATTTGCTATATTTTCTGAAATTTTTTAAAATTATACAAGACCAAAACTTGATGGGCATTTCTAATGAACAGAATATATAAACATAAGAGTTTTGTTAATTACACAGATAGAATCATGCAAGGGATGTAAAACATATACACACACACATACAAATACACCTGCTCATATGAATGTTTGTTTTCAAACTCACCACTGCAACACATGTTGCCCTCCAGAAAGCTACACAAGCATCAATTGTCAAATGTACAAAACAAAACAAAAATATATTGAATAGCAGACAGAGAAATGAAAAATGAAGCACACACAGGCTGTGTCTGGTGCGGCGGGCAGGCGAGCAGGCGGGTGGGCAAGTGTGAGGGATGGGAGGCCCGGTTACCTTGTGCTGAGACTGCTGTTGCCTCTGGCGTTTGGCTCTAGAAGGCGTCCAGCTCAGATTGTCTGCAATTCTCCCACGCTTGATCCACTCGTCGTACCGAGTGTTCCAGCCCGTGTAATGCACCAGATACATGCATTCGCTACCATCCTCTTCGATATCTAGCACCTACAACCAACAACAGATAGCTGGTCAAGTGGAGTGCTTTCGTCATGAGGACAGAGCCAAATTTTAAAAAAAATTGTACCCACCAGCCATGAAACAAATTTAGGTATCTTCTTTGGGTTTGGTTTTGGTTTGGTATGGTTTGGTTTGGTTGTTTTTTTCAAGCAAGACATGCCAGTTACTGATGTTTCAACATTACAATCTCTGAGGACAATTTTCATTATTACTCCTATCACTTAAATAGATTACTTTTTGGGCATGAAGCCATATATGTCACACAACATCAGTCACTGGTGTCAATGCTGCTGCCACCACCACCACAGACCATTAATCCACCCCGTATAAAAGTGTTTTAGCTTCTGCAAATACTTACTAACCCAGGGAAATTCAGCAAGTCCTACGAGATCATTACATTCTCCACATCAACTGACCTTCCTAATTATTACAGAACAATTGTATTTGTGGTAGGTGTTTCCACTGATCTTGCACTGTATGTGACCATTTAGGCAGATGAAATGATTGTAGAAGCAACATAAGCAAAGGGATGGAGAAAGGTGGCAGATCAGAAATCTTGATATCTGCACACCTGGTACATAAAATAATTAAACAAAAGGAAGACTTATAGATATTTGGTTGCAATTGAAGAAGAAAACATACTTTTTTCCAATGAATCTTCAACATGATCATCTTTTGAATTATTCGAGACGATACAGGAGAAAAAATAACAACTGGAGGAAGTTTGATGAGTAACTAGTTCATCCTCATTTTTTAGCATCCAGCTCAATGAATAAAAACGAATTGGACTACTAGGTGTAACATTACAGTAACAACAATGTCATAATCACTTTGATTTCGTTAACTCACAAGGCATCGTGACCAATACTGTTTTCAAATTTGGGAGAATTGCATGACCTGCTGGATATAGCATTTACAGAATGAGAAGAAGATGTGCAGGCCACACGAACCCTCCATTCACAACTCTCATCCATAACCCTTCAAACCAGGGTATAACAAAATAAAGTAATACTTCACTTAATACACCTGCACGATGAATAAGAATTCTAGCTCAGCAGTTCCATAACAAGATGACATGCAATGGCGTATTCTTGTGTTTGGTTAATTGAAAACCTTATGGAGGTTCAGTGCACAAGCATTGCAAGCAAGCAACACAACTGTCTTAAGACATCCAGCACCTAGTAAGAGCAAATAGAAGGCAAGAGAAAACAGTGCAGACAACCTGGAAACCAGGTATAGCGAGAAAGACAAGTAAGCACACAGAGGACAACGCAGTACTATTTCCAGAAAAATAGTAACGATGCACAGATGATTCCAACATTCATAGACGACACCCTATGCACATCAAACAGGATATGACATGGAACAGAAACAGTGCAGTGACAAGCAGAAGGGGAATGTAGGAGAAAAACGGGAACAACTGGAGGCTCTTAACACATCTTTAACATGACTACCATACAACATGGCAGGACTGCTCTAGACCCAATTTCGCTTCCAGACAAGGTGTGATGTCAGCACAGGGAAATTAAGCATGTGTGTTATCTATAACCCTTACACTACAGGAAGATAACAGTGCAATATGGTGCTAGAAGAATCAAAGAAGCAGCTACTAATTGGTTCTGTACAGTACTATTACACTTGGCGAAGCAGGCATGAAAATGTAGAGAAGAGAACTTCACATGAACAGCTCGAGCCATGAGACTCAAGATTTCACATATTTAACCTTCTTTATAGTGTATGTTGTGAAATGTGTTAAGTGCACCAATATTCCAGTAGACACTGATGTGATTTTTATCACCATCATAAAAATAGAACCCCAACACCTAAGTTAAGAAACTTCTAATAACAAGTGCATTAATGTTAGCCATATGTTACCATACCTTTGCGTGCCAGTACAAATGAGTGCTAGTACATGTACATAAGTGGGGCATCATGTATTTAATGCGATAGTAGCCAGAAAATTGAAACCAAGCAGACATTAACCAATATCCCACATTCAAGAGCATGCTCCTGACCAAAGAAAGATCTGAGGGCAAGCTCAAGGCTAAATCCTGAAACCACAGGTGACGATGTGACAATGTGCACGCCAAAATCCAGCCCTTCTTGGAAAAAGGCTACCCATCACATGCCCCTTGGGCACCACTCCCGACATGCTAAACGCAATATGTACATTACAATATGTACATTAGGCCAATGCCTGTGCACTTACCTTAGCTTCGTAAGTGACCTTTGATTCATGTGTAGGCCCATAATACACTTTGAGCTTATCACCCACACAAACTGCCACATTGCTAGCAAGATGACCCAGTGATCTGGAATACAATGTTGTTAATTAGGAATCACATTTTACCAAAAATTTCATATAATGCAACATCCTTGCACTATCCAAATGTAATGAAATCTTCAGAAATGCATAAATATTTCTTTTACCGAAGCCTACACCTACAGTAGTTTGCTAAATCACTTCACTCAGCGCAAGTAAATGCTGTTTTTAAGACTCCTTAGAGATGTTTTCAAATAATTATCACTGCCACTTGGTCATTCTGAGTTATTTATTCTTATAGATTGTAAGAGGTTAATATGCCCTAAAAATTCAAATCTGGAAGATCTGGATCTTCAATACATTGGCACACAAGTACTATGTCAGGAGTTGACTGATCCTTCACTGTTATTGTGGCATATTTATCAAACAATAACAAATAAGAAATACTTGTTCAATAACGTATTTAACCCTCTATTATCATCTTTCATTGGTTTCTAACATCTAAGTTGACATAGGAAAAGATGTTGAGTTAACTTACAGGAAAAGGCTAGAATATTACATTATTAGCTCACCGTAATTAGGTTAACATTATTATTCTCAGTATCAAACATTATTATTCTCAGTATCAAACTGCAAGTTGATATTTTTAAAATTCATCACTTAGTTCATGCCGAACATGGTGATGTGGACAAAATGGACTGAATAATTAGGAATTTTGCTCTCAGAAGCCACTGCACACAAGTAAAAAGTGTTAGTTTATAAGCTACATAATGGAGAACTCTCAATATCTGCAAATAGAGGGGTGTGTCAAAGAAATAGATCACAAGTGCTGCCACTGGAAGAAAAGATAATAAAAAGAAAAAACTGAGAGGGCAAGAAAGTATAGATTTTGCAAGGAGAACAATTGAAGTAATGTCAGTAAATAATTGAAATGTGTTTGTTTTTTCTCTGAGGAGTAGGTAGGCAAATTCTTTCCATCAACATCGATGGCTTCAACTCTAGATTTTCCAACAATTGACAAAGTATGTGGATTCCTCTGAATTTCAGGAATTGTATACGCCATCAAGTCCGGGTGCCTTCCAGCTCAATGTTCCAAAGTAAATTAAAACATGCAAGTCAACAAGTTAGTTTCAATTTTTCAACTCTTCTTATGCTCTAGACATAATGATTATATAGTATCTCATTTGAAGAGGAGTTTAAGAAGCTCCGGTCCTCGAGTTCAAATTTCTTCTATACTTCATATAATTTGTTTCAAGGACTTCCTCTTTCTAAGTGAAAAGTGAGCTTTTGCTGCCAGAGCCTGATTTTTATTTGTATCTTAAATGTTGGTATTCTATACCATGTCGAATTCTGCAGATATTTCTTCCTTAATTTCATTAATTCAGCCTGCACTCTCTGCATTCTATCATTGGTAAATATTAATTGATGTTGATCTATGTGTTTGCACGGAGATTTTTTGTTGTAACCAGAGATTGTAAACTTCTTCAATAGCAGTGCACCACATACTTATTCATTGTATCTAACCAAATAGTATGTCTACATTGCGTTGCTGACGGGACAAAAGTCATGGGTTTAGAGGTACAATCTCCAGCAACACTTCCCCCAACTTCAATCTCAGAACTTTTCAGAAAGACTGATCAGAAGCAAACAGTTGCCTGCAGCAACTGGAGGGAAAAAGGAAGTAACAGCAAGAGCTAAGTCGTAAAGATGAAGGGCCAGAGAGTGCAGTTTCACAAGAATCATCATTGTAAAATTTGTGGTTTGCCATAACATTTTTAATGACAAAAAGTTTAATCTAGAAAATATACCCCCTTAATGATGCAGCAGAGCAAGTTCACACATAGGGAATGCAAACAATATACTAAGGCGAGTCAATGTTTCGTGAAGTGATAACAATATTTCGACCATCTCAGCCTTCCTCCGAGCTGAAGTGTTCCAGGATGGAGAATGCTCAGGTTTATCAGGGTGACTGCCAGTAAACCAAATTTATTTTTCCTGCATTCTCCCTGAATATTATCATTTTTCCCAGTGTTACACATACCATTGCTATACTTCCATAATTGTACAATTTTGTTATAATTATTATTTCAAATAAATAGAAAATTCTAGTTATATTTCATGTTTTATGGATAAATGATATAATATATTGTATAATCTTTCATAAACAAAATCAATTATAACTAGAGTCCCCACGTGAGAACTCTCGCATATTAAATTGCACGCCGTTCCCTATCTTTCCATTTCCATATTAAGATGGAAAGTTGTTTACGAAATGTGTTAATTTGTTTAAAAAATGTGTAATGATAACTTTCGATATATTTATAGAATATCAAATAAAAAGAAAAACAATTAAATTGATTTTTGAAAACAAATTTTGAATAAATTCTGTATTATAGATAAATGGTCTTGGAGCAATTCACATTTCCTTAGGAACAGCATTTGAAGTAATTATACAATCTTCCTTGGCAGATTTTCGCTTTCCTTGAGAGCTCATAGACTTTTTCTACTAGTTTTTACTCTTGAGAAAACTGCGTAAAGTTGGCAAAAATACAGCATCAGGCAAGTACCACCCTACTCTTTACAATATTATTTAACTTTATTACCAAATTGAGGGGAACACTTGTGCAATGCAAATGCCTAGAATATCAAGAAATTAGTTTAATTTCACTTACAGTTTCAGATTCTGCACGTCTTCGAATCGATGGGGTTGTATTGAGAAGTGCCAGACCAACAAACGGAATAAAATGTTTCAGAAGCTCTCATTCCTATCGATTACGGTGCGAAGAATGTTTATGTGAGGCTTTGGGCCCCAAAATTACAGAATTTCAGTTCCTAAAACGCTTTGTTTAGGAGTATTTAATCTAAATATATTTTTAAAATTCTGCCAGAGTGTTGTAAGTTGCACTTGACATGTATATTTAGATGGCTCTTTTATCAACAAATCATTCATATTTTTAAAATCAAGGTGCAATTTGCCACATCTCCGTGAAATTCTCTTTCTTTAGGGACCTCATTTATAAAGATTCGTAGCAGGCGAGAGCCATAAAATGCATCTTTCCTACTGAAATAATGTAGGAGAGGATTTTCTGTAATATAAACAATAAACACATTACAATATTCTCCTCTGCTTGCTCTTGCTTTGGGCTGATCTTATACACCGAGTATGCTTTTTAACTGTTCGTACCTGTGGAGAGATAACATATCACGATTTCATTAAAAAATTGTATGTGTGAGGGGAAATGGGAAATGAAATACTGCAGAAAGCAGACAAATCGGCACTGCATACGTAACACTGTTCTTCAATGAATCACTGTTCTTCATTCACCGGGCAGGAATTGGTTATATTATATTGTTTTTATTACCAAACCTAAAAAGAATAAAAACCTTAAAAAAAAAGATAATCTTCACTCTTCACCGTACACAATCATCCATTCTTTGACAATATTGTTTCTTTCTTCTTTTTAACGAAGAACATCAAAATATGTAAAAGCTTTCTCTGTCGATTATAGTTTGACTTACTTCACGGCCTCCTGCGCCAAGGCTTGTGATATAGGTGGTACTAGTGATTTCGATGGGCACTGGACCAGAAATATGTAATAGAATATCTCGTAATATGCAATTTTAAAGATTACAATTTGGGGAACAATTCTTTGAGTCCTTTGGCCTCAAAATTGTTTTAAAGTTTTAAAGCCCTAGAATGCATCCTTTAGGAGTTATTTAACTATATAGATGTTGACAATACAGTAGTGTGCTGCGGGTTGCATTTAAAATGAATATTTAACTGCTTTTTTCAACAAATCCTTGAAATTTTTAAAGTCAAAGTGCAATTCGTCACGTCTCAGTGAAATTATTTTTCTTTAGAGACATCATTCATAAAGATTGGATGCATGTGAGAGCCGTAACGAAAAGGTCTACTACTGAAATACAGGAGACGATTTTCTTTGATCACATTTAAAAATAATCACAAAATCACTGATCACTAAAAAGTCTTTGTTATTATTTTTCCTTCTATGTTTTAATTTTCCTTTTGAGTTGAGCATGCTTAATGCAAATTTCTTCTATTACTTTCTTGCTGCAGAAAATTATGTTATATGTGAAAAAACAGCGAATTATCAATAGAAGAACTCTTATTCCCGGGCCCTGATAACAAAAAAGTGGATAAATCCAGTAGCTAAATTTAAACTAGTGGTGCTTAAACAGCATGTACTCTCGTCTTAAAATAACAGTTATGTAATACTATTTATACCACAATTTCTCTCCGAATTAACACATCTCAGTCTTCATTTTGTGTAAGACTTGTTACAAATGATAGAACATTTGGTGCGAAAACTAAATATTTTCAAGCAAATATCAACACAAATTTGACAATTATATCTGCCTTTAATACAGCTGAATCATATCAAATCAGTGAGATGTAATTCACAGAAATTTGCGAGTTGCAAAGCAGAATGCAACTGTTGCATTCCTATCTGATATTCCCTGAAGGCCAATAATTTTAATTTCATATATTTTAAAAAAGTTTTAAATAATATCTAAAAGATTAATTTTTAAACATATTACAAAAGCTCCAATGTATGAAACAAATAAAGAAATATGAAATCATAAACAAATTCTAACTTGTGTAGCAGCCAACTGCTTGGAATCACAATTCGTTTTATATTCACGAACCGTAGGATTTTCCAAGCGAGCGATTAAGTTGCACGCCAAATTACACAATTTTTCAAAATTCTCAAATTTGGAAAAATTCAACATGACCTCTAAATTGTTTCTTCACAATTGTAGAGTAGGAAGACACCAAATTTTTTTTATTTTTAAAAAAATTTTCGAAATATCAGGCATTTCAATGAACATTAGACCTGCACCATTCTCTCAAGCGTCCTTCACGTTATCTTAGGTCCTAATTTGATCAAATATTTCATGCCGTTTCTAAGAAAAAAGAAATTGTTTCATTGACACAAAATTTGGACCAAAATTCTAATGCTTTCGAAAAATTGAACATGACTTTATTATTACGTGTTTTTCATGAATACATTTCATTAAGAAAAAAGTTTACATTTTTCAATTTTCGAAAAATTAGGGTTTTCAATGAACATGAGAACTGCACCATTTTCTTAAACGTCCTTCAGACTATCCCAGAGCAAAATTTCATATAAAATGATGGAGCTGTTTTTGAAAATTTTGAAAATGTCCCAGGAGCTTCATGTAAACTACCAGCCAAAATTAAAATATCGGTTCCAAATTCAAGGGACAGCGACATCAGCCAGATCGTTTGGGGAATTTAAATTTTGGAGAAAATCAGGTGAATGGTTAAGCCGCTAGCGTTGTTCATGGAGGGACAGCTTGGATGCTTTGCCGTCAATTGATTTTTCAGAATCAAGAACCCACAAAATCCAATTCTAGCTACACCATATCTTGGAGGACCTTTTTTTTTTAAATTTAGCAGCTGTATTTATCCACTTATTTATTGCCAGGGCAGTGCAAAAAACTTTTTTCTGCAAAAAATTCACCATTTTTCACCCAGCATTATATAACTTTCTCTGTACCCGCGTAAGCAGTAGCTAGAAATTCATGAATGTTTGGGGGTTCTTTACATGAAACTTTTAGGACATTCTCAAAATTTCTTCAAAAATGACTTGTATTTTTTTGCTTTAAATTTATAGTAAGAATAGAGTACAACACACTTCTAAAGATGGCACATATCCAAATTTTTAGTGTTAATTTACAATTTTCTATAATTGCAAAAGTTCGATTTTTTTTTTGACGTCTTCCTACAACTACAAAACTTAAGATTATTCCTTCAAATGAAATTATGTCTCCATAATTAGTTATTTTGTTACGGCCAGGTACATTTATTTGAAAATTTTAGTAGTTTTCATGCAATATGTGCAATTTTAAAAAATAACAAAAACAAGATTTTCTCTAAAAACAGCTCCAATTTTTCTCTTTAAACTTTTGAAAGATAGTGTTAAATATACTCTACGAGACGACATAAACGCTATTTTCCCATCTTTTCTCTTTTCAAAAATTACAAAAATTTAATTATGGCAAGCCTCTCAAGTCATTAATGTTTACATTAGACGCGATTTCTTCATATTATTGCATTTACGTATACATGAGAATGTCGTCTTATAGAGTTTCTCAAAAACGCAAAACTTATTGGTGAAAATGAGCTCAATTTCGGCATTTTCAGAAATGCTCAAATTTATTCAGCGCCAAATTTGTTCTTCAAACTTTTCGTACTGATACTGCGAATTATACTATTTAAGATGATACAAAATTAGTTTTACTGCATCACACAAATGTAATTTTTTTTTTAAATAGTACTTCTTATGTCCTTAATATGCACATTTCCAGCTATTAGTATACATTATTTCACTGTAGTGTGGAAGTACTTGAAATGACTTCCAAAAATGACTTCCAATTCAAAAGATTTCTGTAAAAAAAGAGCTTCAAATTTCGAATTTACAGTAATGCTTGAATGCCATTTTCTCATACAAGGCTCCTCCAAATTTGTCAATGAAAATTTCCTTTAATGACGAGGTTTTACGCTTCTATAATATTCTTAAAGTAATATTTTAGTTCTATTAGGAATCAGAAAAAATTGACAAAATTTCAAAAAAGGGTACTTTGGGTGGCTATAGATTTGCAGCTGGCTAGAGAATATGACTAGTCCGATGAAAGAAATTAGAAAACTAATACGAGAAAGTTTGTGCCATTCTGTACCACGACTAGTTTCATTATTAAGTCTATCAATTCCGCAGCCTTTCTATTCTGTTATCTCATACCAACTGTTTCTCTAATTCCGTTTCCCGTCACCTTCGTTCTTCAGCAGAGTTTTTTTTCCTTAGTTCTGACCCCACGAGCTTAGCAAAGCATGACTCGATCAACTATAATGGCATTTTTTTCTCCCCCTGCTGTTTGTTATATTGTCGAATGCCAATTGTAGCCCTAATGTGTGCATGCGTAGATCCTAAATTTCACGAACACAAACAAATGTAAAATCACTGGCTGTGTCTTTTCTTCTCACACGCATACATTTCGGCAGTGAATATACAGCACTGGGAGTGAAGCCGAAATGATTTGGTGGCCCAGATACAATAAAAACCAAATGCCACCGCGTTGCTGCACGATGAGGGCACTGGTTGTCGTTGGCTGGGTGACTGCCTTTGCAATTTACACAGTGCGGTGGTTTGTCGCATGGTTGTGGGTCATGAACTGATGATCCGCACTTCCCGCAAACCGCGCTTACGAACCTTCGCTGCTGGGTATGCCCAAACCTTTGGCACTCGAAACAGCGCAGAGGGTTCGGCACATACTGCCGCACACGGGAGGTTGTAGAAAGCAGTAAATTTTAAAAAACTAACTAGTACGAGAACATCTGGGCCATTCTTTAGCACCACTAATTTCTGTATTCAGGGCAATCAATTCCTCAGCCTTTCTCTTCTTCTACTCATGCCGACCGTTTCCGTTTTTCGGCGTCTTCCTACAACTACAACGATGAAGATACAATTTTTTGTGACTGAAATGTGTTCATAAAAAACATCTTCAAATAAGATCATGTTCAATTTTTCACAAACATCAGTATTTTTGGCGAAATTTTGTATCAAACATAGGTAATGTTTATTTTCTTTCAACCAGTTTTACTTTCCCGTATACGTACGTATACACGGAGTGATATACGTAGTATAGGGAAAGTTATGTAATACTGCGGGAAAAAATGGCCAATTTTCGGCCGAAAAAATTAATTGCCGAGTCGTGAAAACGAATAAGTGGATAAAACCAGTTGCTCTTAATTAAGGAAAAAATCCCCTAACACGTGGTGTAGCCAGAAACCCTCTTTTCTAGGTCCTTGATACCGAAAACACAATTGAAAGGAAAACGTCCGTCTGAACACTGCTAGCGCCTAAACCATACGTACGATTTATTCCAAAATGGATATTCCCCGGTCGATCTGATTCTAGTCGAAGCTTTGAGATTTTGAAAAAGATTCTTCGAAATTTGGGGGTACTTTATATGAAGCCCCCCGGGGATTTTCAAAATTTTCTCAAAACCGGCTCCAAATTTTTTATTTAAATTTCTTGTATGAATAGAGTAAAATACACTTATTAACATGGCATAGGTCCGATTTTCACGGATAACTATGAATTATCGAAAATTTTGAAAGTTTGAAATTTTTTCCGCGTCTTTCTGCAGCTACAAAATTGAAGATAGAGATTTTTTTCTTCAAATTAAATTTGTTCTGCATATTGAGTTCTTTCATAAAAGTCAAGTAAATGTTTCTCAAAATTTTAGTAGTTTTCGTGCAATATGTGCAACTTTACAAAATTACAAAAACAAGATTTTCTCCAAAACGGCTCCAATTTTTTTTCTTTAAACTTTCGGTAGGGATAGTGGTAAATTTACTCTATCAGATGACATAAAAGCCATATTGTTCTATCGGTTGGTTTTTTCAAAAATTACAAAAATGTAAATTGTTTTGTCTCTCACGTCGTTAATATTTACCTTATCGGCGATTTTTTCACATTATTATATTTACGAGTATATGTGCTTAAAATAATGTCAAATGAAGTTTCTCGAAAACACTACCGTTTTCTGTGAAAAGTATCTCAAATTTCGGCATTTTCAGAAATGCTCAAACGCCATTTTCTCATATATGGTTGCAAATTTTTTCTATAAGACTCTAATATGACGAAAAGTTTATTTTGAGTTATTTTTTTGTTTTTTAAAAAATTATATGTGTAAATTTTTTGAAAGATCTCTCACATCTTTAATATGCACATTATCCGCAATTTGTAAAGAGTATTATATTTGTGAGTGTAAGTGCTTCAGCTAACTTCAAATAAAGTATTTTGAAAACAAAAATTTTCTGTGAAAATGAGATTCAAATCTCGCATTTTTAGTAGTGCAAAAACGCCATTTTCTCTTAAATGGCACATAATTTTTAAAAGAAAATTGCCATTTATGGCTAGGTTTTTATGTTCTTTAATATTATAAAATTAATGTTTCTGTTCTACCAATAAGAAACCGAAAAATTAAGAAAATGAAAAAAATGTACTTTTGGCGGTGATAGATGACAGCTGGCAAGAAAGAGTTTGTGGCAATTCCAAATAGCTAGCGAAGACCCAAGGAAATAGGAAACTAATACGGGAAAGTTTGTGCCATTTTGTAGCACCATTAGTTTCTTAAAAATCGGCCAACATTTTTTTATTAAATTGCGACCTTAAATAGCATAAAGGAAGCTTAAGAGAATGGAGCAGGATTCATGTACGTTGGAATGGTTGATTTTGTGGGGGGGAAAAACAGGCCTCTTCCTACAACTACAATTGTGGAGATACAATATTGTTTATCTTAAGGAAAAGTGCTCATCAAAACCAGATATTCAAATTAGGCCATGTAGAATTTTTCCAAAATTTGCGTATTTGTGGAGTAATTGGGCATCAAAATTAGTCACCTGCTCCTCTAAGAGTTTTAAAGCAGTGCTTAAAAAATTGTTTTCTAACCTATTTTAGGATCCTGAAATATACAGAATACATAACGAAAATGCATTATTTTAAATATATAAAATTTTATAAAATGTAAAATAACAGGCTGTCTTCAATTTAGATAATGTTATTCTATATATTGAGGATGATTACAAAGCGAATAGGTTTCAATGAGATTAATATACTGAATTATAACTTCATTTATAATGATTTATACAAAATTTTGTTAAATTTACTTTGCAATATATGTAATATACGAAATAATACAAAATGTTAGCTTTCAGTGAATATGAGATTTGAATGACTAGACAAAAATGCCCAATGATGTTGGTATTGTAGCATTGACATGGTTGAATTCCTGTAGTTCATTGAAACAAAAATAAAAGCTCCTTTTAGCTATTGAATGTGGATTTTCTCCATTCTTAAATGATAAATGTAATACATTAAAAATGCTGGACAATTATTCGGCAATAAAATGAAGCGTTTATTTGTTATAACACTCGTTTATGTTCATCCATGCCACGTGAATGATTGTTTTCCTTTGCAGTTTTTATAGTACATTCGTCCGCTAGTTTGATTATTAGCAATTTTTATTATTGCATTCTAAAATTTGTAATCTCAATGTACTGATGTATATCTTTCAAGTTATTCGCAAAGCTTTATTGAAATTTGCACAACAATGCTGCAATGGATATTTGAGAAGTACATTGTTGTATAACTACGAAATGGTGGCAGTGATAACACAAAACTGTTTTATTTAGTAGAGCTTTTTTTACAAATTAGACTTTTAGAAATTATTCAAAACCTATTTGATAATCATTATTTTTGTTCAAATTTAATTAGAAGGGAAAAAAACAATCTGCACTTTTGTAGTTGTAGGAAGACACCAAACGAAATTCAAACTTTTGCAATTTTCGAAAATTTGGAGTTAACCGTGAAAATTGGACCTATGCCACCTTAGTAAGTGTATTTTATTCTATTCTTACAAGAAATTTAAAGGAAAAATTTGGAGCCACATACACTGGACGGACTGATAGACATATTGCTTTTAATTGGTTTTTCGGTATCAAGGATCCACAAAACAGGGATTCTGGCCACACCACATGTTACGAGATTTTCTCTCTCTTAATTTAGCGACTGGATTTATCCACTTTTTCGTTATCACGGCCCGGCAACAATTTTCTTGTGCTGAAAATTCACCATTTTTTCACTCATTATTACATAACTTTCTCTATAGTATGTATATTACTCCGAATATACGTTCGTAAACATGAAAGTAATTAGTGGTGCTACAGAAAGGCACAGACTTTCCCATATTACTCTTCTCTTGTGTTTGGCCTCGGTCCAGTTTTCAGACTTGCCAATACTCTTGACAGCTGCCATCTATCGCCGCCCAAACTACATTTTTTCGACATTTTCTTAAGTTTTCGGTTTTCCAATAGTAGAACAAAACTATAATTTTAAGAATATAAAAAAACAATTGCAAAAACAATAAACAAAAACAAAACTCAAAAATATTCTGTGAAAATGAGCTTCAAATTTCGCATTTTTAGTAGCGGTAAAACGCAATTTCCTTTAAAATGGCACATAATTTTTAAAAGAAAATTGCCATTCAGGTCTAGGTTTTTGTGTTCTTTAATACTCTAAAATTAATATTTCCTTTCTACCAATAGGAAACCGAAAAATTAAGAAAATGACAAAAAAAATGTACGGCGATAGATGGCGGCTGGCAAGAGTATGTGGCAATTCCAAATAGCTAACGGAGACCCCAAGAAATAGAAAACTCATTTGGGAAAGTCTGTGCCATTCTGTAGCACCACTAGTTCTATAATTTCCTGACAAACATAATTGTCGGCTCAGACTTCACTGTGCTTCGTTTTCTGCATCTTCGTACAGCTACAATAGTGAAAATACTTTTTTTTTACCCTCAATGAAATGTTTTTATCAAAACTACATCTTCAAATAAGATCATGCTTAATTTTTTGAAAATACAAGTAGTTTTCTATAATTTGTGACAAACGTAATAGCACACTGCAAATTCTGACAGTTGGATGCGTCATAAATTAGAATTCGCAATTTTGTATATTGTTTCTGTGTTTATTTCTTACATTCAACCTTTTTTTATACAGTTATACATTAATCTTATAGAAATTATTTATTTTGAAATATTTGAAATAAAACATACTAGCTCTCAGAGAATATCGACAATGCAGGTAATACTACAATGGAATTCCATTTCAAGCTCATGAATTTCTGTGAATTACAAGTCATTGTTGTGACTTGATGTAGCTGTATGAAAAGGATTTACTGTCAATCTTATATTGATATTTGCATGAAAATATTTAGTTTTCACACCAAATGCAGTACCATTTGCAGTGAGTGGAGTATTTTTGCATGGTTCTCTAATTAAGGCCCTATGAAATGCATTTCTATATTGTCCGGGATATCAGGCTTCTTTTTCCAACACAAGTTTACAAAACTTTTGTATTATATTTTTATGCAGTTGTAGAATTCACATAGTTCTGTCAATACTGCGATGGGAACAGTGAGTTGTTTGCTTCTTGGTTGAATTGGACTTTTAAATATAATAGCTAAGATGTATAGAAAGTGCAAAATTTCAATACTATGTAGCTGTTTCCAATAACGCCGGGAAGTATGTGCTGTTGGAGCACCACTAGTGGTTTTCTTTCTTCCCACCATTTTAATAACCAGCATCACTGAAAATGCCACATTGTATATCATGAACAGAGTCCTTGAAAGGGATCAGAAATCGTACTCAAAGGAAGGATACGATATCTTGTAGGCGAACGAAGTCTGCCAGTATCAATAAAATAAATCTAAAAATCTTGATTGGTATTATCCAATTTACAATTTTAACACTGGTTCTGAGTTTTTGCTTGCGGAGAAAGACAAAACATAACAGTACCTTCGTGTTGTCCAAGCTTCTAGGGTGGTGGTGGTGTGTTTTTTTTTCTAACTGATTCCTATTCTGGAAAGTCTTACATTCACAACTGTAAAAAGGTATTTTGTTGAACTTCTGGGCTGTTTAAATAAGAGTTCAAGTGCCAAGTATTGTGGAGTGATAAGAGCGGTAACCAAATTTTGCTAAACAAGAAAGGAACTCCAGCGTAGAGAATTTTCTTAACACATTGACTGCCGGTGACACTTTAAAGCGTCAAGTTTAGACATGCAGTGGTGCCACTGACGCTTATAAGCGTTTTACGCTCATACTGGTCCTATGCTGTATTTTTTGGTTGGCACATATGAACATTTCATTCTGAGTCAGCGGCAGTCAACGTGTTACATAATTGTAGACAAAAACCAATATGACAGAAGGTTTTCCCATTTCTTAAAAACATGAAATTAACTTCGTAGAACTGCTTTTAAAAATTGTTCAAAAAGGTACATTTTACTACTTACTCTTCTGCTTTGACCTTTTCATCCGTTTCTTTGCGTTTTCGTCCCCTCTTCTTTAAATTGGCAGCAGCGGTTGCTGCTGCTGCTGCTGCTGCTGCAGCTGCTGCTGTTGCTGCAGCCACTGCAATTGCTGTTGCTGCACTCTCCTCTTCCTTTCGAAGTCGCACAGGTGTTCTGTTTGACGAGTCTCGCACAGGTGTGCGAGTTTCCCGGGGACTATCTTTTTGCTTTTTGGATCTTCTTTTGCCTTTGTTACTCGGATGTTCTTTAGGACAAAAACAAATTAACTCGCATATAAACATTCACAAAAATTTAATATGCATTTTAATATGATTATTCCACTCGTGAAGAAATTAACACCAATACTGTTTAAAAGAACATCTCACATGCCCCAATTTAGAACAATATAACTTTAAAAATTATTACTTTTTTATACCCTATATTTTTACCACCTCTCTCCACTGGTTAATCATTAGCTGTGATAGGTAGGTCGTGGGTGGTGTGCACTTAAAAAGTATAAATTTCCTTAGTATTTAATGTACTGTGAAACAGTTGGACATTACTTCATTCATGGAGCATTCTTATTAAATGCCACTCATATATGGGAGATCCACGAAAAAAATATAGAAACAATATTAGAACTTGGAATGAGATTAATGAGTGACTGCTAACAGTGGAGTTAGATATATTTGGTCATAGTATGGTAGCAAATGCTTCAAATGAAGATGCAACAGAATCTTTAAAAGATTCATTTGAAGATGAACTAGTGGCAATTTTAGAAGACATTCCTTCAAGCAAGAAAATTCTAATAATGGGCGATTCAAATGCCCAAACAGGAAGTAAACAGAGTAATAATATAGCAGGTACATATGGAGAACAAGTATGTAATAAAAATGAAGAGAGCTTAATAAATGTAGGTCGTCAGATGGATATTAAAATCATGAAAGAGTTCTACAGACACAAAGATATTCATAATTATAAGTGGATACAACCTACCAGGAATATTAAGTCAATAATTGATTACGTTATTTTAAGACAGAGAACTTACCTAAAATGCCAAGACATTAGAGTATTAAGAGGAGCAGAATGAAGTAGCAACCACTATTTAGTTAAAGCACTCTTTATTTTATTCACAAACCAAACTTTCAAAAGATCTTAATACTGGAAACTCATGCTCCATGTAACCCAAAAATATATCAGTTAGATAGCCTATAAAATGACTCGACCAGTTCCCTATATAAATTTAGATTGGCAAACAAATTGCAAATAAATGTCGATAGAGTAGCAAGTGAATTATATGAGCAAATAAAAACCGTAATCCATGAAGCAGCATTAGGTGAAAAGCTCAAGATCATGGAAAGATTCCTAAAAAAGTGAAATATAAAAAATGGCTAAGCTCAGAAGATTCCAACAATAACACGGAATATACAGTGAAACTCCATTTATACGTTTCTCACTTACATGTTTTTCTCGATTTTTTTTTTTTTTTTTTTGGCCGGTCCCGAACAAAGTCCTATAATTCCCATGGTATATTATTTCAGATATACGTCTTACATTTATACGTTCAAAATATAAGTCCCTTTACAACCGCATAAAGTTTTAATGATCCCACAGAGGCACGTGGTCAACCAGACCAACGTCGAGTTTCTGGAATTTTACTCTCGTCCTCCGAGGTGACTTTGTGACAAGAAGTTCGTATTAATGAAACTTTTAACATTTTCTTGAGCCCTGAAATACCTACCCCAACTTATTTGCCAACATTAGTTGAATTAAGAATAAATTGTAGCAACGAGCGTTTTAGGCAAAATCTGACAACCCAAAATGTTTGCTCCCATGAAATAGAAGCTATTTTGCATCGAAAAACGATACAAATTTGATATAAAATTCATCTTATGAAAATAACCAAACTCCCTGCTCCTCAGGCAACTAGCGAAACGATGGCTCGAGAAAACGTGCGCGGATAATAAAGATGAGAAGACACGAATCTTTAATAATAGATTATATTTCACAGTTTTAAACATCACCAAAACAACACATTTCAATATTTTATTGACGCTCACAAGCTATTAAGAATATGAAATAATTGCTGTTTTTATCTTTTTAAATATCTTGGACCTAAAACAATGGCAATCTTGATCTTTTTTTTAATATTTAATCAATTATCTTTATCTTAAAAAGGTAGACAGTGATGATCATATGGCAACAGATGTCTGGGATTAGTTGAATTTGAATACAATGCTTGCTTACCATTGGTTACTGGGGACACTGGCAGACACGAGTGAAATCAGAGACTATATAGGGGAGTGAAATAGTCATTATATCCCTTTTGTCTTCATTTCATGTTTGCTGTATTGTGTGTTGTTGTGCTGTGCCGTGCCGTGCCTGTCGTGCCGTGCTGTGCTAGTTCGTCATTTGGTTTTGAGTTCACGATATTGATCGAAAAGGAGTGGTAGGAAAAGGCAACCGCTTTCAATAGCAGAGAAAGTAAATATTTTAAAAGCTGTTAGGGAGAGTGGTAATAAAAAAGAATACACATTGCCAAAGAACTGGGCATTCTGTTATCCACTCTGAACTCCATCGTTTCGAGGGAGAAAGAAATCGAGGACAAGTCACATGTGTTTGGGGTGTCGAGTAGCAAGAGGATGCGTATTCAAGGAGGAAGATATGAAGATTTGGAAGATGCTTTGCTGCAGTGGTTTCAGCAGCATTGCGCAGAAGGTATGCCGATAAGCGGCCCCTTGTTATGCGAGAAAGCATCTGAAATCGGACTTTGGCTTGATGTAGAAGATCTGCTGCAAAAGTGTGTGCGGCGAAAGCAGAAGTGTGGATGCAGATGCCGTGTCGACATGGAAGTCGGGACCTCTGAAAGAACTGGTGGCACAGTATGCCTCCAAAGATACATTTAACACTGACAAGACATGGCTTTTCTACTCCCTAATGCCTGAAAAGATGGCATTCAAGGGAGAAAATTGTCATGGAGGAAAGAAGAGCAAAGATCATGTAACTATACTTTTATGTGCCAACAGTGATGGGACTGAAAAATTACCACCGGTCACAATAGGTAAATTTGCGAAGCTGCCCTGCTTCAACAACATTAGAACACTGCCCACCACGTATGAGCATAACAAAAATTCTTGGATGATCACGAAGATTTTTGAAGAATGGTTGCGGGTTTTAGATGCCAGAATGGGTGTAAGGATGAAAAATCCTCTTATTTCTGGACAGGTGTCCAGAACATCCACCAGACACCTCATACCTATGCAACATTAAGGTGCAATTTTTTTTCCTGCGAACTGCACCAGCCAGCTGCAACCAATGGATCTTGGAGTTATCCAAAACTAAGTTGCATTACTGCAAAATGTTGGTGCAACAGGCAATCTGCTGCATCAACAAATGGCTGGTATGTAACACAAAGTTCTTTTTTTCCTCACAGTCTATGCATTTCATCTCTTCAACATGGCAGAAGGTTCATAAATCCACAATCAGGAAGTGTTTCCTGAAAGCTGGATTTGGCAGCTCAGAAGATGTGGAAATACCAAATGTGGAGTTAGCTGTGGGTGATTTACCCATGGATCTTTATATAATTTGTGATAAAGATGTGGTTACATCTGAAATAAGGTCCATTGGTCCACATAGTGAATGAAATAAATGAAGAGGTTGATGAAGACAGTGATGATGAAGTGGATAATAATGAAACAAATGTAGTAGGTTTCAGTGAAGCTATTGCAGCATTAGAAACTGTTAGAAAGTACGTTATTCAACACAGTGTCTCAGATGAGGTGATGGGACATTTGTCACTTTTGGAGGGGGAAGTGTATACATTGGGGGCTGATAATATGAAACAAAAAAAGATGAGACTTTTTCAATTAGTAATTTTTTAAACTGTATTGTCTTGTTCTCTTTTAATTAATGTAATATCTTTTTTTCACTATTATTTTATTACAAAAGAGTTTTTATTTTGTTCATAATATTCAATCTCAGTTATGTGTTTTTCTCACTTATAGGTTTCTCAGGGGACAAAAAAAAAAGTATAAGTGAAGTTTTACTGTAGTAACATCAACAGAAAGGTTAAACAAGCAGTAACGAAAGCCAAAATACAGGCTTGGGAAACAAAATGCTCTGAAGAAAATAGGTTAATGGGAAGCAATAGGTCTAGAGAAGCATGGAAAAAAATTAAAGAACAAAAAACTGACGTGTCTTGTAAATCTAAAATGCCACCAGTCAATATTAAACAGTGGGAGATATATTTTCAAGAACTTCTGAGAGAGGATAGAGCAGAATACAAGTATGTCAGTTATGTAGCAGATATTGTTAAAACACTCTCCAGACCAAATGAAAGAAATCATAGCAAAATTATTTAATAAATGTCTCATAGATCAAGAAGAAATTCCTCACAAAAGAAAAAAAGTAGAAATTATACCAATTTATAAAAAAGGCAATGAAGAAAAATGTGAATGCCACAAGTTGAATTAGTAGACTGTATGGGCAAATAATTAAAGGAAGAATTGAGTCAGTGACAGAAAATCTGGAAGAACAAAGCGGTTTTATGGCTGGCCGTTCATGTGTAGGTAACATTTTCTGCATCCAACAAATTTTAGAAGAAACAGGAGAGCCTGTGGAAGATTCTCATCCATTGTTTGTTGACCTTCAAAAGCATATGACAGCATTCCCATTAGCAAACTTTTTAACATTTTAGAACAAAAATGAAATTTTAAATTAGTTAACACCATTAAGAAAATGTACAAAGACAGAAAAGGTGTTGTGAAAGTAAAGAGACAAGTATCCGATAAGATAATTTCTAAAGGATTAAGACAGTGGGGCTGTATGCCCCCGACTCTTTTTAACATGTTCATTGCTGAAGCTCTGAGAGAATAGAGAAGGAAATGCAGTGTAATGGGAATCCAAATAGGAGAATCAACACTGGATGTTCTACTAATCGTGGATGAGCTAGTCATAATGGCCGAGGATGAGCAGGATATTAACTATATGTTTAGAAAATTAAAATAGGAATTTAATCTATGGGGATTACAAATAAATGTGTCCAAAACAAAGTATATAGTTACAGGAAAACATGGAAATGATCTGTGTATTGGAAATGATAAAAATACAATTATGATGACTTTAAATATTTAGGCTTCACAGTATCAAAAGAGGGCACACGTAATAAGGATATTAATAATAAGATAAATCAAGGGAAAAGAGTTATAAATCCATATGCTAAATCCAATTCTGTGGATCTTCCAGTTATCAAAGAAAAATATATACAGTACAATAATAGAAAGCATTGTCACATATGGGTCAAGTATGGGAGCCAACCCAAAAAAACAAAAGATTACTGATGATTCAAATGGACTTTTTGAGACGAAGTTACAAAATATCTCGTTTAAACCACACAGGTAATGATGAAAATGATGAAATAAAGGAGAAAATGGAAATAGGATGTAATAGATACTGTAGACTGAAAACAGCTTGAATGGTATGGACATCTGCCAAAAATGCCAGAAGAGAGGTGGCCCAAATAAGTATAAAAATGGATACCATTGTATAGAAGATGGGGCAGACCATCAACCCCATGGAAAACAGGAATACTCACTGATGGCAACAAGAAATTTGACAGAGGAAGAAGTAATGGATAGAGAAGGCTGGAAATTAGGAACTGAGAGGGACGAAATCATTTCCCTCGGTGCTTTGCAACTAAGGAATTTTGTTGGAAATTTCCAATGCACTTGTGATGTAACTTGATAATAAGCTTACTGAAGTAAGATTCAAGCAATTTCAAAACTATTCTCCGTTCACCCTAAGAAAAAAGCTGATGTAAACAAACCCAAGGTATTCATCCGCCTTGCTCAGATTCTCTATCGTCGATTCCGCTCGCACTACTTTCGGCCACGCGCGCTCGGTATAGTCAGTGATCGCTCGAAAAGAGAACCCAACATCTGCAGAGCAGCAGGTGAATATTAACATTTCTAATAGCTCTGAGAATGCATCTTTACATACATTAACAGAAACTACTTGATAGTAAAACTAATCAAATCACATTACTTCCAGTTTGCAAAGTTAAATTAAAAAAATAAATACGAGAAGGAGGAAGTGAATGTCAATATCTAAATTATATTTTGACTGTATTAACTAATATTCACTCTTTAATACCATGCAAACAATTTACTTACGATCATTCTGCTTCAGGAAGAGGTTCAAGTCCTTCCATGTCTGAAGCAGATGATGTTCCGGTAAATTCAGCAGTCAGTTCAGCGATTTTTATAATACGAAAGTCCGGATTTTTACGCAAAAAAATATTTAAAACGTTTAATACCACATGCTTTTCACCACTCCGTAATAGTTTTCAGCTGTGGTGTTTTACTACGGAATGACCTGGACCGCACTCCGATGTCTTTAAGCGAATGTTCCGAACTGCTTGACAAAAATCACTAAACTGATCTGCTTCGCTTCCCCCGCCTCCCATCGTGCGTGACCGAACCTGCGTCTGTCATCAGTTCTTAAGAAATCAACAGCTCCAGTTACTACCGCACGTGCATTGGGCGAGTTCGCCTCTCAGCTCGCATGGATTCATTTCTTCCGCTAGAGCTGATACCAATCAGGCGCTGGACACATAACTGTCACCAACATCGATAACTCCTTTTCCGGAAGGGCAGGCGTGAGAACAATGGTCTCCTTATTTTGGAATATGAGTTATAGATTGTACGTTTCATCTGGAATTTTAACTTCGTGAGAGAAATGAGCCACTAAATCGAAAACTATTTTCTTTGGCACATGAACACGCCTGAGGCGGTATCGTGTCAACTAACCAATGGCAAGAATCTCAAAGCACGTGCTATTGTTTATATCCACTTTTTTCTTAGGGCGAACGGAGAATAGTGAATAGTGCGATTTGTTCCATAAAAAAGCCAATACCCACCTTTTCTTCCTCTTCTATGGCAGGTTTCTTTTCAACCTTCTTTTTAATATCTTCATTCTTCTCTTCTTCAGAAACTTTGACCTTATCATCTTTGCTTTTAGATTTGTCACTAACCTTTCCTCTTTCTTTAGGTTTTGATTCCCTTCCCTTGCTCTTTGATTCACGCGTCTTAGTTTCTTCACTATGCCCCGGTTCTTTCTCAGGCACATCTTCTGAAGTAGTGACTGTTTCCTCCTTTTCTAAACTTTCGAGTAATTTGGAAACTTTGGTCTCAGTTGGTTTAATTTCTTTTTTACTTCGTGATCGACTATCTTTTTCTTCCCCTTCTGTCTGAGTGCTGTCAAGAGCATCTTTTCCTTTTTGTTTGCTTTGTGCATCAGTCTTATCATCCCGTATTTTTGATTTTTTTGCAGATTCTCTTGGTTTAACTTCCTCTTTCTTTTCATCATCTTTTTTTTCTTCTTCTTTCTTTTCTATAGTTTCCTTCTCAGCAGTTTCCGAGGTTGATGGTTTTTCTGTAGACACAGCCTTTTCTTCCTTCTGTTCAATAAATCAAAATGGTAAGAAAACAATGGAAATTTTTGGCCCAGCTTTTCCCCCAAAATTAAATCAATTCACCTTTTCTTTTTCTTTGGCAATATTGGTAGGCGTAGCCCTATCACGATCTCTGATTAAACTTCGGCCTGTTCTGTGACGTGAACGATGCCCACGAGGATGATTTACCATTGTGCATCCCAATTTTCGGTAAAAGTCCTCAAAACTATGTAAAAATCTGCAAAAAAAAAATTTTTTAAATATTAATATAGTAAGATTTGCTTCTTACTAGTTTCGTTTATAAATTTAGGATTTGATTCGTTGCTTGGAAAGAAAATTGTACTTACTTTTTATAAGACTGTTTTACCATATTTGTAACACTAGAGTTGCCTTGACCAAAACCTAACTTTTGAGAGATTGTCTTCCATTGGTTATGATTAGTAACTCTATTATAACCCCCTCGTTTATGCACCACCTAATAATAATAAAAAATTTTATATCATATAAAATATATATTACATAAATAATTATATATTACAAATTAACCCCCTCAGGCAAATACAAGGGCATATGCCGTCCTTCACAGGTTCACACTCACGACGGCATATGCCGTTCGTGGTTTTGAATGCATCGCCAGGGTCACTCAACATATTTAACAAAGTGATCACTAGCTAGCAGTTCAAGATAGTATCTTAGCTTCTTGTATACGAATTTTCAACTCTTTCACATCAGCTGTTTATTATTTTATGAACAATATATTGGATTTTCTGTGAGAGTACTACACTGACAGGATTGACAAAATAAATTATCCAGATGTAAATTCAGGTACTAAAACCAGAAGTTTGTATAAGGATGTGAGTAGTGTACTGTGACAATAATAATAATAAACAACATATTGTTGCAAAATTGGCCTTGGAAATCCTTTTTGTTCATTTGCTGTCAAGTATACAGCTCTCGAAAAGATATTGTATGTTTCTTTTTTTTATTTTAATGTGCATATTATTTGTGGTCATACCAATAAACTAAATGAAAGAACATACTTTCATCCAGATATCCTAATTTTTTCTGGATTTTTCCTTTAAAAGTTTCGAAGATATATAATTTTAACCTAGATGAAAACTGAATTGTAACTTAAGACTAATTGAAACATCACGCTGCAGCAGCTGACTGCATAAGGCCAAAGTCACATCTGAAGGGATAATTGAGGCGGTCGACATAAAAAGGGCACGTTTGCAAAAAAGCTGTTTTGAGAAAAACTGTTGGAAGAGTTTTGTGTATACAGTTTATTGCCCTTGACAATGAGCTAATAACTGAAATATATTAAGTAGCCATTGAACACATGTTATACGCATTAAAACAAAGGCACAATTCTTTCCTTGTTTGAAAACAATTTTTATGGGGGTGGTTTTGTGCAGAACAAATTTAAGTAATGCAATGGAATAAAAATGTAAAGTACATGGAATATATATGTAAAACAAAGTGAATACAGTAAAACCCTGCTAGAAGAGAATCCCGCTTATAGGAGAGAAAATTCACGGTCCCAAGGTCAGTTGTATATTAACAATGGCTTTTATTTACCGCTTTTAAGAGACCCCGTTATAAGAGATTCCCACGTATAGTGGACAAGATTTTATTCCCCACCATGCGTTTCTTCTCGCTTGTAGGTAAGAGAAAGCATGGAATTTTCCTCCAGGTGACTCAGGAATTTCCTTAGCGTGGTAAGGGTTGGGTCACGTGCTTAAAATAGGCTGGAGCAGGGGTTCGCATCACCAGTGACACCGGCGGGGGGGAGGTGGACGAAGTTCTCGCGAAGAAAGCTCATTCAGTACGCATCATGTCTTTTGGCAACAAGGATGACGCCTATAGTGCGACTTTCGTAACCATGCCTCTAGAAAGAATCAGCTGTTTAGTTTCACCCAATCGGAAGCTGTGTCACTAGTGACGTCACGATGCTGACTTTCAAGCTCCCGGATGAAACCGTCAGCAGCTGATATCTGCCAGAGGCCGAGTCGAATAAATCACAGTATTTTGCTTTTAGCGTTTTGACCAGTGTTTCCAATTGTTACTTTCTCGTATACATACATATATACATAATATCTTCTTCTTCTTCTTCACTTCCAGGATTAGGCGTCTGCCTGTTCCGGCCTCACAGAACTTCTCTCCATCTCTTTTTCGGCCTCCCTATATCTCGTTCCTCTTGGTTTATATTGGAACGCCAACTTCGATAAACGAGAATTATCCATCCTTTGTACATGTTGTAGCCACTTGTTCCTGTACTCCATCATTCTTTCATTGAGGCTCTTCACAGTTCTTCTCTTATTTCATCATTCTTAAATCTATCTTCTCTTGTGCAACCTTTTGTTCTTTTAAGAAATTTCATTTCTGCACTTTGTAATTGTGTGTAAGTGCTCTTTTTAGGGACCCAACTCTCACTTCCATAGAGGAGGACAGGGATGGCCATTGTGTTATAGAACTTTATTCTCGTCTCTTTCCTTGTTTTGTTTTCATTTTCCTTTGAATTATACCACATACTGATTGAAATTTTGACAGTTTCTTATTGGTATCTTCATCATGTCCTATTTCACACCCTAAATAGTTGAAAGAAGAAACTTGTTCAATGATTTTGTTGTCTACTACAATCTTTGTTCTAATAGGTGATTTTCCACAAAAAGCCATAACTTTTGTTTTCTCTTTTGAGATTTTTATGTCATATCCCTTGCATATATTGTTTAAGTGGTGTACTGATCTCTGTAATTCATCCTCTCCTTCTAGTAGTATTATGGCGTCATCAGCGTATAATAAAATATTTAAATAGTCATTTTCTGTAATACATATTCCTTTTTTATAATAAGCTTCCATATTTGGATTATGTCATTTATATATATGTTAAAAAGCATGGGCGCTATTGGGCACCCTTGTCGGACTCCTTTATTAATAGGTATTTCCTCCGTCTTCTTTCTTCCTGTGTTTATTACAATTTTTGAATCTTCATACATGGTTTTCATTACATTTACAATGTGTGCTGGGTAGCCTTGTTTTTCCATTATGTCCCATAATTTTGTCCTATTAACATTATCAAATGCTTTTTCAAAGTTCATAAAAGCAAGATGTGTCGGCAGATTGAATTCTCTCCTTTTCTCTAAAATTTGCTGTAGGATGAATACATTGTCGGAGGTTGATCTACCTTTCCGAAACCCATTTTGTTCTTCTCCCAATAAGGCTTCAGATATTGCTTTTATTCTTGCATTCACTATTCTGGCATAGACTTTATACATTGTGCAGAGTAAACTTATTCCTCTATAATTTTCACAACTTTTCTTATCTCCCTTTTTAAAGATGGATATTACTTCTGCTACTTTCCATGTATTTGGAATCTTGAGTTTCTGCCAGCAAGTGTTTATTATATGTAGCAACCTCCTTTGTAAAAGCATCCCACCATACTTCAGTAATTCAGAATTAATTTTATCTATTCCAGAAGCTTTCCTATTCTTTAAGCGTTTCAAGGCTATATTATGTATATACATAATATAGAGAAAGTAATGTAATGCTGCAGAAAATCGACTTCGAGATTTTAACAGAATGCATGTTTTGGGGTCCCCCGATCCCAAATTTTTTCTTTCTTTCTTTCAAAACTTCCCTTCATCCGTTTGTGAATAACACTAGCACCAAAACTATTCGTACATTTTTTCCAAAATGAATATTCCATGATCTATCTGGTTCCGCTTGAAATTGTAGTTTTGAAAACATTCTAAATTTTTGTGGGTACTGTACATGAAATCCATGGGACATTTTCAAAATCTTTCCAAAAAAGGCTCCAAATTTTTTCTTTAAATTTCTTGTAAGAATAGAGTAAAATTCACTTACAGAGGTGGCATTGTTAGGATTTTCACTGTTAACTCTAAATTTTTGAAAATTGAAAAACTTTGCAGTTTTTTCAGTGTTTTTCTACAGCTACAAAATTGAAGATAGAAATTTTTTCTTATAATAAAATTTCTTCTCTATAATTAGATCTTTCATTAATGTTTTGTACTAAAATAAAAAGTTTTCACGTAATATCGAGTGAAATAATAAACATTTACAAAAACAAGATTTTCTGAAAAACAGCTCCAAATTTTTTCTTTAAACTTTTGGTAGTGATAGTTATAAAGGTACTTTATAAGACTCTTAACATTGTTTTGCTCTATTCTTTTGTG
Organism: Acheta domesticus; assembly: GCA_031308135.1. Taxonomy (NCBI): domain Eukaryota; kingdom Metazoa; phylum Arthropoda; class Insecta; order Orthoptera; family Gryllidae; genus Acheta; species Acheta domesticus. Next base: position 74,610,274 of record JAHLJT010009419.1, on the reverse strand, counting down.
TTTTTTTTCAAAAATTACACAAATGTAATTTTTTGATCACTCTCGTGTCAATATTTACATTAGAGGTGATTTGTTCATATAATCCATTTATGAGCACATGTGCTTTAAATGTCAAAGTTCACCCAATTGATCTGGTTAAATCTCACTATCTGTATGATCTGTACAAATCATACTAATCCACAAAAAATATGGTAACATCTCATTAAACACATCAAAAACGCATTTCCCACTTATAAGAGACAAAATTCCATTCCCCCAGGTGTCTCTTATAAAGGAGTTTTACTGTAATAGCTTTTAGAAACATGTCTATTATGTCTATTTAGCATTGTATGCAACTTAAAACTTTTTGTTTGCAACAAAGAAAATTTGCTCGACAACAATAAGTACAAGAATATCAAAGAAAAAGTAATTTTTTATATCTTCTTTTAAGAACTTAACATATTTTCAATAAAAGGAACATCCTCTTCTACTAGAAATCAGAAAAAACTTTTTACATTAGCAACTTTCAAGTGGAAACACCTGGACGCGGAAATTTTGCAGTAGCAACTATGTTAAATCCTTGTACAAGGTTTCCATACATGCAACAATGTTTGCAGTATTCGAGCAAGAACTCAGAAATGTACCATTGTTAAGGTACTTAATGAGCACATAATCCATTATTCTGACTGGAGTTACTTTTATAAGTGGGCTATCCATTGATAAATAGTTTCAGAAATGTATCCCACTCTTGAAGCAAATCCTAATCCATTACAATATGAAACGGACCAGGATTTTTCCAGCTCATAACCACTGCAGTTTGGATACAAAGTATGTATAATCTGATAACAAATTAGGCTTTTTGGCAAAAACCTCCTTTCCAGATGAACATAACCATCAACATGCACATATTTGACTTTCATTTCATGTTGCTTGTTCTTTTGTTTAGTATACATTTTCCTTCTTAGGTATAGGACCCCTACACCAAAGTGGGGGGGTCAATGCCTCATTGTTCATGTCATCAACTCCTACCTCATTTATGACTACTCCTACTCGTTTATGACAACTCCTACAACACTCATTTTCTAATAATGATGATAATAATAATAATAATAATAATAACAACAACAACTTGCATGAACTCCCAGGTCATTCAAAAGACTGGGAAATGCAAGAAATGGCTTTCTTTGGAACAGTCCACATTTTGTGCAAAGTACTGTAGTCACTGGCAGACCCAAGATTTAGGTAACTGGTTGCAACCTGAAGTGTTTATTATATTAAGATGAATCATAAAATCTTCAGTCATGATGTAGAGAAGAGATGCAGAAGCACCCTATTTGAGATCCTCCTTGAGGCACCAGGAAGCCTGTGCCCCGCGATTACCAGGAAAGTTGACATAATTCCCAACAGCCATGCTGTCCCTTTACTGATCTGTAGATTTTTTATTCAGAAATACAGTAAAACCCCTTTATAAGAGACACCCGGGGGAATGGAATTTTGTCTCTTATAAGCAAGAACTCTTATTAGTGGGAAATTGGTTTTTGATATGTTTAAAGAAACGTTACCATATTTTTAGTGCGTTAGTATGATTTGTACACAATTTTAAACTTGAGAAAACAAATTAGTTCATTCCACAGCCCATATAACCAGAACTATTGAGTGAACTTTATGACATTGTTTAAAGCACATGTGGTCATAAATGGATTATGTGAACAAATCACCTTTAATGTAAATATTGACATGAGAGATATAAAGGTGTAGTACACCACACTTGTGAACTTGGTACCTGCCTGCCTAAGCCCTTGAATGGGAAAAACACAGAAAGAGGAAAGTTGCTGCAGATTATGACGTGCAGCTCACTTCCTTCTCTGCTGTCTCGATGTGCCAGCCACGGCAGTATTGAAAGGAGGCAAAGACACGCGGTTGCCAAATTGCCAAAACAAGAACAGACGCTAGCAGTCACAGGTTGCGAAATAAGCTAAAGACTCTATTACGTATATACGTACATATACGAGAAAGTAACAATTAGAAACACCGACCAAAACACTAAAAGCAATATACTGTGACAGTTTCATCCAATCAGGAGCTTGAACATCACAATAGTGACGCCATTGTAGTGACATACAAGCTCCCGATTGGATGAAACTGTCAAATGGCTGATACCTGCCAGAGGCACGATTAGGAAAGCCACAAGCCTAGAAGAAAATCCTATGCTTTGTCTCTTACAAGCGAGAAGAAATGCACGGCAGAGAATAAAATATTGTCCACAATAGGTGGGAATCTCTTATAATGGGGTCTCTTAAATGCCGGAAATAAATGCATTGTTTATATACGACTGACCTCGGGATCATGAATTTGGTCTCTTATAAGTATGAATCTTGGTTGAATGCATCTTGTCTCTTAAGATTGACCGTGAAATAAGCGAAAGTTGTTGAGCAATTTCATCTGAAATAATAGCATACAAAATTAAACCTCTCTCCAGAAACTGCAGCCATTATTTCAAGTCTTGAGTTGTCAAATTCAACATAATTCAACGCATTCCTGTCTTAAGAGCCGCAGGGTTTTCTTCCCACCAAGAGATGGGGCAGCGGGCACTTGCCCCAAAAGTGAGCCTTTCACTAGAAGCCAGTGGGGCATGGAAGGGCTGCCATCGCCATCATGCTGTTGCTGTGGACCTTGTGCAAGTCTGATGTAGAGGAATAATAGTAGTAATAATAATAATAATAATAACAATAATATTAACAATAACAACACTTTGTTCATAAAAAACAATCGTGCCTTCACAACTGCAGCTTCCTGCTTCTCATGTACTCAGCACAGCTGCTTTCAAACATGCCTCAGCATTCAAGGTACCCAAAGGAAACTTGACTCACCTACACTAAAGAACATGGTGAACAAATAGCCATTCTGCATAAAAAGGGCCCTTTGCCTTGTGCGCCCTTTTTACATTGACTGCCTCAATTTTAAATTATTATAATTAATTATATTAATAATTATAAATTACAAGTAAATTTTACATTACATAAAATAATAAAAATTATTCTATTGTAGAAATTGATACTACCGGAAAATACAATTATCCTTCACCACATTACAATAAAAAAAAAATCTTTATAACAATTAAAAGTAACCTTAAAAAGTTTATATAAATCCACATCCTTGCTGCCTATTGTAGGACCTCGATTAATAGGTGTTCCTCGATCATCCATAAATTTGTACAGTTGTGCTACAAAATGATCTTTCTCTTCTCTTGGCTCATCATCAGAACTCTGGAATCAAAATTAGAATGTGCAGAGTAAAAACCACAAAAGATAATAGATAAAATTCACTAAAACAATAGAAATAATAAGTAAGTTCATAACACTATTTTAGGAAAATTTACTATTAATACAAAAGAATACGAAAATAAACAAGATTACATCACAAATAGACAGTGAAAAAAATCGCAAATCAGTAAAATTGCAACATAAAATTCAATAAATTTTATAATTTAAGTATACTTAAATTAATAACACTTTATACTATTAAGAACTCTTCTGAATTTAATTCAGAAACAGAAGCTCATGGTCATTTTTCAGTTATGATGTTAGAACTTGTGAAGTTGCAGGTAAAAAACAAAACCGTTCATTAATGAACACAAACTGTACATTCAAACAGTTTTGGAGTACATTCATGCCTTTGTAATTGTCAAATTATGTTAGGGGAAGAAAGGTGTTAAACAACTGATGTTGCTGTTAGACCATTAAGATATTTTAATTTTTGGACAATACTTTACATAAAGCCACTGTGACATTTTCAAAATTTTCTCAAAATTGTAATGTTTTCCTTCAAAAGTTTTGCTTGAATAGAAGAAAGTACATGCACAAGAAAGTTACAGTTGCAATTTTTTTTAAAACCCACTGGAATTTGGAATATCACAAAAGTTCAAATTTATTTTTGAATCTGTCCTTCACTTCCGATATTAAAGTTTGAGATTTCTTTCTTTATGCAATTTATTCCTGAATTTTATATCTTCAAATAGTGTTATAGTTGTTGAGTAATAACACTAAGAGGAAAACTTTCGGAATGCTGTTCATCCCTACTAGTCTTGGTATTGACACCTTTATTTCGATATTTCAAAGTATAGAAATCATAAATAGAGACAGGATTTCCATGCATTGTAAGATACTAAAATATGCATGCAAATGTGTACGATACAGATTAATAACTGACAAGGTATCCACAATCAAATTTTAGTTAAGTATTTATTTATTTGTTTATTGCCTTTTGTAACACTGAACAATTAATAATCTTCCCACATTTTTCTCTCTCAAATTCATCCTTTTGCCAGAAAAATGTTTTTGAATGCAGGAAATGCTTTCTATGGCACAAGTAGTAATTGGAGCACACTACAAAGTTGAAATCTGAGCCAATGGGACGTCAAATTCTGCCTTTTCTGACATTCACTACAAAATAATATCTCAAATTTTTTGTGAAATATCAAATCAGGATATGAATTTAACACTTCATATAAATTCTCCTTAGCAGCAATCAACATCACGCACAAATTCCAAAGGAATTCAGTGAAACCCCTATTTTACGTCACTCTAGGGACAGGTCAAAGAAAGTGTAAAATCGAGGAACATGTAAAATAGACAAAATTATTTTTTTGCACAGATAAATCATACATATAAACTTCAATTGAAAAGAAATGACTAGAAACTAGGGGTGCTAAAGAGCATGTACTTTCTCTCCTCTACTTTCACGCAAAAAGTACTCAATTTTTTGAAAAATTGTGCTTGACCTTATTCCATCTTTTCTATATATCTTTTTGGAACAGATTTCATTAAGGGAAAAAATCTTTATGTTCACAATTATAGGAAAACGGTTGCAATTCTGGCAACTTTTGCAATTTTTGAAAAATCAAGAGTTTTCAACGAACATGAGAGATGGTGCCATTTTTTTGAAAATGTCCCAAGGGCGTCATGTAAAGTACCCCCAAAAATTACAATATCGGTTTCAAATTCAAGGGTCCGCAACATCAGCCAGATCGATAGGGGAATATAAATTTTGGAGAAAATTGGCCAAACAGTTTAGTGGCTAGCGTTGTTCACAGACGGACAAACAGAAAGACGTTTGGCATCAATCTATTTTTCAATATCAATAATCCTCAAAACATGGATTCTGACTACACCACGTGTTAGAGGATTTTCTCCCTAAATTCAGCTACTGGATTTATACACTTTTGTGGTGCCAGGGCCCGGCAAGTTTTTCTGCCGAAAATTCACAGCTTTCCCCCCCAAAGCATTACATCACTTTCTCGCTACTGCTTATGCAGTAGAGAGAAAGTTATGTAATGCTGCAGGGAGAAAGTAAAAACCAGCAAATGAAGAACAGAACCAACATATGCTGCATATGCAGTAGCAAGAAAGTAAAAACCAGCAACTGACTTGCACTGGCGACAAACTTAACTCAACAAACACACTCAAAACAAAACATGTGGGCTTAGTCCTGGAAAATTATTCAACTAATCAATTCAGAAAATTCCCCAATTTTTAAATAGCAAAACACGCAACATTTACATGTATCCCCACCACTCATCCTGAAACTGACATTGACACTGCCGCCTTTTCATTCAGAATATCCGACTAAATTCAAGACCTGACGTGCAAAAATCTTAAAATAAGGGTTTTATACACAGTAGAACTTCACAAGTCAGGCGCAAGATCGGGGAAAACGTAAAATCGCAAAAACGTAAATTCAAGGAAAATTGTACATTACTTATATGGATCTTTAGCCGTGACCACTAATTTATAATATAAATTCCAGGAAAACGTAAGATCAGGGAACGAAAAATCGGAATTAAGGTCTTCAACAATTTTTAATGACACCACTAGGGATCAACATGATGCTTTGCTTAACAGAAAAATAGATTCCAGGGAAAAAACTGTTAAATTCATCCCTGTATTTGAGATGTTCTCTTCCTATGTGAATGTGAAATGGAGATAAAATGTGATAGAAATGTAACAAAATGTTTAATGGAGAAAATATGTAAATATTTGAAATTATACAAATGTATGTAAATTAAATATTTGTATACATTTAATGAAATACAAGTATCTTATAACTAACATTACATACATTTTTAATAAATGCTTCAAATTACTTATTAAAAATTAGGCTGTTAAAAAAAATAAAGAAAGAAAGAAAATGGCCAATAATTGTGAAGACATTGGATTTTCTACTTGAATTTCTTACATCTGAATCCAAAGCTCCATCACTGTCACTATTTCCACTGCTCTCGTCAAGACCAAAAAGCAGGTCACGATCCCAATGTGGAGGCAGCTCATCTTGGTCCAGGTACTGAAGAGCTTTTTCAACAGCAGCTTTAAGAGTGTGATTATCCACTTTATTACCAATTTCTCTGGTAAATTCTGTAGCTTCTTTCTTTGGCACCGTGAAACTATAATGGGATAAGCATACTTAAATTCATCAACAAATAATAACCATTCAAAAAACAATGAAATTTTTGCATTTTCACAACCCTAGGGAATATCCACGGACATTTTTACTTCTGGGTGTAAATACTCACTAGCGTCCGTCTTTAAATGAGCGCACCAGGTACTCATCTTTAACTCTAATACGCACTGCATCTTGAGCTGTGGGTGCAACCACCAGTCCAGGAAACCAATTATCTTTCTGTTTCTTCTTATCACCCAACTCCACACATACTACTTTCCCAATATCTGCCTCCTTCTCTTCCTTTTTCTTTCCTTTTTTGGGTGGGTCTTCTTCATCACTACTCTCTTCCCTGATAACAATATCAAGACATAATTAATATTACTTTTTAGCTGAGTAAAGAAGTTGCATTACAGACATATATGCCAGAAGCATAATTTTCTTTTAACATAGAATTTTTACAGCATGCCCAAAGAGAAAATTTTCATCTGGTGTTGCTTTTCTTCCACTTTTCTTTTCCAGAGAACTGTCTGATCATGGCATACTGAATCAATAACCTTTAGCTTCCAGCAAAGTAAAACTGTAGTAAATAACAATATTCATAAAAACATGACTTAAAACCATTACAAAAGATCCCAGGTATCAAACTAAATAGTTAGAGAAATGAAAACATTTGCTGGAAACTGAAAATGGTACCGTGTGGTATACCACCATAACAGCAAAACATCTATAATGAATGAATCCTGAATGTACGTTGCACCTCATCGAAATTCGAGAGTATGGGACTTGGGCTAATGCTTACAAATCTAAATGTCTATCCTGTTATTTCCAACAAGCCATTTTCGAAAATTCAGTGAGCTCAATGAAAATGACATCTGCACACCATTCTTTTGAGCATGGCTAGTTTTATTTGGAGAAGTCTTCAAGAAATGGTATTTGTTACTAAACTACATTAATTTCAAGAAGGAATTATGCAAAATCTAATGATTTCTTCAAAAAAACAAAACAAAACATGTAAGTGACCTTTTCTAAAGAGCTAATTTTTTCCAACTGATTTTATTTAAAGTAAAAATCTTTATTTTAGGGAATGTATTTACATTTGTTATCTCGTACTTTTAATTGTAATGGATTTCTGACCTTAATAAAACTTACTAAAATATTTTATTTAAACAATTTATTTCTTTTTTGATGTTTTGACCTTAGTTGGGGTCTTTTTCAAAAAGTTTAGTATCCTGGTGTGTTGACAATCAGTTATAAAAAAAGGTTGTCAATGTTACAAAACCATTGGTCATGGTCAATGTTACAAAACATTGTCTTGTCAACCCAGTATCTGGTCTTAAACATGACAGACCCGATGATGTTTGTGTCATTATTTTGCCGAATTGTGAGCCATTTTGGTTTAGGTTCAGAATTAGTATTCAAAAGGTTTAGCGTTGCCCACAGACAGAGGGACGTTTTGTTGTCAACTGAATTTTCAGTATCAACGACCCACCTGTGGATTCCGACTACACAGTGAATTAGAAGAAGTAATTTAGTACATACAGGAACAAAATTTATAGTTTTTCATTACTAAGATATTGCATTAGGCGTTTTTCTGCTGAAAATTAGCAATTTTACCATACTTTATCTAATGAAGTGAGGGTGAGAAAGTAAAAACAGCTCAAAAAGAAGCATAATGTTTTTTTTTAATTTAAAAAAAAAAGCTATAAATCTTGTGTTCATAGTTCATGGTGGTTAATAGTATGATTCATTCTTTGCAACAGATTTCCTGAAGATAACCATTTTCTTAACATCCTGTAGCTTGCATACATCCATAGGTTTCCAACCTATGACCTAGATGATTAGATGCAAAGTTTTCTTATCAACTCATTTGTCATCTACTTAATGTTCTTTATCAACTCCATTAAGTAACTTATTTTCACATCAAGTCAACGTGATATAATCACATCTCCAGTAAAAAGTTGGCTTGAGTTTCTTGAGATTTTGATAAAGCAAAATTAACAACAATGAATACTTTCAAAATAATGAATCTAACAAAATGTCAAACACTGAAATTTTAAAAGAAATTTCAAATTATTAAATAGAAATTGAAGCATAGTATTAAAAGACTTGAAAGAATCCTACTACTTACTGTGCCTGTCTGCTTCGGCGACCTTTCCTGCCACCAATTACTGGATTACTGAAGTGTTCTGGGTGGGTGAGTGGCAATTGATCCAAAGTCTCACTTTCAGCAAAATGTCTACCACTTTTGAGACACAATGCAGTACGCCGTAGAGTGGTAATGTCACCATCATCAAACACTAAAGTAAAAATATTATTGTTGTAGTTAGGGCTTTAAATCTGTGGAGCTTAAGGAAGCAAAGTTACCTTACCTTTTTGAATTAAGAAAAATGTTTAAATAATTTTTTTGATTGAATTAATTTATAACAAAAGTAGATGTCCTATAACATTTAATTGTTGTTCTGCGTTGCACAGGGTATTTGAATATTTGCATTCTAGTATGGGTTGCAAATGGGGATGTGGGTTCACATGCCACTTAAAGTGGATTGTGCATTCCAAGAATATCAGGTGTCATCCTTGAACCTAAAATCCTTTCCTTAATTCCTTCCCTTTCTCTGGTAAATTGTTCAAGAAGGGGATAATATAAGCAGTTGAATAATATAAGATCAATGGACTGCAGCATAAGTACAAAAGGTATAACCAGACTAGTTTCCTCCCTCAGATACAGAACTAAAAATGATGGTCTCAAGGCTTACAATTGCCCAAAATTCTGTACAATGTACGATAAGGGCTCACAAGGCATGTTGGTGCAATGAATAAGGAGTCTTAAGTAACAATGGCTGCTCCCAGATTAATAAGTTTCAGTCTGGGAGGGACATCTCTGCAATCTCCAAACTGTACTAATATGTAAAACAAAAATACATACACATAATATCTTTATATTTACAACACTAAGCATTTTCATTTAGAAAGATTGATTGTTTCCAGACACATCAACTGCTACAGGTGTTCATCCCGTTAGTACAATGATTGTTTTTTTTATAAATGGAGGTAGCAGTGTTTCTCCCTCTCTGATGGTGAGATATTGCCCAGTGTGGCCTATTGTGGGGGTGCTGCTCCTGCCACAATCTCTGAACTCCTGACAGGTCTTCCAACATGTGATAGAGTAGTGCATGCAAGTGCATGTGAACGTAAGCAAGAGGATGGCCTTCTAGTTGTGAGTTGCTACAGAGACAACGTTGGCTCTGGACCTAACTAATCATCTTCACTTGTGTACCAATACCTTTATAAAAATAATATAGTTTTCTTCTCTAGCACTTTCCCCATGCAGTGGTTTGTTGAAGAATGTTACGTTAAGGTTTTACTGAATAACCATGCAGCAACTTCCAGGAATTCTTACTCACCTACAGTATACTGACTGCAATCTTGGATCTTATTGATGATCGCTTCAACAAATTCTTTTTTTTCAGGATGCTTTACTTCACAAACAGAACCCACCTATTAGAAAAAGGAAATACAAATGAGGCTTTAAGTCTTTAATATTTCAGCAATACACTTCCTCAGAAAATTCCACATTTGACTGAATTACAGCTTATTGGCTGAGTAAATGAAACAAATTTGTCTGTCAGTTTCACATCTGAAGACAGTATGAATTTTTGTTCTACAAAACTTTCCTAATATTACAGAGAGAGCTAATATTCTGGCTATTTTCAGTAATCTATTCTTCAATCAAATTCTTATTAATATTACGGTTATTAATTTTATGGGGGGGGAGGGGTAAACAGGTATAAATAAATCATTGTATACTAATTTTGTTGACTGACATTTTTGAAAAGTCTACCAGATCTGAGCGTAAGTTGACTTGTGTAGTTAAGAAAGTTACTAATTAAATAATCAACTAGACACCCATGCGATAGTTACATAGCGCATACAGCATGTGTGGAGTCTTGGTTATTATTTTTGGTTGTCATTGGCAATGCTAACAATTTTTTTTTTTTAATTTAAGAATGAAGGGTAGAATTTGATAATATATCAATCAGTGTTATGTCGAAGGATGCAATGGCCATAAAGTACATGATGCCAGAAAGTGTGGGGGAAAGGGTTTGGTAGGATGTGTAATGTACAGGAAGGAATGAGAGCAAGAAGTGAATATGTAAAGGGAGTATCTGAAGTAAAATGAGTCTAAGAGTATGCAAAATTGTCATATAGTGTATGAGATGACTAAAAATTGTGCTTAGTTAATAAGAAAAAACCTTTAGGTTATAGCCCTGATGAAGGCTTAACATTGCCACAACATTGGCAGTTCAAATCACTTTTTTTCTTTAGACCTAAACTCATGAAAATTCCTTGCAATAAATTACTTAGGGTAAGAAGTCAAGCACATGTGAAACTGTATTACATCTCACTACTAAACCACCATTTTAATGAACACAAAAGGAAGCAGCTTTTTTACACATTATCTTGCCCTTGAGACAATTCAATTTACTAATTATTGATAACAACTTCAATGAAATTAATGGATAATCAAATAAATATAAAAATTAATTTTATCAAAATTTCTGGCAAAATAAATGGCGTGAATCTATAGTTAATTGCAGAAAAATGTTATTTCTTTCGACCTTGATTTACAAGTGGTGGTTACTTCCACCTGTCAAACGACCGGCATCAATCTCATCAGCCACTCTCACCGACGCCCCTTGCGGGAGACCAACTCACCCGCAGCGTGCCGCCCCGGATCTGGTCGTCCGTTATGCTGATGGTTCCAAGGCCGAGCTTGAAGGTCACCTGTACAACAGAAAGACAGCGTGCGGGCGCGGGTTCCTACGTGCGCGCGGCGCTTCAACGACCTTGGTCAACGCGCCTCGCGAACTCGCTAGCGCCACCGCCTGCGCGTTGTCCGCCTGCGAATCTCGCATGGATCGATCGCGGCGGCGAGGTGCGACGTCACGGCGTAGCTGCAGCCCTCCACTACGGATACCTGAACCCTATGCCCTTCCGCCCGCGAGTAACAATCCTGCCCATCTGCGAGACACCACAGGCCTCGCTCGATTAAGATAGGTGGCGTCGAAAGAACATTAACCCGAAACATGCCCTATTGTTTGATGATGAAGCATTTTATTATAAATTCTGAAAAATGAGAAGTCCCTCGCCTGAACACGTTCAAATAGACAGTCTTCGACATTCGAGACTCTTCTCACATACTGAGTTTAGCCTATTTAAAAGTTTATACATTTTTTACCACTCATCTGTACTCAGTGAAAAAGCTGTCTAAGAACGTCTTGCATCAAAAGACAGATGTAAAATAGAAGTATCTGTTTAATAGAGAAGTCTTACAATAAGATTTCCAGTTTCACTACAAGCACTTTTGTGCACTTCTCTGCATATTCTTTGTTGCATGCAAAGTCAAAGCAAGGGCTACAAAATATACAATATAAGTATAAAGACAAAAAACGACTGCTACAATTTCAATGTACGTGATCTGATCTTCTCATACAACTATTTTTAATCCATAAACATCATGATTCATTTCAAATCAAATCAGATGGGCCTGAAAAAACACCTGAATGTTTCAATTTTCATCCTTCAAAGTTATATCTGAATGACATGTCAATACAAGTTTTAATGTATACACTAATACAAATCATTAGGTCTGCATATCTTAAAGAAATTAAATGCATATTCGGTGGAATTCTAACAAATCTAATTAAATCTCATGAAAGATACGACACATGTCATTCAAATTAATATAGTATCAAATACATGCAATGAACATCTTTCTTCATAGCCTGCATAAGGGTCAATATTCAAAAAAATTACAGATGTAAACAATTTTTCACTAATTATGTCCACTGATTCATGTAAAAAAGAAAATAACCGCAATGAACTAAATAGCTTCCATTACTTAAAATTTTACCTTGCATTTTACACTTCTGACCACTTTCCGCACTTTTGCTTCACAAAATGCCCCCTTATACTTCGCACTGACTTCTGTGCCAACCGTGAGGAAAGGAGGATCGTCACCCTAGAAAAGAATTAGGTGTAGACATTTTTCAATTCAATATGCAACACTACTAGCAATACAAACAATACCATTCTTTCCACATACCATTCTTCCCTGCCTTCTGGCCCACTGTTTCATTAAGTAGTTACATCAGGCAGGTGTTGACCCTGTAAAAACAAACTTGTAATGCCCACAAAACCAGTGAACCAAAATAAATTCATCAGTTTTGCTTTTAGCAAATTTCAATATTTTAAATTGTCCAATCAAAAATCATTCAAATATGTCACATATTTCTACATGCACATTAATTTTCCTGTTATCAATCTCAAATGAATTACAAAAAAAACTTGCCTACAAAATTTAACACAATATGCCATAAGAATTACCTGAATTAACGGAAAAACATACCAAGTACAAGACTATCAAGCTGACCGTAGCAAACCCTGTCTATTATTCCTACGATGAATTTCATTCTAAAACAAGCAGACGCGATGCCACTTCACGTACATGGGCAAGATAACAGCATGTTGATTTCTTAAGTACAAGGAATACTGAAGACCGACTATTAATGGAAATTCTGAAATAAGGAAACCACTTTGAGAGCGAAATTAAGAATACAAAATAGTGAGATGAAGGTGAATTCGTGTGACGCCTATCGTAAAGCTGGCCATTTCTTTCACTCTACAGAAATTAACGTGCGAGATATCAGTACTACGAGAATGTAAGTCATTTGTCGATAGCAAATAGTTTGGAATCCGAAAATGAAGAATGGATTTAAAAAACCATAATGTTTTTAGAATCATAAATATCGTGACATTAAAAGTAGGCCTCTTCCATAACACTGTCCACAGATACAACAAAAGTCTAACCTTTGAAAAACCCCCATTAACCTCCTTTAATCGTCAAATGAAACGTTTACTCACCCGCATTTCCTCGTGCCTAAAAGAAATTTCTTTAAAAATCAATTCTTAATATTTGAAAAAACATCGACTGACAACCATATAAACAACACAGCCAAATCTCCTTCGCAGCCATCTGCAAGCTCCGCAAGCCTAGCTACCCAGCCTGTCTACAAAAAAAACAAAACAAAAAAAACCAACTTGTCATGGAAGCTTCCCTGCTCATTGGTCAAAAGTCACGTGATTTGCATGAAAAGCTAAAGTTTCGACTTCACATTCGATCTTAAAAGATATAACATTTTTAATTATGTGTAACTCAAAATTTGCCTTCAATTTTTAATCCATATTAATATTTACATAATTCATCTCTTAGAAAACATTACGAATACGAACCTGTTAACTTGTCTTGCAACTTCACACAGGAACGGTAATATGGCGACTAGTGTTGTGAGAGGTGTAGAGAATCACGAACCGGAGGTAAACACGCTGTTTCTTTTCCCATTACTGAATGTTATATTTTCTTGTTTGTTAGTTTTTAAATTGCGGTCACACGTTTATAGTGCAAATCATTTTGAAATCACGTTGCGGGAAATTCTCTTTAACGGTCATCTCATTTTCTCTTGTGGAGCGTATATGTAACTACCTAGCGTTGCTTCTTGAGTGTTGGTTCGAAGTTTGTTCGCTTTGTGTTCAGCGCTCTGATTAATGCTTGAATCGCCACAGTATTGTCGCTGAATGTGTATTTTGGAGTAATTAAACAGTTTGTTGTTGTTTTTCTATATCTACGAGGAACGTTTGGATTCCTGAGAAAGGAAAGGAACGGATTGGTTAGGTATTGATCTGTACTGGCTGTTCGTGAAGCGGTCTATTGTGCACGTGGTGCGGGCGGGAAACGTTTGTTTGACGAGAAGATAGTTTATTGAGTTCGTTTAGCATTGTGGTGGTTATTTTTAGTATTTTAATAGTATGCATTCATTTTTAATGTAGATCCACTTCTAATAGTTTGAATAATGAAACTCGAGAAGTACTGATGTAATTTTTATGTATTTGCAGCAAAAGAAAATGGAAACCATGGAAGTGTCGACGGAATCTGTTAATAACGTGAAAGAAATCTTGAACGATAAAATTGAAAAGGAAATTCACGTTGACGATATGACTTCTCGAGACTATTATTTCGATTCGTATGCGCACTTTGGCATTCATGAAGAAATGCTTAAGGACGAAGTACGAACGCTCACTTATCGGAATTCCATGTATCATAATAAACATTTATTCAAGGTTTGTATGGTTTTCCATTATGCCATTGTTACATTCATTTCATAAACATTTTATTGTATTAATATAAGATTTTTTTTTAAATAGGGTAAAACTGTTCTTGATATTGGATGTGGAACAGGAATATTATCAATGTTTGCTGCCAAAGCTGGTGCCAGTAGAGTAATAGGCATTGAATGTTCAAATATAGTTGAATATGCAAAGCAAATTGTTGAAGCCAATCAGCTTAGTGATATTGTTACAATTGTAAAAGGCAAAGTTGAAGAAGTTGAGTTACCACATGGCATTGAAAAAGTGGACATAATAATTTCAGAGTGGATGGGATACTGTCTCTTCTATGAATCTATGTTGGATACAGTGCTCTTTGCTAGAGATAAATGGCTGAAGAGTGATGGGCTTTTGTTCCCAGACAGAGCTACTCTCTTTGTGACAGGCATTGAAGATCGCCAGTATAAGGATGAAAAGATTAATTGGTGGGATGATGTCTACGGTTTTGATATGAGTTCAATTCGAAAAGTGGCAATCAGCGAGCCATTGGTGGATGTTGTTGATCCAAAACAGGTAGGTTTACAATTTACAAATTGTGTAATAATGCAATATTGCCAATGTATATAAAATTTATATGCTATTGTTGAATAATCATTTGACATTATCTGATGATCGATGTATATATTTTAGGTGGTCACCAATGCTTGCCTTTTAAAGGAAGTAGATTTGTACACGGTTACAAAAGAAGATTTGAACTTCACTGCTCCATTCCATCTTCAAGTGCGTCGTAATGACTACATTCAGGCTTTAGTGACATTCTTCAACATTGAATTCACTAAATGCCACAAACGAATTGGATTCAGCACTGCACCTGAAGCTCCTTACACACATTGGAAACAGACTGTCTTCTATTTCGATGACTATCTGACAGTGAAGAAAAATGAGGAAATCTATGGTGTTTTTTCGATGAAGCCCAATGCTCGTAATAACCGCGATCTTGACTTTACAGTAGAATTAGACTTCAAAGGCGAATTGGGAGAAGTCCATGAGCTCAATGTGTATAGGATGCGTTGAAATCCCTTCCATTTAGTTCTGTATATGAACTGTGGACCTGAAAGTGGTGACACTCTCTGAGAATATGACTGAAAGTAAACCCCTATTGCAGTCCTCAAGTGTACATAATGTTTTGTTTTATTTATCCCTAGTTTGATTTGGGCTGTCACTCACTGGATTGCCTTACATGAAAAGGGCTCTTGATTTCAGTCATTTGTATTTGTCAGTTCTAAATGTTTTTTGAGATTTTTGCCTGCTTGTAACTGCATGATTTGGATATGATAGATATTGTAGATGTGTAAAGAGATCTGAGAGATCTATGGAAACAGTATTGTGAGAATAGGTGCATGTTTGTGGGCAAATTTACCATGGTAGTTGCCTATTAAGGGAGATTGTAGCTTCAGTTTGGTTACACATGATCTACCAAAAATTAAGTCCAGACTTATAATTTTTCATCTTGCTTTTATCAGTTTATATGACTATAACTCAAATGTTTGAGTTGTTACAGTGTTTATAAATACACAGAAGGTATCTTGCAATAGACAAGCATATATTTAATAAACCTCAATCCTCTTTCCTTTTTTTTTTCAGTAGTTTTCAAGCACTTAAATGTAGGCCTGATGTAATTACCTCGTCTTCATTTATTGGAGGAGCAGGAATTTAGGGGTGTAGTGGAAGGATTAGTGCAGTTTTTATATTCTGTAATTCAATAATTGTAATTGTACTTTTCCAAAAACTTTTGATGAACCTTGCTTGATGGGTTTAAGTAGCATGTGCTTATATTTAAAAAAAAATCACTTCAGAGAAGAATAGATTGAATTAAAAAACTTTATGAATAATTTAATGGAATTTTTTTATGAGAAACATTACTGAAGATGTGTGGAGTGGAAGACTGGCTATTACAGAATGCTGTGTAATCTTTGTATGTAAGTAAAATGCCATTAGAAAAGATAACATCAGTGTTTAAGATGTCCCGAGAAAAATCTCAAAGAAAATTGGAAATTTGATACGTTTTAAGGTTGTGTCAAAGCTTTCACCAACATATAATTCTAACTGGCACTAAATGATCAAGTAGATCACAAATGACTTGCTAGTCATTCACCGGTAGACTTTATTTTGAGATATTACCATATCAAATTCATGATACGAGACGTAAAATCAGAACTTGACACGTATTCCAATGGGTTACAAGAAAAATTTGAGTTAATTGTTGAAGGTAATAAAAACTGTTGCTTACTTGCAAAATAATGCAAGTATTTTGTTCACTGGACAATTGTGCAACAAAGGTTTCAAAGCAGTTTACTTTGCTTTTTACAATGTTTATAATGGTTTTTGCCTTTGTGGATGTTTTGAGCTTTTTTCACCCATTGTGGAATGCAACTGCTAAAATTCTTAGAAAAACAGTTTACCTACGAATTCTAGTAGAAATGGGAAAGTTTTAGTTGGTTTTTTTTTTTCCCCCAACTTCAAATTATCTGGTAAAAGGGATCAGATATTTTGAGAAATATTAACATTGATTTGAATAGGGATTTCAAGGGGGAATACTCCATACTTTCAATTATGAGTTGACTACTCAAAACATGATTCAGATTAGCATGCTATTTGACAGAAGTGTGAATTTTGCATTCTTCATTTGACCATTTTTTATTGAGATTTTTTCTCTTGTAAATACCCTTCCTCATCACTAAACTCCATTTTTATATTGAGCAATATAGTTAACATTTAATGTTTTGTCATAACTTGAGTAAAAACAGTACGTAAAAGTTGCTTTGATAGCATTTATTTCCTTGCAAGGTGTTATCAGCCTAAATGTTTAAAGATAAACCGCTATTGAATAGGTTAATTTACATAAAATTTTAACTTCTGACACGATTTGTGCCTGTTGGTGCAATTGTGACCCATTTCTGAAATCTGTGTTGAGAGAAAACTGCTGATACCTACTTTTAAATGTTGGAATACTGATTTCAAATTATTATTTATGAGCAGGTTTTAATAAAACATTGTTTTGGTGTTTCTGTTTAATATTCTTTTTGTTAGGCAATTACTGCATGGAGAAATGAAAAAGCCATTGCAAGGTACATTTTATTAATGCAGTCATAGGATTTTTATTAGATTTGTTGGTTAGTTATTTTAGACAAGTCATTCCATGAACATGCTGAGAAACAAAAAAATTAATACAAAATAATTTAGATCGAAATTTTATTGAAATGTGCAGTTAAGTTTTGAAACAACATTCATCTTCCAACATTTTGAATAGCACTTTTCCTTTTCTTCAGGAGTCCAATTCGAATATAAGTGGAAATTGTAATGAACTAAATTATCTTCTTAATGATCTAAATTATCTTTTACGTCCCATGAAATATACAAGGTAGGGTAAAATACATGCTTATTTTGAGTTGCAGTGTGATACTGGTAAAAGTAACTTTTATTTGTTGATTGAAATATTCAAGCTAAATGGCTTTTTTTTAAATGAACAATGCTGAGATGAGAAGAAAGAACGTCTCTCCAAAATGACAGTGAAAGTGATTGAAGCATTCAATTCAAATTGTGAACATTATGGGTTAATACCACCTTGCACTGATAGCCTCATTTTGTAGAACAAAATTTTTCAAGCTGTTTATTGTTATTCGGTTCTCCTCCCATGTTTTCTTTATCTTTTTTTCTAACTCTATATTATCCTCTTCTTTAGCAGTTTTTTTCAGACATTAACAAAGCTTTGCTTGTGACCCTGACCCTACATAGCCTTTGAAAATGTACAATGTACAATGTTATAATAAAAATCTTCCAGTGAATCCCCTTCATTTCTTAAGCTTCATTTTGTTGAAATGTGAAAGTAAGATCTGGCCATCGTTTACCCCCACCCTTTGAGATGAGAGCTTTGTTTTTGAAAGCACATATGGAATCCCACACATCCAGATGTTGGATAGTATAAGAAATAGAGTGTGAATCTTTGAGCTGCAATTTAAATATTTCAGTTTTGCAGAAGTTATTTAAATTAATAAAAATTGAATATTTAAGAGTTCTGCTAGAAAATTTTGTACCATTATTGTCATAGGTTCTTTTTTAGCAGCACCAACAGTAGGCAAAATAACTAAGAAAATGTGTAAGAATATCAAGGAGCCACAAAGTAGTTTTTATGAAACTAAAGAATCACCGAATGAATATTTCATGAAATGAGCAAAAAGATTTAGAGTTCATTTTAAAATCATTTGTGTGGTCAGATCCTTCATTCTGTGCAATCCAAGTTTTAAACTTAACAGTTCATTCTTCCAAACGTATACTGCAAGTAAATATCTCACAAGCTGTATGTTAAACTTGTATTAGATGAAGCTCCCTAATTCATGAACACAGTAAAATTCTATTACCTTCAGTACACAGTATTATTTTTAATTTATTTCTTTCATGAAATTGAACAACCTATCTTAGCTGTAATTGGTGGTTTGTGAGTAGTGTAGTGGAGTCTGTTGAAAATGTCATTTTTAACCACCTAAGGGAGCACGAGAATTACCAAAATAATGTGCTAGTTGCAACAACGTTCATGACTACCTACAAGACTCCTAATTGTTGTTGACTTAGAGAAATCATAAAATCATAAAATGCTACACAAAACATGTGAAGAGTCAAGATCAATGAAACGGAAAGGCACCCTGCATGTCCAGTGCATCATGTACTGGTGGTCAATATACGATCATTAACTTGAATGCAATGTTAAGGTTCTGTCACTCAGACAGAGCATCAGTTTGGGTAATACGAAGCCATACTCAGGTCCTGGTGGTACCAAGTAGTTCCTCTCAGTTACCATCCAGTTTCAGAATTATAAAATGTGTTGTCAAAACAATCTTGATCATTCATACGGATGCAGTGATTTGAAATTATCGTGTATTATGTTTGATATGCATAAGCAGTTTGCAAGCACACACAGAAATGTGGAATAAAGGATTGGTTTAGTTTTTGAATTACTATTCATTCAACATTTGAAAGTATTGGGATAATAAAACAAATGTGGAGGTAAGTATATTTTATTAATTTTCCTGTAGAGAGCTAAACAGATATTAGTACACAAAGTAGTGTTACACGACAATAGAAAATTGTAATTAGTGACAATGTACAGTTTTTTGAGTTTATATATAGACATCTAGCATCCAACTAAAACACACAAGTAATAAATGTGGAATATTGTAAAATTATATCCTTATGTAGCGAGTCCTTTCAAACAGTTTGCAAGTTTTTGTGTCTTATAATCATTACGTAGTTGAATAAAATTAAGAAGAATAGATCGATCCAAGCCAGCCTAAAATGAAGAAAACAGTATTTTGAGATCAAAAATTATTATTTTTAAACTGCAAAGCTTTGGAAATAAACTTACCAACTGATCACCAGTACACACTTGCTTAAGGTTTTCAGGTTTTACAAGCAATAAATTGCACAATGCATGTAATGTGTCAAATAGAGCATTTACAAGTGGAACTTTCAATTCTTTTACACATTTCCTATATTCATTCACATCACAAATCGCAACCATTGCTCCTGCAATACATATAGAAAGTCAAATAAACACTGAAAATAATATATTTATTTCAACAAATGGTACTAATGGATCATGGCTGGATTTTACAAGGATAGGTTCTTCCACACGACTGATAGGACTGGAAAAACAATCAAAAATGTCACCAATGACATTTTAAAGTTTCAGTGCTGGGTGATCAGGAAAGGAAAAGAGTCAGTGCTTCTAGAGGGCCTGGCACAATGTCCCTAATTTCACTATTTTTTTTACATACCAGAGTAAAAGTTGCTCAATGAGGGAATCTGTCTAGTGTGAACATGCATCACAGTCCTGCCAAAATAATATTTTACAGTATTACATAGCATGATGTGGAATTCTGTTTAATCCAGGAAAAAAAAGACGAAAACACTGGTCCCTTCACATTATACATTGGGCAATTTTACTGTACTATGTTCTTTTAAAATACACAGAAGAGGAGAGCGGAAAAAACTTGATTAATGGAAGGCAAAAAGAAATATGGAAAAGACAGCATCAAATAGCAAGTCATACACAATAAAAAAAACTATCAGTGCAACATAATGGCAAATTTTTGCCTGTATTAGGTTTATATTTCCTTTGGTCTTGGCTAGCTATTCCTACTTGAGACATACTCTTGCCAGCTGCCATCTACAGCCGCCCAAAGAACAATTTTTTAATTTTCTTAATTTTTCAGTTTCTTAATCGTAGAACAGAAATATTATTTTAAGAATGTAAAGAACAGTAAATGGCCTTTTTTCTTTGAAAATTTTGGAGCCAATTTTAAGACATTGGCGTTTAAGTACTACTGTATGCGCGGAAATTGAAGCTCTTTTTCCCTACGAATCTTTTGTGATTTTATGTAAAGTATCCCCAAAGGGTACCCCCGGATAAGATGGTAAAAAGTTCCCCTCAACCAAATTACATATGAGTGGTTACACTATAATTCTAACATAAAAATAATATTTTTGAAAGGTTTCTTAGCCCCCATCCCACCACCCACACCCCTGTACAGCCAAAAACGTGTTTTTTTCTTTTCAATTTTTTTCAACAACTTAACACTATTTTATCTGACTGAAAAAAATATGATAAATAAGAACACAATTTGTACTATCAGAAAAACATTTTTCAATATTTTCTCAGGTCCAAATTCAAAAGCAAAAAAAATATATTTTTGAAACGAAATTAGTTAGTTTATTCAGGTTGTATATACAGATACGCATAAGGTATGCAATACATATACTCCGCACCTCGCTGAGGCCAAAGCCTGTGCGCAAACTCGCAAAACGCATTATGTATATAATATTGCAAAACGTGGTACACTTGTAAAGAAATAAAATATAAATTGAAAAAAAAAAAACAATTTTTTTATAAAGATAACACACAACAGAACTAGTTACATAAAAGAAAAGAAACTTTATAGAACTATGCTCGATGCAATACAAATGAAAAAAGACAAATTAAAAAATCTAACATATTTTCTATTACGATACATATATAAAAGCCCAAATATAATTTATAATAGGTACAGTATTACTTCGATGAAGGATTTCAATGTAAACAGGGGATTACTCAATTATGGTCTTCAGAACAGTCTCAGATGAGTTTATCAACCAGCATTTTATCATAGTTTTAGTTGATATTCTATTCACATTCAAAATTTTCAGATTATGTGGAAGCAAATTGTAAACTTTATAACTGATATAATCAAAATTTCTTCTACCAATATCTTTTTTAACGTCTGGAGGTTGCAAATATAGTTATTTTATTGGCCTTTACTTTTACATCATAGATATTTTGTAAATAAGAGTAATTCTCCAAGACTGACTTCAACAGAAAATGTTTCCTAATATCAATTATTTTATTTTCTCTATATAGGATTTCTGAAGAGTATCTTCTATCCCTTCCAAATATCAGTTTAATGATTCGTTTTTGAATATCACTCAAAGGTTTCAAGGAATTAGCGTAAGCTCCTCCCCACGCAATTACACCATATGTAGCGATATACCAATAAAATGCATAAAATATCATTAGAAGTTGTTTTGTATTAAATATTTTAGTAATTTTATAAAAAATATAAATGAGATATCTTAACCTATTTGCAATCTTTGATATATAGTGTCCCCATTTTAAATTGCAATCTATAAGAATACCCAGATATTTCATATGATTCTCTCTTTTTATCTCCGGACAAGTACAGTTTTTTCAATTGCAAGAATTTATATGTATTCTCAAAGCACACCGATCTGGAACACTGTCCATATAGCTGCCATAAGTAGAGTATACTGTTTTTGTTATATTAAGGCTAAGATGGTTTGCACATCACCAATTAGCTGATTTAAATTGACTTCAGCTCTTTGAAGAACATCAGTCCATGATTTATCTTTGACAATAACACAAGTATCGTCAGCAAAAGATATCAAATTTCCTTTTGGCAAGGTTAGAAACATGTCATTTATGTACAGAATAAAGAATAGTGGTCCCAATATTGTTCCTTGTGGAACTCCACAAGTGACCACTCGTTCTTTACTAATAACGTTGTTTATTTTCACTACTTGTTTACGATTAGTCAAGTAACTTTTAATCAGATCATAAGTAATTCCACAAAAGCCACGAAATAACAAGAAATATTTTTTACTGTGTCTTAGAAGCCTGGAACAGGCTCGAAAAAAATGTCAAAGGTTTCTCTTAAAACACAAACTGTTGTGCATTTTTTTCCAGACTTTTTTGATTGCTGGGCTGCTGTTAAAAAAATAAAAACCATTAACCCGCCTTTCAAACACCTGGACTTTCAATATTCTTTGAATATGACTGCCAGTTCTGTGCATTTATTTTAGTGTTTTTTATACATTTGTATATTGTTGAATCACCCAGGAATACTTTGACTTTGGAATAGAGTTAAAAATTATTGTTTTTTAAGCTTTCTCATCCTTTGTATTAGTAATCGTACGCTACAGAAAGACGATAGTTTGGCAATTTATAAGAAACAATCGACACAAGACCTTGTAAGTGTGATACTGGTGGATAAAGAATTACACTCCATCCTACATCAAACAGATTTTAGAAAAAAAAAAAATAGTTTGCAGATTATGACATACAAAAAAGATTATTGCAACACACATTATAATGGCGAATAACTCGGAAGCGAGGCTTCCTAGGCCTTTTAAACCAGGTTTGCTTGTCTCATGGGGACTCGACTTTTTTTGAGAACAAGTCAATTCTAACGACGTGTTTTGGGGGACGGGTAGATGACAAATGGGGAAATGATAAGGGACATTATGGGTGCAGGTGAAGGATAGATGGGCGAGAGTGGGGAAATGAAGGGGAACAGATTAGGCTCCGATTATGTTGTTGGGCTGTATTTTTCAAAATCTTACTTTTATGATCATCCTACTTTACAATTTTGCATATTAGTTCTTTTGGGTGCCCCCTTTCCATAGCACGGGTGGACAGAAAAGAGAAGCCGATATCAATGTAAAATTAAATTGAAGGAAAATACTGAAATTATCTTTCACGATAAAATTAAGGGGACTATTTCATTTTCTGCGAATTTTTATCTCAACGCTCAGCAAATTGGAATGGATTCTCTCGCACAGTACTGAAACGTCTACTGTGACGTACTGGACATGAAAAGCACAGACGACAGATTCTGAATAGTATGTACAGTATATTTACAATAATAAATTACAAGATAATGTTACAAAATTGAAAACCTTAGGCAACCTTTCTATTCTCTAAGCCGCGAAACCCCGCGACCGTCCCTAGGCTTAGCCCAGTGCCTCTGCTCGAGAGCATGAGAAGCTGCGCGAAGTGCGAGCTGTCGGACATAAAGTCCCCGTAACTAGAATGTTACATGGCCGGATGCCAAAACGTGCAAGGTTGCACGGAGATACCTCACGTCTTTCGACTCACTAGCGTATCCCGCGAGCGCATGTCGGCGCCGCAATAAATACCCCACGGCTCGTCCCCCACTCTACCAGCGGCGGGCGTCATTCGGATCGCAAGCCAGCCCTCAGCAACCGTCATGAATGGACTCGCGCTCAGGCACGCCCTGTTGTCCAGGTTATTTTGAGGCTGGGATTTTCCTGCCCGGCGCGCGCCGGCGAGGCACCGCCGCATTCCAACCCCCATCCCCCATCCGGCTTAAGACCGGGCTTTCCAGCGAAACGGCACGTGCGCCACCTCGCGACGCTACACTACAGACGTGGGACCACAGGCTTCCGCAGCCAATGTGTTGCTATTTATCTGTCCGGGAGACGCCGGGTTTAGGCTCAATTTTTAATGTTTCAGCTGTTATTCTGTGGCTTTCCTCCTCGAGCAAAGTCGCACGTGCTTAGGACGCGGCAACTGCCGGACAGCCAAGTGGCTGACTACTGATGTCTTAGTTTTTTTAAAACTATGATACAGCTATTAAAAAAATATGAAAAAATTCACAAGCATTCTGAGATGAAGTTTTAAGATTATCTTCGTGCCAGTTTCGATGTTCTAAGACAAGTAAAACAGTTCTTGTAAATCTGGGTTTAACCTATTCCCCTTCATTTTCCACATGTCCCCCAATTATTCGTCAAATATGATCGAATTATTATTTAATAAACTGCCAAACACTATTATCTTTCCTTAGCGTATAATATTCTCATACAAAGGATTAGAAAGCTTTAAAAAATGATAATTTGTAAGTACATTCCAAAATCAAAACTTTATTGGGTGCTACAACAATCTACACAAATATATAACACTAAAATAAATGCACAGAACCGTTGCAGTCATTTTCAGAGTATATTGAAAGTCCAGGTGTTTTAAAGGCGGGAAAATGGTTTTTATTTTTTTAACAGCAGCCCAGCAATCAAAAAAATCTGAAAAATGCACATTTTGTCTAAGACACAGTAAAAAATATTTCTTGTTATTTTTTTTCAAAAATATTTTTGTGTGTTTGAATTTGGACCTGAGAAAATATTGAAACATGTTTTTCTGATAGTACAAATTGTGTTCTTATTTATCATATTTTTTCAGTCAGATAAAAAAGTTTTAAGTTGTCGAAAAAAATTGAAATTAAAAAAACACCTTTTTGGCTGTGTAGGGGTGTGGGTGGTGGGACGGGTCTAAGAAACCTTTCAAAAATATTATTTTTGTGTTAGAATTATAGTGTAACCACTTACATGTAATTTGGTTGAGGAGAAATTTTTGCCATCTTATCGGGGGGGGGGACCCTTTTGATGAAAGTTTTTCAAAATCGCAGCGTCTCGAGTCGAGTCAGACCGACTGCGGAATATCCGTTTTGGAAAAAATCGTACGAATGGTTTTGGCGGTAGTCTTGTTCACAGGCGGACGAACGTTTTGAAGGAAATAAATAAATAAAAAAGAAAAAGAAATAGAGGTGCTACAGAATGGCACAGACTTTTCCGTATTAGTTTTCTATTTCTTTTGGTCTCGGCTAGCTATTCAAACTTTCCACATATTCTTGTCAGCTGCCATCTATCGCCTTCTAAAGTACATTTTCAAACTTTTGTTTGTTTCCCTCCTTTTCTAATAGTAGAGCAAAAGTATTCTATTAATAATATAAAAGAACAGTAAAATCTCGCCCTAAATGTCAATTTTCTTTTAAAAAATTGAAACCGTTTTTAAGAAAATGGCGTTTCAGCGCTACTATAAATTCGAAATTTGAAGGTCACAGAAAATGTTTGAGTTTTCGAAAAAAATCATTTGAAGTCATTTAAAACACTTTAATTCACAAATACATCAGTGTTTACAAATCGCAGGAAATATGCACGGAGAGAAACGTTTAGTTCTTACAATTAATCACGTAATAGATTCAACTAAACAGTACAGTAGATTTTCGTAGAACAAAGTGCTTAGTCAAGTTCACAAAACTGCTGTTTAGTTAAAGACACTAACGCACGTATAGTAATGTTAACTAAACAGGTTGTACCCGGGACGAATTGCATCTAGTGGAGAAAACTATACGAATCGTTGAGTTGATTAATACATTGAGTACTATTTACTAAACAGTGCGGTGAAAATAACTAAAGGAAACGTGAAAGGGAATACTTTCTTTCGGTCCCTCCAAGCAGGTAGCAACTGGGGTTCCGCAGCGGTCACCCATCCTCCGACCCACAGACTTGCACTTCAACTTCGGCTACCTGATAGACCCTAGCCTAGCAGAGCAGCTACGGACACAAGCTGCTGGCTATGGGCTGTCGACGGTATTTCTACCATTTTTTTTATTTATTTACGTCAAAAACAGTTAAAAACTGCGTGTGACGAGCTATGAAGAGAAGTGAATTTTATGCACGTTTTCATAATTCTGTGGTCTCTATCCTAAACCATATTGTAGTCGAATTTTTAATACAGAAAAGAGAGGTTAATTTAGAATATAAAATAATTATTGAAAACCAGTAAAATACTAAACTTGCCATTTATAAAGCATATAATGCTATATACAGTGTTGAATTCTCCTATTTAGTAAACAGTGCATACTAAACAGAGTTTAGTAAGTGTGACGACATGAAACGTAGATCTCACCAAATGATTTTATCTACGAAAAAAGAATAGTACCACTGACAATTCTCTTTGTTCATTCACTCACGATTATGAGTTGTTTAATGTACTAAACCAAACTAAATCATGTTTAGTGAATCGTACTACACGAATAACTGTATTTACGATATGATCGCTTACTAAACTTATTTAGTACATTCCACTACAGCATTTCTCACAGTGTGCATAAGAACTGTGTTTTTGAAAAAAACAAAAAAATACCCCAAAATCAACAGTACGTCATATTAAAGAGTGTAATTAGCACTATCCGTTCGAAAAGTTTAAAGTTTGGAGCCATATTTGAGAAAATGGCTTTTGGGCATTTCTCAGAATGCGGAATTTTGAGGTAATTTTTACAAAGAACGGTTGAGTTTTCGAGAAACTTTACTTGACATTATTTAAAGCACATGAACTCGTAAATATAATGATGTGAACATATCGCAACTAATGTAAATATTACGGACGTGAGAGACAAGTAAAAAAAATTGTAATTTTTGAAAAACCAAAAGAATAGACAAATATGGCGTTTATGTGGTCTCATATTGCACATTTTGCACTATCCCTAACAAAAGTTTAAAGAAACAATTTGCAGCCGTTTTTGAGAAAATCTTGTGTTTGTATTTTTTTAAAAATTGCACGTATTTGACGCAATATTGTGCGAAAATGACTATAATTTCTAAAACGTTTACATGACCTTAATAATAGAACTTACTTTGAAGAACAAATTTTATTTGGTCGAAAAAATCTGTATTTTCAATTCTGTAGGTGGAGGAAGATGCCGAAAAAATCCAAACTTTTGCAATTTTCGAAAGATCAGAGTTAACCGTGAAAGTCGGACGTATGCCACCTTAATAAGTGCATTTTACTCTATTCTTACAAGAAATGTAAATAAATAATTTGGACCCATTTTTGAGAAAATTCTGAAAATGTCCGGGGGACTCCATTTGAAAAAACAGAAACAAAACTAAGTTACCTCAATATATCACGTAAAATACAAGTGATAAAATGGAAACGAATACATTCTTCAATTAGCTCTATTCGCTCATGCACTTCCATGATAATTGCATTGCAATATCTTAAACCTTCCAAAAATTACAGGTGCTTCACCCGTTATCTTGAAATCTAGCTATGACCCTGGGTCATTGATATTTCCGCTTCAGTGGAATTTACCAGAGGGGAATAGGTAGAAAGGAAGTCACATCTTTGTCATATTGTAGATTTTACCTGCTGAATTGTACTGAAACTGTTGCAAATGTTCATAAATTACTCTGTGGAATCTGGATCCTAGTTCCATCATGACAGATTCTGCATTTTTTCCATCTAGGCTGTCTCTTATCCGCTCCACCATACTGCTCACAAATTGCACCACTGCTAAACATGCCTGGAAAGGTCAATAAGAAAATTTAATATATGAAATTTAATGAGCAATTCACATAAAATTTACAAATATTATGAACCTTAACTAGACATGTACTTCACGATTTTCCAGCAATAGAGCAGGGGCCCCATTTAAATATTCACTATATACTAAACTACACTGCGGGAGATGGAAGTTGGGGATTGACTGCTACCGAGCACATGATGTGCTGTTGCCAAACGTACAAGCGCACAATGTCTACCGCCATCGCTACAGCCTTTCATGGCACAACGACGAGCCATCTAAAGCTAGCAGCACCCAGAAACCAATCTCAACCAAACTATATCCAAAATTTTAGGCTAATTAAATGCTCTATTCCCGAATTTTAGGCTCTTCTGGATTTCCGAAAATCGTGGGCGCTGCTAGCTTTAGTCTAAAGCTAGCAGCGCCCACCCACAATCTATCTCAAAATCAATTGTAAAATCTGAAACCCATCCCAAAATTTAAGAATAATTTTAGGCTCTTGGAAAAAAATCACCACCGCCTTCAAATTCCAAAAATCAGGGCTGTACAAAACGAAACAATTAACATTGGTTCTTACGGGTGAAATAACACCAAAATCAAAAAACCATAGGAAAAATCTGAAACCCCTCCCAAAAGTTAAGAATAATTTTAGCCTCTTGGAAAAAAATCATCCCCATCTTCAAATTCCAAAAATCAGGGCTGTACAAAACGAAACAATTAACATTGGTTCTTACGGGTGAAATAACACCAAAATCAAAAAACCTTAGGAAAAATCTGAAATCCCTCCCAAAAGTTAAGAATAATTTTAGGCTCTTGGAAAAAAATTATCCCCGCCTTCAAATTCCAAAATTCTGGGCTGTACAAAGCGAAACAATTAACATTGTTTCTTACGGGTGAAATAACACCAAAATCAAAAAACCATAGGAAAAATCTGAAACCCCTCCCAAAAGTTAAGAATAATTTTAGGCTCTTGGAAACAAATCACCCCCGCCTTCAAATTCCAAAAAGCAGGGCTGTACAAAGCGAAACAATTAACATTGGTTCTTACGGGTGAAATAACACTAAATTCAAAAAACCTTAGGAAAAATCTCAAACCCCTCTCAAAAGTTAAGAATAATTTTAGGCTCTTGGAAAAAAATCACCACCGCCTTCAAATTCCAAAAATCAGGGCTGTACAAAGCGAAACAATTAACATTGGTTCTTACGGGTGAAATAACACCAAATTCAAAAAACCTTAGGAAAAATCTGAAACCCCTCCCAAAAGTTAAGAATAATTTTAGCCTCTTGGAAAAAAATCATCCCCATCTTCAAATTCCAAAAATCAGGGCTGTACAAAACGAAACAATTAACATTGGTTCTTACGGGTGAAATAACACCAAAATCAAAAAACCTTAGGAAAAATCTGAAATCCCTCCCAAAAGTTAAGAATAATTTTAGCCTCTTGGAAAAAAATTATCTCCGCCTTCAAATTCCAAAATTCTGGGCTGTACAAAGCGAAACAATTAACATTGTTTCTTACGGGTGAAATAACACCAAAATCAAAAAACCATAGGAAAAATCTGAAACCCCTCCCAAAAGTTAAGAATAATTTTAGGCTCTTGGAAACAAATCACCCCCGCCTTCAAATTCCAAAAAGCAGGGCTGTACAAAGCGAAACAATTAACATTGGTTCTTACGGGTGAAATAACACTAAATTCAAAAAACCTTAGGAAAAATCTCAAACCCCTCTCAAAAGTTAAGAATAATTTTAGGCTCTTGGAAAAAAATCACCACCGCCTTCAAATTCCAAAAATCAGGGCTGTACAAAGCGAAACAATTAACATTGGTTCTTACGGGTGAAATAACACCAAATTCAAAAAACCTTAGGAAAAATCTGAAACCCCTCCCAAAAGTTAAGAATAATTTTAGGCTCTTGGAAAAAAATCACCCCCGCCTTCAAATTCCAAAAATCAGGGCTGTACAAAGCCAAACAATTAACATTGGTTCTTACGGGTGAAATAACACCAAATTCAAAAAACCTTAGGAAAAATCTGAAACCCCTCCCAAAAGTTAAGAATAATTTTAGGCTCTTGGAAAAAAATTATCTCCGCCTTCAAATTCCAAAAATCAGGGCTGTACAAAACGAAACAATTAACATTGGTTCTTACGGGTGAAATAACACCAAATTCAAAAACCTTAGGAAAAATTCGAAACCCCTCCCAAAAGTTAAGAATAATTTTAGGCTCTTGGAAACAAATCATCCCCGCCTTCAAATTTCAAAAATCAGGGCTGTTCAAAACGAAACAATTAACATTGTTTCTTACGGGTGAAATAACACCAAATTCAAAAAACCTTAAGAAAAATTCGAACCCCCTCCCAAAAGTTAAGAATAATTTTGGCTCTTGGAAACAAATCATCCCCGCCTTCAAATTTCAAAAATCTGGGCTGTAGAAAGCGAAACAAATAACATTGGTTCTTACGGGTGAAATAACACCAACATCAAAAAACCATAGGAAAAATCTGAAACCCCTCCCAAAAGTTAAGAATAATTTTAGGCTCTTGGAAAAAAATTATCCCCGCCTTCAAATTCCAAAAATCAGGGCTGTACAAAGAGAAACAATTAACATTGGTTCTTACTGGTGAACAGGGCATGTTGTATTCCTAACAGGAATTTTCCATTTTTGGGAAAGGGAAGAAAGAAGGCCAAATTTTTTTTGGGTATAATAGTATTCCCTATAATGTGTGGAATATGACGTTCAATTTTCAGAAACTAAGTCGTTGTAGTTCAGGTGTTATAAGAACTCAAATATTGAATATCGAAAAAAGTGGGTGTGTTTTGATTAATATTCTATTTTTTTCAGTCAGAACGGTGCTAGCCCAAAATTATTTGAGATTGGCATATTGAGATGTAATGTATGAGCAATTGCTAATAAATTCCCCATTTGAATTAGTAAAGTAGTTCAGAGATTATTTTGTGAGAAATGAAAAATTAATCGAAAGGTATGTTGTAGTTCTCACGAGAATTTCCCATTTTTTGGAAAAGAAAGAGGGAAGCCCAAAATTATTTGTGGGTATAATAGTATTCCCTATATTGTGTGGAATATGACGTTCAATTTTCAGAAACTAAGTCGTTGTAGTTCAGGTGTTATAAGAACTCAAATATTGAATATCGAAAAAAGTGGGTGTATTTTGATTAATTGGTAAACAAAGAGAGGAGCCTAAATATTTTTCTGAGTACAGCCGTATTCCTTATCATGTATTTGAAAATGACATTATCAAACGCGAAATACCTGTAGTTAAGGTAACGCAAATATTGAATGTCGGAAAAAAGTTGGGACTGTTTTGATTAATATTCCTTTCATTTTCAATGAGAACGAAGCTAGTCCAAAATTATTTGAAGTTGACATATTGATGGCCAATGTATGAGCAATTCTAAATAAATTCCTCTTTTGAATTAGTACAGTATTTTGGAGTTTATTTAGTGATAAACCAAAATATGATCAAAATTTATATAATAGTTTTCACACTAATTTTCCAATCTTTTTAAAACAAAGTGAGTAGTCCAAAATTATTAGAGAGTACAGCCGTATTCCCTATTATGTGTTGTATATGACATTAAATTGCCCGGAACGAAATCCTTGTAGTTTAGGTTTTATAACAACACAAATATTGAATTTTGCAGGAAAATAATGTTTTGATTAATATTCAATTTATTTCAAAAAGAATGCATCTACCCCAAAATGATATGCGTGTCGCGATTTTTTGCCATAATGTGCATGTTATTTGTAGAACATTAGATTGCTTGAAGCGAAATACCTGTAGTTTAGTTTTGAAAAAAACCCAACAAATATTTGAGATCGGTAAGTATTTCGGACAGTTTTTTTTACTTTGCTTTCCTTTTTCATGAAAAACATGACAATGCCCAAATTATTTCAAGATCGCATCTTATTTGTTGGTATGTGTTCAATTGTTAGTAAATTCCATATTTACATTTGTTAGTTAAGTTTTTTTTTTTTTTTTTTTTTTTTTTTTTTGACGAATGAAAGATTGAGAAAAAATGTAGTTTGCCTTTTATACTAGGCATTATTCTTTTCCCATTTTTGGATTTCTCTATTATTGATTGTGATTTTAGAATTGTAGATGTATAGTTAAATAACTATTTTATCTTTTAATTCGTCGCTGCTTTTTGGAGAGAATTTTTCTTGTATGAAATATTTAATAAGTCCATATTGAATATTTACATAGGAATGAATTAAAGTAATTATTTCAAGGCTTGATATTGATCCTGTCCGAATAAATGGTAAAACTCTCAACAAATACATTTTTTTCTTTTTTAATGTTGGAAATACACGTGAACGGTATAATTCTCCCAGAATATGTGTGAAGTTTCTCCGGATTTCCTAGTTTTGAGATAGTGAGATTCTAGCTCCTCCGTCCTCGTTTTTGCTAAGTTGATATCGGGGTGTTTTTTGATGACACTAAAGAACCCAAAATTATGGCCCAAGATTTTTTGAGTTGAGTTGCTATTGGGATGGTTTTAAATATTTGTTATCGTACGTAGGGGTGAGTTTCGAAATTTTGAAAAGGAACAAAAATTTCGCACGTTTACGACCACACAAATATTTTCGAATTTTCAGTACGGGTGGGTGTTAAATTAACAGCCCACAATTTTTAACCTTAATTTCGGAGATTATAGGGTACCAAAATAATGTTTCTGGTGTCACTGAAGAGCCCAAAAATATCCCAAACTTATGGTGGGAGAAATTTTGAAATTTGAGAATTAGGGGTGGTTTTGATTTTTTGTTTTCGTATTTAGGGATGTGTTTCGAAATTTTGAAAAGTGGCCCCCAGAAGCCCAAAATTCACTTGTTTTGACCGTGGAAAAAAATTTGAATTTTAAGTAAGTGGGGGTGCTAGCTTTACCGGCCAAAATTTGAAATCGTAATTTCAAGGTGTTGGGAGGTAGCCCAAAATTTTTGGAAGGCTGAAATTAGCCCAAAATTATGGCGCAAGCATTTTTGA
The DNA here is from genome assembly GCA_031308135.1 of Acheta domesticus. Lineage (NCBI taxonomy): Eukaryota > Metazoa > Arthropoda > Insecta > Orthoptera > Gryllidae > Acheta > Acheta domesticus. Next base: position 74,577,209 of record JAHLJT010009419.1, on the reverse strand, counting down.
GTTTTGAGAAAGTGGGGGTGCTAGCTTTACCGACGTGGTGGCGCCTGCTATTACAAGCACACCGTCCAGACCTGGTCCCTGCCGAATACCGCCGTGTGTGTAAATAAATAAAACTGTGCCCGGCGGGGGCCGCCTCGGCCGTGGGCATCGTCTGGCGGAGGCCAATCCGCACCTAAAAACTCCCGCGCCACCACCCGGAGCCCCTCGATGCCCCTACACCCTGTCAAAGAAGATGGTGCAGTGATGGAGCAGTTAAAATGTAAATAGTGTAAATAGTAATCAGTGCACAACAAGGACGTGACAGTGACACCTGTGCTTAGTGTCAGGTCATTTCAGGATAAGAGAATTTCGAAGATAAAAGCAGTAAGGACGCGACAGAGTCGCTTATGAAGTAATTGTAATTAGATGTAGGTTGTTGAAGTAATGATAGTGTAAATAAAACAAAAGAGGTGCGTCAGTTACACAAGAGAGGAAAATCCTCAGACTATTATAAATAACGCAAGAAAGGTCAAAGCAATCTTGAACTCTCCAACCATCCAATATATACATGCTATGTAGTGCAAAACTACCACCATGTATAAAAATTGTACGGTCGACAATAAACGCTACTTAAATACAGAGTAATATACGTAGTATACGGAAAGTTATATAATGCTGCGGGGAAAATGGCGACTTTTCGCCAGCAAAAAATTAGTTGTCTGGTCGTGATGACGAAAAAAGTGGATAAATCCAGTTGCTAAATTAATAAAAAAAAAATCCCTTAACACGGGGTGTAGCCAGAACCCGTTTTTTGTTGGTCCTTGATTCCCAAAAACCAACTGAAAGGAAAACGTGCATCTGTCCGTCCCCGTCCGTCCGTCAACACTGCTAGCACCTAAACCATACGTACGATTTCTTCCAAAATGGATATTCCCCGCACGATCTGGTTTGAGTGAAAGCTTTGAGATTTGGAAAAAGATTCTATAAAATTTTGGGGTACTTTACATGAAGCTCCCCGGACGTTTTTAAACTTTTCTCAAAAACTGCTCCAAATTTTTCTTTAAATTTCTTGTAAGAACAGAGTAAAATGCACTTATTATGGTGACATAGGTACGATGTTCACGGTAAACTATAATTTTCCGAAAATTGTAAAATTTTGAATTTTATTCAACGTCTTCCTCCAACTACAAAATTGCAGATGGAGATTTTTCCTTCAAATTTATATTTTTCTTCATAGTGAGTTCTTTCATAGTGAGTGGTGTTTATTCGCCCGTAAGAACCAATGTTAATTGTTTCGCTTTGTACAGCCCTGATTTTGGAATTTGAAGGCGGGAATGATTTGTTTCCAAGAGCCTAAAATTATTCTTAACTTTTGGGAGGGGTTTCAGATTTTTCCTATGGTTCTTTTATTTTGGTGTTATTTCACCCGTAAGAACCAATGTTAATTGTTTCGCTTTGTACAGCCCTGATTTTTGGAATTTGAAGGCGGGGATGATTTGTTTCCAAGAGCCTAAAATTATTCTTAACTTTTGGGAGGGGTTTCAGATTTTTCCTATGGTTTTTTGATTTTGGTGTTATTTCACCCGTAAGAACCAATGTTAATTGTTTCGCTTTGTACAGCCCAGAATTTTGGGATTTGAAGGCGGAGATAATTTTTTTCCAAGAGGCTAAAATTATTCTTAACTTTTGGGAGGGATTTCAGATTTTTCCTAAGGTTTTTTGATTTTGGTGTTATTTCACCCGTAAGAACCAATGTTAATTGTTTCGTTTTGTACAGCCCTGATTTTTGGAATTTGAAGGCGGGGATGATTTGTTTCCAAGAGCCTAAAATTATTCTTAACTTTTGGGAGGGGTTTCAGATTTTTCCTAACGTTTTTTGAATTTGGTGTTATTTCACCCGTAAGAACCAATGGTAATTGTTTCGCTTTGTACAGCCCTGATTTTTGGAATTCGAAGGCGGGGATAATTTTTTTCCAAGAGCCTAAAATTATTCTTAATTTTTGGGAGGGGTTTCAGATTTTTCCTATGTTTTTTGATTTTGGTGTTATTTCACCCGTAAGAAACAATGTTAATTGTTTCGCTTTGTACAGCCCTGATTTTTGGAATTTGAAGGCGGGGATAATTTTTTTCCAAGAGCCTAAAATTATTCTTAACTTTTGGGAGGGGCTTCAGATTTTTCCTAAGGTTTTTTGATTTTGGTGTTATTTCATCCATAAGAACCAATGTTAATTGTTTCGCTTTGTATAGGCCTGATTTTTGGAATTTGAAGGCGGTGGTGATTTTTTTCCAAGAGCCTAAAATTATTCTTAACTTTTGGGAGGAGTTTCAGATTTTTCCTAAGGTTTTTTGATTTTGATGCTTATTCGCCCTTAAGAACTAATGTTAAATTTTTCGCTTTGTACAGCCCTGATTTTTGGAATTTGAAGGCGGGGATAATATTTTTCCAAGAGCCTAAAATTATTCTTAAATTTTGGGATGGGTTTCAGATTTTACAATTGATTTTGAGACAGATTGTAGGTGGGCGCTGCTAGCTTTAGACTAAAGCTAGCAGCGCCCACGATTTTCGGAAATCCAGAAGAGCCTAAAATTCGGAAATAGAGCATTTAATTAGCCTAAAATTTTGGATATAGTTTGGTTGAGATTGGTTTCTGGGCGCTGCTAGCTTTAGATGGCTCAACGACGGGACACTGGGACCTTATTCCTTGTAAATATGCATTTCTTTAATTTACACATTGCAATGTGACTATATACTGTTCAACATATAGGAGAAAAACATGCAGAAAAAAAACAACAAAAAACTAGTGCCACAGAATGGCACAGACTTTGCCATATTAGTTTTCTATTTCCTTTGGTCTCGGTTAGCTATTCGGACTTGGCAACATTCTCATACCATTTGTCATCTCTTACCGCCCACACATCTTTTTGACATTTTCTTAATTTTTCGGTTTCTTAATAGTAGAACGGAATTATTATTTTAAGAATATTAAAGAACGGTAAATCCTTCTTCTAAATAGCAATTTTCATTGAAAAATTTGGAGTCCTTTTTAAAAAATGGCGTTTAAGTGCTACAGGAAATGCGAAAATTCAAGCTCTTTTAACAGGAATCTTTTGTGATTTCGAAAATCTTCATTAGAAGTCATTTGAAGCACTTTAACTCACAAATACAATTGTGTATACAAATTGCTGGAAATGTGCACATTAACGGTGTGAAAGATCTTTCAAACTAGTGGTGATACAGTATGGCACAGACTTTCCCGTATTAGTTTTATATTTCCTTGGACCTGGGCTAGCTATTTGGAATGGTCACATACTCTTGCCAGCTGCCATCTATCGCCACCCAAAGTACATTTCTTTTAATTTTTCGGTTTCCTAATGGAAGAACGGAAATATTAATTTTAGAATGTTAATGAACACAAAAACCTCGTCCTAACTGGCAAATTTCTTTTAAAAATTTGTATCTGTTTTCAGAAAATGGCTTTTAAGCGCTACTAAAAATGAGAAATTTGAAGCTCTTTTTCACAGACAATTTTTGAATTTTCAAAAAACTTCATTTGAAGTCATTTGAAGCTCTTACATTCACAAATATGATAATGTTTACAAATTGCTGGTAATGTGCGTATTAAAAATGCGATAAATCTTTAAAAAAAATTACATTTGTGTAATTTTTGAAAAAAAGCAAACAAAATAAATCCTCAAAATAAACTTTAGGTCATATTGAAGAGTGCAATTAGCACTATCCGTTTGACAAGTTCGAAGAAAAAATTAGAGCCATTTATGAAAAAACAGCGTTTGAGCGTTTCAGAAAATGTGGAATTTTGAGCTTGTTTTCACGGAAAACGGGTGAGTTTTCGAGAAACTTTATAGGACATTTTTTAAATAACGTGTACTCGTAAATACGATTATGTCAACAAATTGCCGCTAATGTAAATATTGACGTGAGAGACAAGTCAAAAAATTTCATTTTTGTAATTTTTGAAAAAACAAAAGAATAGAGCAATACGGCGTTTTTGTCGTCTGATAGAGTACATTTAGTACTATCCCTATAAAAAACGTGGAGAATCAGAAAAAATATGGAGCCGTTTTTGTGAAAATCTTGTTTTTGTATTTTTTTAAATTGCACAAATTGCACGGAATATTCCGCTAAAACTACTTTAATTTTAAAAAATGTACTTGACTTTAAAGAAATAACTCACTGTGAAGAACAAATTTTATTTAAAGGAAAAATCTCTATCTGCAATTTTCTAGTTGGAGGAAGACGCCGAATAAAATTCGAACATTTGCAAATTTGGAAAATTCAGAGTTAACCGTGAAAATCGGACCTATGCCACCTTAATAAATGTATTTTGCTCTATTCTTTCAAGAAATTTAAAGAAAAAAGTTGGAGCCGTTTTTGAGAAAATTTTGTAAATGTCCGGGGGGCTTCACCTAAAGTACCCCAAAAACTAATGAATGTTTTTCAAAATTTCAGAGCTTGGACTCAGGCCAGATTGACAGGGGTTTCTTCAATTTGAAAAAAAATCGTACGCATAGTTTAGGCGCTAGTGTTGTTCATATACACAGGACAGACGGACGGACGTTTTGCTTTCAATTGGCTTTTCGGTATCAATGACTTACAAAACAGGGATTCTAGCTACACCACGTGTTATACTTCGCTTTTTCTTTCTTGGCGCACGGGGGTATGTCAAAACTAGTAGTCTGGTATCTCAATAGCCTTCGATACTTCTCATTGACATTCTGATTTCTATTTATCACATCTGTTATATGTCGTCACCATATCGTACTTCACGTACCCCAAGTCACCTCGTGTTGGTGAATGTGAACTTAATCCGCCCGTACATCTGATGTTTGGTTCGAAACGTTTCCTACAACGGAGTTTATCCATCAATTTTCGATAATGAAAACATTAACCGGCTAATTCTGGAATTATCGAGAATCGCACCTTATCCACATCGCAATGCGTACGCGAAGAACGTAGGCGCTATTTACGTTTATTTTACCGGGTGAATATCCGACGTTGTCCAGGTAATTATTTATCATCTATTAAAAATGTATGTAGTAAAAGGATGGGGTAAAGTTTCTGGAGCTCAATAAAAGAAGCGAAGATTTTGCTTCTCCTCCACACATCATATACGGTTTCTACTGTTCTTTGACTAAAACAGGATCATTGAAATGTGTATTCAAGTATGTGTCACTAGTTTCAAGAAGGCGGAAAACGCACGAGGAGGAGGATGACGACGAAAACAGACTTTTCATGAGATGAGATAAATAAGAACTTACCTGTGAATCAGATTTACTCTGTGCTTTCAAACGAACCTGGGTTAGCCATCTCTCCTGGGTTATTGTGTGGCGTTACGCTGAGCCAGTCTGAGCCCTCGGTGGGCCATCTATTTGTTCTGCTTATATAAATTGATGTCTCAGTAAGTGTACTAAAAACTGCTTGCTATCGATTATCGAGGGTGAATAACGCGATTTTGAAATTCCATTAGAAAATAGAAATCACTGTTAGACATACTGTTATCGCCGGTGATTGAAATATTTCAGACGCCAATTGGAAGGGCGCCATCAACAAAGTGAAAGTACAATAATTAGATGACTGATCTCCATAAATAGCGTGAGCAAGTTGCGCTTCCATACATGTTTATCTAATTAGGCTGAAAGAGTGTATTGCGACATTATCGAGGGCATAATAACTACAAAGGTTACTACACAGGGGACAACAAAGATTTGCTAGTTAACTTAGACATATATTAAGAAATATATTTAAAAAAGAAAGAAAATACAGGAGTCCACGTAGGCAAATATAGAAAAGATTCATCACCAAAGAAGATTCAGGAATAGCATCTTGAAGAAAGAAGATATAGAGGAAGACCAAGAAGGAAGTAGGAGGAAGACGTAAACACAATGGTGGCAAGAGATTTAGAAGTGATGCCAGGGACGATCGAAAGAAATGGAGATCAGGCAGCGAGAAACGAACACAGCTGCAGAATACTCGCTTTACTACCACCATCACCACTCTACCACTATTACCATCACTACAACCACCACTACCTACTACTATAACTCGACCAAGCGAAGAATGAAGGATGCGATTGCGGCACACCGTGAAACTAACAGTGTAAACACGGGTCAGTTTCGCTAACAAAAGTCGCCAGGAGCATGAAGTGGGTTCAGAGACTGCTTCTACGGAATCACCATAGCCTCCTTCATAGAAGTTGTGAATCAGCTGATAAAATATAACTTCAGAGACATCATGCAAGGATTGTACTGACTGTTTTAAATTTAAAAATTTTTAAAAATTGCTTTTTTCACTTTTCACCGTTCTAGTAAAAGAATGTAATAAAAAGTTCTATTTATATTGAATTTTTAATACTTATTATTCATCTTTTTTCCTCATAGGCTTTAGGCGGTCTGTTAGGTATGCAATTGTGGCATCATGAAGGTTGCAATAATACACAGACGAGAGTGGGTTAACTTATTGCTGGTTTATTAATCATTAAATCTACCACCGAAATAAACCTTATGAACAATCGTTAATTAACGAAATAAATCAACCCCCCCATCCTAGTAAGGAGTGACAAATTCTATGGCTACCACACCTCTACTTAACTATCGAATGAACCCGATCGTGTGAAACACCGCAGAATTCCTACACGCCTCCTCACTCGAGTCTCACTGCCTCACGACAAATACATTGCCGGTCCTAGCCTCCGCACCCGCGGTCTGCGCCCCCACCGGGGGGCTGCCACCGAACTGCACAAGTCGACTGCCTGAAGCGAAAAAGGGGCCGGTGGAGCGTCGCAGCGCCCTAGCTAGGCTCGCTGCGCCCTTTCACGCTGGGCTTTCCCACTACGTCACATCCTGTCGGCGAGCGCATGGTCCTGAGCAGATATACTCTTTGGTCCTGAGCGTCTCTCCTGCGTCACGCGGTCACCCTATTGTCATATCTATGTTTGTGCACTACACTACACAATAAAGTACCAAAAAATTAACTTTACTGTCATACGTATCTACAATATTCTTGATTATGTTGGTAGTTATTAGTTGGTAGTACTTCTTACATATAAAGAATTTTATTTGGTATATATTCTCAGAAACTACTTAAGTCAAAATAAACGTTTTATATGTATGTTACTGCTCATCGTAAGAATTAGTTTCAAAAATTTGAATGATTTGCATAGAAAAGCATACTTTTATTTATTCCAATACGAGGAGCAGACATGTCCAAATACAGTTAAAATATTAATTGGGAAGACACTAGATTTGCAACGAAATAAATCGCAATAGTTTGGCACGGTCCCATTTTAATTTTGAATTGAGTATCCTTATATCTCCGTCTCTGTCGTTTTGGCTGTAAACACTGACGGTGGCGCGCTCATGTAAATATTATTCTTAACTTAGTATAGATGTACTAAAATCGTATTCATTTTCTATTGTTTATATTCGGAGTAAATTTATTTTCGTATGAAATCAAAATAGTTTCCGGCTGATTTTAAGGACAGGGTTCGGCTCACTAAAACAACGGCGCACGGTTCACTTGCGCATGGTTCACTCGCGCGGACCACGAGAACGGATAACTCAGGGAGCACTGCTTGCATTGTGCATTATGCGGTGTGGTGCGAATGTGTAATGGAGAAATACAATGGTTAAATGCATAAAATGCGTTGCATGCATAATGTTAAATGCATAAAATGCGTTGGTAATTATGCGTTGGACAGACTCAAGGATGTTTTATGTTAACGCGAGGGCCGAAGGCCCGAACCTCGTCCTCAACTTGGACACGGGTATATAGCGAAGCGTCACGATTCCACACGAAAGTGCGTTGGCCACGTGGCCGTGTGCACACTGTGGCGGCGCCGCGAGTGACTCGTTCGGAACCGAATCGTGCGCGTCAATAGGAGCCGAACCCTGTTCTTAAAATCTACCTAGTTTCCATAAGAATTGCGCTCGAGAAAAATTTAATTCTTTGTAGTCACTAGTGGGACAAGTTGGAGCACGTTTTTACAACTAGATACGAACTAAGGGAGCTACAACAACACATACTTTCTCGCATAATTGAAAATATTTACGTAATATTGCAATTTCTGTCATACGAATATCGACACAATGTAATTAATATATTGTAATTTCTGTCATACTAAAAATCAGATAACTTGAAAAGTCTAATTCAAGTGAATCGCCTGTCATGCGTATCTGCATTTATTTCCATTGTCGTTTCATTTCTTACTTTTAGAAATGAAACGAAAATGAATAAATTTAAATGTTACAGTGTTTACAGAATACAGAAAAGCAAGAATAACTTCACACAAGCCTACCTTGATTACATTTCAAGTGAGCTTTCAATATTTTAATACCATAATCAACGATTAAAACTTCTTGAAGTATAGAAATGTGTTTGTTAGTTCTAAGTTAACATTTATTACCTTCTTTCCAAACTATTTCCTTTCATAAAAATATTATCTACATTATACAATCATCATGACCGACAATGGGATGAATTCGAAGAATTTTGAAACCTCTCTGTTGCTATCTTCCGAACTGGCAACGCCTGAAACGGAAGCGCGAAATTCGAATTTACAATTTCGAACAGGAGCAAGGAAGTAAAAATGATAGTTTCAGTTAATAAATAAAATTAGAAACACTGCGGAACTAATAACTTCCGGTCTAAGTGAAATTACAGTAATTAAAATTATTGTACCAATTTTAAGCGTTTTAATATATCATTCTCCGTCCGTATTATTCATTATTGTATTACAAAATATATATGGAAATACTCTACAAATTTGGAAATCATTTCCATCAAGAGACTCGGACACTACAACTCTAGTTAACCCTGCGAAAGGAAAATTTGGGTGACTACAGGCGCCATGGGAATCGACCCAAAGGCTACCTTCACATGCAGCCAACGTTGAGCACCTCTGAGCAGGAGAGGAAGGAATCATGAGTCACACAGCTCAGTAAAGTTAGAATCGCAAAGTTAAAAACAATTGGAATTAATTTCCATACAAGTCGCTTTCTTGTCGCTAGTTTGTTACGCAAAAAAAAATTTGTCGCTCATCATTTGACACTGCTATAACAAATGCTAACTAGATATAAAGTTAGAATCGCAAAAACTAGAAGACTAAGAAACTACACAGATAAATAAAAAATAATTACATGGCGACTTGGCGCTTTTTTGTCGCCGAAAACTTACCATAAAACACATTTTGTTACTCTTTAAACAAAATCAGGAATGTAATTCCCAGAAAACGCTGTTCTGCTCCACAATGACAAGAAAACCAAGAAATTACACAAACAAATAAAAAATAATTACATGGGAATTTGTCGCTCTCAACGTATCATACAAAAAATTTTGTTACTCTTTAAAACATATGCTTGAAATGGAACTTTTCGCGATTCTAAGTGGACAACAACTTAGAATCGCAATCTCATGAAAACCAAGAAATTACGCTAATAAAAATAATTACATGGCAATTTGTCGCTTTTTTGTCGCTCGAAACCTAACGTAAAATAAATTTTGTTACTCTTTAAACAATATACTAGAAATGGAATTTATTGCACACGTGTCTAAAGTGTTAACGCGGGTCAAGATAGAATCGCAAACTCAAGAAAACCGAGAAATTACATAAATAAACCAAAAATTTTTACATGGGAATTTGTCGCCTTTTTGTCGCTGAAAACTTACCATAAAAGAAATTTTGTAACTCTGAACAATGGCAGATGTACAATTTTCTGCAACCGTTCTCAGTTTATGTCAAGTTAACAAAGAAACCTCAAGAGACCCAAGAAATTTCAGATATAAATAAAACATGTTTACGTGGGAATTGGTCGCTAAATACATCCCAAAAAAGAAAAAAAAATCGCAGTAGTTTTTGATAGAATGTTTCGTTTATGAAAAAGCTTAATTTCAAACTGATGTTCCTAGAAAACGTTTAAGTTTTCGTGCATCTTTGTCAGAAGTCATTTAAAACACTTCCACTCCCAAAAACAATAATGTATGCATATAGCCGGTAATGTAAATTTTGATGACAGGAAGAAGAGGTAAAATAATTAGTTTGTTATTTTTTAAGAAAATAAAACTAATATAATGATATGTCATTTTAAGAATATTTTGTTTTTGGTATTTTTTAAATTGCACATATTTCACTCAATATTGCACGAAGACTACCATAATTTGGAAAAATATATCCAGGGCGTGATTTAAAGTTCTAATTGTGGAGAACATATTTCTTGGTAAGGAAATAATCTTTTTCTTCAATACTGGAGTTGTGAGAAGATAAATTAAACTAGTGGTGCTACAGAATGGCACAGACTTTCCCGTATTAGTTTTCTATTTTCCTGGGTCTTCGCTAGCTATTCGGAATTGCCACATACTCTTTCTTGCCAGCTACCATCTATCATCGCCAAAAGTACATTTTTTTGTCATTTTCTTAATTTTTCGGTTTCCTATTGGTAGAACAGAAACATTAATTTTAGAATATTAAAGAACACAAAAACCTAGCCGTAAATGGCAATTTTCTTTTAAAAATTATGTGCCGTTTAAGAGAAAATGGCGTTTTAGCACTACTAAAAATCCGAAATTTGAAGCTCATTTTCACAGAAAATTTTTGAGTTTTCAAAATACTTTATTTGACGTTATTTGAAGCACTTACACTCACAAATATAATCATCTTTACAAATTGAGGATAATGTGCATATTAAAGATGTGAGAGATCTTTCAAAAAATTTACATTTATATAATTTTTGAAAAAAAACAAAAAAAAACTCAAAATAAACTTCACGCTATACTAATGAGTGTAATTAGCACTATCCGTTACAGAAGTTTCAAGAAAAAAATTGCAGCCATATACGAGAAAATGACGTTTGAGCATTTCTGAAAATGCCGAAATTTGAGCTACTTTTCACAGAAAACGGTAGTTTTCGAGAAACTTTACTTGACATTATTTAAAGCATATATACTCGTAAATATAATAATGTAAAAAAATCGCCGATAATGTAAATATTAACGACGTGAGAGACAAGTAAAAAAATTTACATTTTGGTAATTTTTGAAAAAACCAACCGATAGACCAGAATGGCTTTTATGTCATTGATAGAGTACATTTACCACTATCCCTACCAAAAGTTTAAAGAAAAAATTTGGAGCCGTTTTTGAGAAAATTTTGTTTTTGTAATTTTTTAAAATTGCACATATTGCACGCAATATTGCACGAAAACTACCAAAATTGTGAAAAACATTTACATGACCTCAATACGCAGAACAAATTTTATTTGAAGAAAAAGTCTCTATCTTCAATTTTGTAGTTGGAGAAAGACGCCGAAAAAAATTCAAACTTTCACAATTTTCGAAAATTCAGAGCTGTACGTGAAAATCGGACCTATGCCATGTTAAAAAGTGTATTTTCCTCTATTCATACAAGAAATTTAAAAAAAAAATTTGGAGCCGTTTTTGAGAAAATGTTAAAAATCCCCGGGGGTCTTCATGTAAAGTACCCCCAAATTTTAAAGAATCTTTTTCAAAATCACAAAGCTTCGACTAGAATCAGATCGACTGGGGAATATCAATTTTGAAGAAAATCGACCGAACGGTTTAGGCGTTAGCGTTGACCACAGACGGACAGACGGACGGAATGCCGTCAATCGATTTTTAAGTATAAAGAAGCAACAAATCATGGATTTTGACCACATCACGAGATAGAGGATTTTTTTTCTTAATTTAGCAACTTGTTTTATCCACTTATTCGTTTTCACGGCCCGGCAATTAATTTTTTTCCGCCGAAAATTGGCCATTTTTTCGCGCAGCATTACATAACTTTCCCTATACTACGTATATCACTCCGTGTATACGTACGTATACGGGAAAGTAAAAATGCCAACTTTTGACATTTTAAAAAATTCAGCGGTAACAGTGAAAGTCGGTTCTATATCAGTATATTAACATATCAACGAATACTTCAGGCGCTGGTGTTGTTTCACAGACGGACGAAAAGACGGACTAGCGGACGTTTATTAAAAACGGTATCAAGGACCACAATTCGAGAAATCTCACTGTACTCGAATAACATATCAGATAACATTTATCAAATTTTTCTCTACCAGGGCCCAACAATACGATTTTTCCTGTCGAACTATCGCCACTTTTTTGCCGCATCATTACATATCTTTCTCTGTACTATACATTTTACTCATGGTTTACTTAGTATACTGTCTTTATGGTACGTACACGAGAAAATAATATACGGTAGAAATATTAGATTTCCAATCACAGTATCCGCGTTTCATCACAGTAGACAAATTAAGGTTTGAAATTAACAAAATTTGATTTAAAAAACAACGTATCAATCCGCCATCACATGTCAGAACCTTAAAGATATCTGGAAATTGCAACGTTTTTTAAGGTTTCCAATGGCAATCAGAAGTTGCAATTATTGGATATATGAGACCAATACCCGTAAATAATTTTATTTAATTTCGTAGCCGTAAATTTCAAGGTATTTTTGTAATCATTGCTGTGGTCAGCATTTTTGAAGCTGGCGCGCGCGCATGAATACGCAGCGCGCCGCGGTGCGCAGCCCCGCGGGACGGGGAGCCTCGAGGCGAGGCTATACTGCGCCGCGCCTCCCCTACTTAAGGGAGTGTGGCCGCCGGCCGAGTCAGAGAGAGATTCGGAAATGCAGTCCGTAAGTCGACACTGCACGAGTGAGGAAGCTGTGCAGCCCAGTAGCCGTGCCAAGTGCCAAGGTGGAGCCGCGCCGTGAGATGTGCGGGACAGGAGCCGTGCCCAGCGACGCACGGGAGGGAGCCGTGCCTGGACGCACGCTTCAAACGGAGGAGAGCAACTCCTATTTTTTCCCACGTTAATGTGAATAACAATTATGGAGGATTAGGTCCCTTATGATCCCATTAAACACTAATACTTTCGTTTCTAACGAGGAATGTTGACAAACTTCGTGCCAATGCACATTTTCACTGCCTACTTAAAATTCTGCACGATCAAGATTTTTTAACGCTAATAATTAGGGAGCGAATTTCTATAATTTTGCATATTTTTGTCCGTTGGTTCAGGATATAGCTAAGTAAAATTTCTCGACGTTTGGTTAGAATACGTTGCTTTAAAGATTAATATGTTAGTGCATATTTGGCTGATTTTTCATGTCGGTGCATATTCGTGTAACTATAGGCGCATATTTTGCATATTTCGTTAAAAAAGAGACAAATCTCGAAAACGTTTCATCTTTTCAAAGAATCTTATGTAATTGTCAGTGTTCGTTGATTCGAAAGAGCCAGTCATAGTTTGCGTTTTTGTTTTCTGTAGATGATAAAATTCTTGTGCAAATGTGGGATATTTCTTGAGAACATATTTTTTAAACCAGTCAGAAGACAACAAGACATACAATGTACTTCACTAAGGTATATATTCACTTCGATTATTTCTCTCGCAAAGTAGGGTAGATTACATTACGTTTGCACAAAAATTATATCTTTTCATTCCAAGCAAATTTCCATTTCATTCCAAGAATTTTATCAAGAGAGGTTTGCAGAAGAAATGAAATTGTTAATTTTAAGTGCATATTAAAGAGCATATTTCAGAATTTTTAGGTCATAAATGCATATTTTTAAGAGCATATTTCAAGATTTATTAGGGCATAAAAATCCGCTCCCCACTAATAATTGTTTTATTTTTTTGCTAATAACACTTAGTCGAGTATAATACAAAGACTAGATTATCACTTGAAATTCCAGGAATAAGACTTGGCCATGCAATTATACTTTAAACACATCCGAGACGATTAAGTGATCAATCCCCAATGTGATTGACGCAAACCATTAACTCGTCGTTTTGTACTGTATTTGCCTCCAAATACGGGAATGTCATCGCAATTAGAGAAATCCCTTTCAAGACTTACATATAAATATCACGATGATATCATTTTCAGGGATTTTGATTGTTACTTTAACAACACCATCATAAAATCTGCCACTAATTTGGTTCATTCTTTCAATTCATGCCACCTATAAAAATTAAACTTAAATCCAATTCATAGCTCTTCTAAACTGGAGTCGCATATTACTGTCGTTTCATTTAAAGCATCCTCCAAAATCAAAATTATGTTTCTAACACAGAGGGCCTCGACATTGATCGGGAAATATCAATTTTGGAGAAAATCGACTGAATGGTTTAGGTGCTAGCGTTGACCAATGACTAACAGACGTTTTTACCGTCAATAGGCTTTTCAGTATTAAAGACCCACAAAACGTGGAGTTTGACAACCCAACATGTTAAAGGAATGTTATATGATAAGTAACAAGATTTATCCAATTTTTCGTTACCGGGGTGCGGCAAAAAGAGGTATTATGCCGACTATTTCACTCATGTCTGTCCGTGTCGTAAGTAGCCAATGGTAAGCCTGGATATATTCAAATTAAACCAATCCCAGATGTTTATCGCCATCAGCTTGTTTACCTTTTTTTATCGCTGTAAAACCTTTGTTTACCTTTTTAAGATAACGATAGCAATTGTTTCACCTCCAAAATAGCTCTTGTGCATCAATATAATATTAAAATGTGTGGTTTTGGTAATGTTTAAAACTCTGAAATAGAATCTATTATTAAAGATTCAGTGCCGAAAAACAGCAAAAGGAACAGAAAAAGTGTGTAAAAGAAATTTCAAGAATTTTGTCAAGACAGAAAATACTAATGGACAGCACAAACTACAAATGAAGAAATTACACGTGTTTTAGGCAATTAATATACGAAGATTAGATTGTGAAGAGTACAAAGAATATGCCATCAAAACTATGTGAAACGTTACAACCAAAATTATTCAGGAAAATATTTTAATGAGTACACACGTGTGTTCAATCCATTCGAAATTGACGAATTCCGCTGCTAATTCATCTTGTACATCTTCCATTTCAAATACTTCTATGGAAGACCAAGACTTGGAAACCAACTTCCTACAACTTTAATGATTGTGCTTTTAATAAATGTTCTTGTCAGTAGCCTTGTTATAATTGTTTTCCGAAAGTTTTATTACCATAAAATTGAAACATATTTGTAATCATTTTCTGCATTCAAATGTTACTTGATTATAAGTTATTCCAGGAGGCAGTGATAAGTCGGAACTGAATGAAAGGTTTTCATTTTTCGGTTGTAATTTTGAGTAATATTTCCCTTTTTCGTAATTCCTGTGATTTAAATTATCCTTTCAAATCATGTAATGTGTTTATTCGTGAAATAGTCACACTAAATATCACTCGAAGCGCTGTGCTAGCCGGTAAATTCACTCCTCGTTACGCGAGTCGTGAATTTACCGGCTAGCACAGCACTTCTCGTGATATTACTTATGAAAATTCTCGTTCCGAAAATACTTTCTCGATACTGCGTAAGAAGAAGCGAGAAAGTAAAAGCCTCTTTAATTTCTATACTGAAACAAGTGGAGAAAGAGGGGTATTATTGCTCGAATAGTATTTTTAAGAAACCTGGCGACGATAAGAACGAGTTTAATTATTTACCATGAGAGCAATTACACCCCTTTATCCACGTGTTACGTTCTATTTTTTCATTTCTATTTAGGAATAATTTACATTTTGAGAAAATTCAAGCACATCTTTACTATTTGAGGTATAAATTTGATAATGTATTGCATCTGAAAAAGACCTATTTTAGATGGCCTTCTATTTTATACGTATGATGTCCTTAGTAACGTATAGGAAAAAGAAATGCTTGCAAATGGAAGATATTGGACATATTCAAGATGAAATATTAGAAGAAGCTGACAAAGCCGTGTAAACATTACTTCCCACGAAACGAAAGAAAAGTATGAAAGAGAACACATGAACAAATGTCGCAAAGTGAAAAAGAATCGCTTCTGATACATAACGTTTTACTGACGTACAATTTAGAACGGGTAAATGCATCTGACGTTTATAAATTTTACATTTATAACACGCAAAGACTAAATGTTTTAAATGTAAAAACTTTATTAATATTAAATATTTTGTGTTGATCCATTAGTCAGCTAGTTCACTTCACCAATTTTACTTTCCCGTATACGTACTTATACACGGAGTGATATACGTAGTATAGGGGAAGTTATGTAATGCTGCGCGAAAAAATGGGCAATTTTCGGCGGAAAAAAATTCATTCCGGGCCGTGATAAGTGAATAAAACCAGTGCCTAAATTAAGGAAAAAATCCCCTAACACGGGGTGTAGCCAGAAACCCTATTTTGTGGGTCCTTGATATGGAAAAACCAATTGAAAGAAAACGTCCGTCTGTCTGTGCGTCTGTCCGTCTGTGAACACTGCTAGCGCCTAAACCATACGTACGATTTCTTCCAAAATGGATATTCCCTGGTCGATCTGGTTCCAGTCGAAATTTTGGGATCTTGAAAAAGTTCTGTAAAATTTGGGGGTACTTTACATGAAACCCCCCAGACATTTTCAAATTTTTTTCAAAAACAGCTCAAAATGTTTTCTTTAAATTTCTTGTAAGAAAAGAGTAAAATACACTTATTAAGGTGGCGTAGGTCCGATTTTCGCGAATAACTCTGAATTTTCGAAAACTGCAAAAGGTTAAATTTTTTTCGGCGTCATTCTGGAACTACAAAATTAAAGATAGAGATTTTTCTTTCAAATAATATTTGTTGTCCAAAGTGAGTTCTTTCATTAAGGTTAATTTTAGTAGTTTTCGCGCAATATGTGCAATTTTAAAAATTACAAAAACAAATTTTCTCAAAAACGGCTCCAAATTTTTCTTTAAACGTTTGGTAGGGATAGTGCTAAATGTACCATATGAATGACATAAACTCCATATCGCTACATTATTTTGTTTTTTGAAAAAATGCAAAAATGTAATTTTTTTACTTGTCTTTCACGTCGGTAATATTTACCATTATCGGTGATTTTTTTTACATTATTACATTTATGAGTACATGTGCTTTAAATTATATAAAGTAAAGTTTCTCTAAAACTCAACAGTTTTCTGTGAAAACTAGCTCAGAAGTCTGCATTTTCTGAAAGCTCAAACGCTAGTTTTTCATAAAGGGCTCTAATTTTTTTCTTCACACTTGTCAAACGGATAGTGCTAATTGCTAATATGACCTAAAGTTTATTTTGAGGATTATTTTGTTTGCTTTTTTAAAAAATTACACAAATGTAATTTTTTTGAAAGATCTCTCACATCTTTCATATGCGCAATACCAGCAATTTGTAAATACTATTGTATTTGCGAGTTAATGTGCTTTAAATTACTTCAAATGAAGTTTTTTGAAAACTCAAAACTTTTCTGTGGAAATGAGCTTCAAATTTCGCATTTTTAGTAGAGCTTAAACGCCATTTTCTTAAAAACGGACAAAATTTTTAAAGATAACTTGCCATTTAAGACGAGGTTTTTGTGTTCTTTAATATTTTGAAATTAATGGTTCCGGTCTTCTATTAGGAAACCGAAAAATTTTTTAAAATGTCAAAAACATGTAATTTGGGCGGCGATAGATGGCAGCTGGCACGAGAATTTTGCAATTCCGAATAGCTAGTCGAGACCGAAGGAAATAGAAAACTAATACGGGAAAGTCTGTGCCATTCTGTAGCACCACTAGTTTCACTTCAGAACAATGCCGTTTATTATTATCATTTTATATTATGACAAAAGGAAATGACCCATTTTTTATAGAGCATTTTTTCCTTTTTCGTCGATTTGGAATAATAAGTCATTTTTAACCTTTTTCTCGTAATTTTAAAGCATTTTCGCTGATTTCACTGATTTTAATAATTTTTATGGTACTTGCTTCAAATAATATTGCGAGATGCTCAACAGAATTCCTGAATAACCTATTCGATTTCTTCGCTCACTCCTTGTTATGTCAACCGTTGTATGTGACACCTATCAGCACCAATGTCTGTTCAGCCGAATAGCCGGGATAACTGAAGACAAATTTTGTGGTACAGAACAGTCGAAATCGAAATATCATTGAAACTTCGGATCACTTGAACGAATAGAAGAAGTTTCGATTTCTTCAGTAATGTATCGAACAGCATGAGTTGTTCAGCATTATTTTCTTAAAAAATTAACAAACTAATTATCTTTCTCCTGTCATTAAAATTTACATTACCGGCTATACGCATACATTATAGCTTTTGGGAGAACAAGCGTTTTAAATTATTTCTGAAAAGGTACACGAAAATTCAAACGTTTCTTAGGAACATCAGTTTGAAATTAGGCTTTTTCAGAAACGAAACTTTTTATCAAAAACGTCTGCGAAATTTTTTGTTTTTTCTTTTCTGGGAAGTATTAAGCGACCAATTCCCACGTAAACAGGTTTTATTTATAACTGAAATTTCTTGGTTCTCTTGAGATTCCTTTGTTAACATGACATACTCTGAGAACGGCGTTTGCGGAAAATTCAATTTCTGCCATTGTTTAAAGATTAACAAAATGTATTTTATGGTAGGTTTCGAGCGACAAATTCACATGTAATTATTTCTTATTTATTAGTGTTATTTCTTGGTTTTCTTGAGATTGCGATTCTAAGTTGACATCAACTTAGAATCTCAATCTCAAGAAATTGCGATGATGTCAACTTAGATTCTAAGTTGATGTCAACTTAGAATCGTAGTCGCGAAAAGTTCCATTTTTAGCATATTGTTTAAAGAGTAACAAAATTTCTTGTAGGATAAATTGAGAGCGACAAAAAAGCGGCAATTTCCTATGTAATTATTTTTTATTTACTAGTGTAATTTCTTGTTTTTTCCTGGCATTGCGGAGCAAAACCGCGTTTTCAGAAAATTACATTTCTGGTTTTGTTTAAAAAGTAACAAAATTTGTTTTATGGTAAGTTTTGGGCGACAAAAAAGTGACAAATTCCAATGTAATTAATTTTTTTATTTATCTTTGTAGTTTCTTGGTATTCTTGTTTTTCGATTCTAACTTTACATCAAGTTAGCAGCATTTGATATAGCAATGTCAAATGATGAGCAACAATTTTTTTGCGTAACAAATTAGCGACAAATTTGGAGATTTTCAATTTTTTTGTTGAAAACTTTGCGATTCTAACTTTAAGGAGCTGAGTCACGCCGTTGTGGAATCTGGCGTCGGAAATGCAGCCAGCTGAGGAAAAAGCAGTTTAGTGGCGCGTTGGAATGATCTAGTGTGAAGGCCGCTATTTAGAATCGTGTTCTGCAGGCGGTGGCGCGGACGCATGTCTGTGCTGTTGGTGGCGGGAGTTCGCCACCGAGCGCATTTTTGAGATTTTGGACACTATTTTCAGAAAATGCACCATCGTGAGTCGGAGTTAATTCGGGACAATAAGGGATAATACCCATTATTTTCAATAATGAGTATTGTACCTTATTAGTTTCCTCTTCCTCTTTGGTCCAAATTCGGTCATATGGAACTCAAAGATGATATTGTGCACAAAATATTCAAGAATCCAAGCCTTTGGGATCTAATTAAAAAAAGAGTGTTGAAACATTATGGCCCTTACTATCCAAATTTGTTTACAGGTACACAATAAATACGAATAAACTGACTTAACAAACTAGTTTCGTCAGGAATACTTTGTACTTACAGGAGAAGCAAGGGTGTCTAAATCCGTTTCAGGTTTGTAGTCAGTTTTCTTCTGTTCTGTTTGCAAATATATTTTCACCCAGCCAACAATTGCATTGATTGACCTAACAAACAAAATTAATAAAGAAGAGAATTATGTTTTCGGATGAAATGGAGCAGTAATCATTCACACATTTATCTACTTAATACTATATAAAGTTATGTTTGTATTAAGTATGAGAAATGATTTGCACAAATGAAACAGATTTTCCATCCAAGACCGACAGGTCAAGACAAAAACAAACAACGATGAGACTGGGCGAGAAACTATAATTTCGCTTACGAACTTTAAATATATCTATAATCATATAAAAGTGATTATATTTCGAAGCATGTTGTTTCATCACGCCTTCGTTTCAAAGAAAATGTGTTACCTTCGTGAATGACAGAAGTATAGGTCCTAGGCGAGCAGCGAGGATGGGCGAGTGGGCCAGCACTGAAGACGAGATCGTCAGTACATGATATAATAGCATGAGGTCGTCAGAGCTCTGCTGTGCCACCCTGTCAGACCTTTCGCGATAAAACAGTTTCTTCTCAGTATGCCACTCAACGGAATCGCGGGGCGTCATGCATCGCATCGCCACAATGCTAATTTAAAAACCTAGTGAAGTATATTAAAAAGTACTCCTGATAACACTTCATTGAAATAATTCTGGTGAAGTGCACTTCAGTGCAAATTAATGTAGTGAATGACATACACTAACATAGCTATGACCCTCCTACAACGAAGTCGTAAGTACCGAATTGCTTGTTCTTAATAACTATGAGGTCCCGTCAGCAACAATGGAACGTTTCATCCCAGATAAACCAAATTAACGACGAAATGGATATGACGATGGAGAATATCACCAATCAATACCACGTGTAAAATACCACCAATCATAGTAGAAGACATCAGCAATATCAATGTATTGGTCAAAGAATTTAAATCTAAAATCACCACAAACTTCATTGCAGATCGAAACTAATGGTGCTACAGCAGCACACACTCTCGCATTATTTGTAACTGCTCGCATAGTTCCAGCCTATCATGCAGATAAGTAAGGATACTTTCACATATAAATTGAGCCTAAGGAACTAAAGGTCATCCGATATACCGCATTATTAATCTATTTGAAACTACGATATCATTATCTCATGCATGAGAAAATATATATATATATATATATATATATATATATATATATATATATATATATATATATATATATATAAATCTCGTGTCACAGTTTTAGTTACCATACTCCTCCGAAACGGCTTGACCGATTTTGATGAAATTTTATATGTATATTCCGTAGGTATGAGAATAGGTTATCTATTTTTATACCCCTTAGTGATAGGGGTGGTCCACCCCAATTTTTCGCACAAAACTTTTTAGGCAACCCGCTACACATGGTAGGTATTTCACACGCTACACGGTGTTTCTCCATATTACGCACCTGCTCAGCGATGTGCAGAATCTGATATTAAATGTGAATAACACGGAGAGAGACGGTGAAAGAGAGAGAGACGGAGAAAGAGAGTGAGACGGAGAAAGAGAGTGAGACGGAGAAAGAGAGTGAGACGGAGAAAGAGATTGGGAAAGAGAGAGACGGAGAAAGACGGAGAAAGAGAGAGACGGAGAAAGAGACGAAGAAAGAGAGAGACGAAGAGACGGAGAAAGAGAGAGAGACGAAGAAAGAGAGAGATAGGGGCAGAACAACGTCTGCCGGGCTCAGCTAGAACAAAGTTTGTCTCCGCGATACATTGTTGCGTTAGGTTTGAGGAGTCTTAAGCATAGTAGAGACTAATATATCATTAATTCAATAATTAGCAGGAAAAAAGCACAGCGATTACTATTTGACTACAGGTAGATATGACACTGGGAATAGGAACTTGGTTTTAATAATTTGTGATGTTTGTTGCTGTAAAATGTTTAATTATCCTTAATTAATTAATGTTTAGTTAGCCTTCGAAAGTTTATATTAAATTCTCGAGTGTAGAAAACGGGGAACAGATTCATTGTTGAACAGTTAAAAATGTGTACATGTATTTTATAACAATTTTTTAAATGATTGTTCTTTAGAGAACATTTATTTATCGTTAATTGTTTTCTCCTGCTGTCTTTTAATATATTGATTTTCGGTTTTACTGCCATTTAGTACAACAATATGTAAATAATGATTCATTTACATGATGTAATTATTACTTGATCAGTATCCCCGCAAGGTGTCTACCGGCGTCACTTCTGACCAGTGTTGCCATATATACCGCATTTCCGCATTTTATACCGCCGTTTGGTTTTTATTTTTTACACATAACAGAAGAGACTGTTTGCTTTTTGTTTTAGATATTTTATGTATCAAACATATTAGAACCTATTTTAACATCAAGATTAACAAAAATTGTTTCTACGTCATTATTATTTCACTTTTTCCTTAGTAGGCTCCTATTTCCCCGTTCTCCCCTATTGTTTATGTGTCAAGCAAATCCATCTATTGTGTATTTACAAAGTTGTATAAATAAATAATCATTCATTATCATTCACATAACTTCATCCAAATCGTATGAATTCAATATGAATAAGCCATACAACGCACATATGCCGTAACATATATGCCCACTATTTTTAGAAAACGATATTAAACTTTTATTCACAGAATTTCCATTTAAAATAAATGTGAGGAAAAATGCATTCAAGAAGTACACATCAAACAAATCCCCAAATACTTCCATGCAGCATTCTTATTTTTAACGTAGAGTAAAATCTGTCTAAGCCGGAATCGATCGGGACACAAAAAAATGCCGGTTTAGGGAGGTTTCTGTTTTATGCAAGGTTGTCCATTTTATGACACTTCTGTTATTGACGTTCTGTCCTGCAAGTAGTAAATTACATGCATTTATTATAATTATCAAAATACATTGACATATAACGTATTTATGGAAGATATAACTACTAAATGAATATTAAATATTCATTTACAGTTTCTGTGTTGAAAAATATAGTATATCTTACTGGCTGTATTCGGACAGCTTGATGACTGTTTCAAAGCACGATTGGTCACAACCTCGTACTGTGATTTTCTGATACACTCGCTTGGCCTTCAGCAATACGTATCACGTCAAGGGGTTATGATTTTCAATGCGTGCCAGGGAGACGCATGAATAGAATCCATTGTCGTACATCTTCCCACGCTCAGGGCGTCGGGAGAGAGGGAATTCCCCTACGGCCTACACCTTGAGAGTCAAGCAACTCCAAGGTCGAATTCTGACAACTGAAGCCCCTCTCTTTCAATGTCCGGCTGCCACGACTATACTGCGATTTTTCTAACTTTGCCCCTCAAGGCCACTCAAATCCCGTCTTCGCGATGGAATATGTTATGGTATTTCGCATCTTTCTCAGTCGTTCCGGTAGATTTCGCATGATCTCGACCGTATCAAGCTGTGCTTGCGATCTTGCGACTTCTACCGGCAAGACTTCTACCGTGTAGAATAGTAGTACCTCTATGGGCAAGACCGAGAAAGACGCGAAATGCCGTGTGATATTTCGTCGCGAAGATGGGCGTTGATGGGCAAAGTTAGAGAAATCGCAGTATAAATCACGTGTCATAGGCATAACGAAATTAAAACAAGCTTGCAGATGTATTCATTTCATTAAGAACATCACGCGTCTCTCTGCCAATTGCATTCAATTCATAGAAATTTGTAGGAAGGACATGATAAACCGTTCCGTTTCCGTGTTGGAGAGGTTCCGTTTTATGCCGTGTAAAATGTCATGTAACTTCACGGGCCAGAAATTTTCCGGTTTAGGTGGGTTTCCGCCTTGTACAGGTTCCGATTCAGACATATTTTACTGAATTAGTAATGAAATATAACAAGAATATGTGTTAAGAATTGTAATGACTTAACGAATGAAAAAAGTTTACTAGATTAACATTGTATCTTAAAACTAGAAACTGAATACGAATGTTGCTGAAAACGCACCTATCCAATCCTGTGTCTAATTTGAGTTCAATCTGCTCCAAAATGTACTTCTTTTTCTGCAGACAGTCTCCATGTTTAGGGGTGGATCTACAAAAAAAATAATCGAAATAATTATGGAAATACATGTAACCCTTCAAATATGAAAGGACGGAATTAAACCACAGATTATTAACATAGTCTCACAGCTCTATACTTTTCCCTATGCTGAAAAAGGGCCCTTCTGACAGACGCGATATCACTAGCGCTCCAAGTGGTGAGCAAGCTGGCAGCGCCCTCGCATTAACTGGCTTTTGAAAGCTGGGGCAAGAATTGAACGTCGTAATTCCATAACATGGAAAACCCAATCTTTATTCAACTTTTATCATTTGCATTTATTTACGAAAGCTCAAATACATTAAAATGAGGAAAGAACGTATAATATTATGCGGAATTTCTCCCAACGTCGCCAGGGCAATATTTTGATACTTCACGTTTCAGGGGGGAATCTTGTCTGTTTCGTGGGTTTATTTTCACTAGAAAATGGAAATTGCATAAATATTTGGGTTTTCTGCAGGTGGAAACAGTTACTGTGATGTACCAATTGACAAGAAATGAGGGTTTATGTGTGAAACTGTCATATGTAAGAATCATAAAAAGAAACTAGAAAAAAAGAAACTTTTATTTTAAGTTATATTTATTATCAGGGTTTTTAAAGATATAAACAGTGCCAAACCACACTGTAATTAAACATTATAGTTGATTGCATTAGTGGAGAATTTGCCAGTTTACTTATTGCTATCACGAGGAATGTTATTGTTATTGCAAAATGACCTACAGTTTGTACAAAAGCTATATACAGTATTCATAATAGCCTATTTATAGATGACCCAAAAACAAAACTAAAATGAGATAATTTCTAAGTTACCTAAAGCCTATAATAATCTCCATATATTCCAAATTTCCAATGCTTTCATTTCCTACATCTGTACACGAACCAAACTATCTCTCAATTGTTTACATTACATTTATTTGAACTGCAATTGGGTATGACCCGGTGGTAGTTGATTAATAATAATTACAATAATAATAACAACAAGATAATAAAAAAAGTACAAAACAAAACGATTCAATACAATACGATGCAATAATCATACTATCGCTAATATTAGGTGTTATGACAATTATTTCAACTCTGCTATGATATACAACAATTATGTTAGTGATAATAAAAATCAGTATGAGCCACATAGATATTTGCTACCACATAGATATTGGCTAAAAATTGCATCCTAAATTACTCAATTAAGTAATTTCAATTTTTCCTAGGAAGTTGTGCAAGTTAAGCATTACTGTTCTTCAAAATATCTTGATAATCTCTTATAGTCTAGTCAAATGGTAGTTCGACACGACATAATAAAGAAGTTTCTTTTTTCCATTTTTCTTTATTTTTTGGAATCTGAATGTGGATTTAGACTTTGCCACCTGATTTATGTTGTGCGTTCTCAGAAAACTGCAAAAATTATTTTTCAACTTTTCGCTAACAACTTAAAACACTTTAATAGAAATATATTCATAAACAAAAATATATAACATGAAATTTTCTACGAATAATGTCTTATACTAAGAACTCTCCGTTATATAGGCGGTAGAATACGTTAAATTGTGGAGGAAAAGCTCAATCTGCCAAAGAATGTTTTTTTCTTTTTTTAATCTCTCTTGATTCTGATGAAAAAGTCCGTTAGAAGAAACACTTTCCTCTTAAGTGTATGCATTTTAAGCTATACGCGACAATAAACTTTAACCAGGAAAGTTGCAACATTAAATACATAATTACACAACAACATTTTTTGGCAGAAGAGAAAAATATTTGCGCTATTATTTAACGTACTCTAGATCCGAAACTGTTCGTCTCATGAAAAATAATTGTAAACCTAATATGCAGTAAATATAATATGTATTTACTCGTAATTTAATGTATTTGTATACAGAAAGATATTTCTATAAAAGTGGGTAGTTATGTTCCAAACAAAAAAGTGAGAAAGTGCAAATTAAAAACACAAACAAATGATGCTACAGAATGGCACAGACTTTCCCGTATTAGTTTTCTATTTCCTTGGGTCTCCACTAGCTATTCGGAATTGCCACATACTCTTTCTTGCCAGCTGCCATCACCGCCAAAAGTACATTTTTTGGTCATTTTTTTAATTTTTCGTTTTCCTATTGGTAGAACGGAAATATTAATTTTAGAATATTAAAGAACACAAAAAAATAGTCCTAAATGGTGTTTTTCTTTAAAAAATTATGTGCCGTTTTAAAGAAAATTGTGTTTTAGCGCTACTAAAAATGCGAAATCTGAAGCTCATTTTCACAGAAAATGTTTGGGTTTTCAGAATACTTTATTTGAAGTTATTTGAAGCACTTACACTCACAAATATAACAATCTTTACAAATTGCTGGTAATGTGCATATTAAAGATGTGAGAGATCTTTCAAAAAAATAACATTTGTATAATTTTTGAAGAAAAAAAACTCAAAATAAACTTTACGTCATATCAAAGATTGTAATTAGCATTATCGGTTACAAAAGTTTGAAGAAAACATTTGCAGCCATATATGAGAAAATGGTGTTTGAGCGTTTCTGAAAATGTGGAATTTTGAGGTTCTTTTCACAGAAAACGGTTGTGTTTTTGGAAACTTTACTTGACATTATTTAAAGCGCATGAACTCGTAAATATAATAATGTGAAAAAAACGCTGCTAATGTAAATATTAACGACGTGAGAAACAAGTAAAAAAAATTACATTTTTCCAATTTTTGATAAAATAAAAGAATAGAGCAACAGGGAGTTTTTGTCATGTCATAAAATACATTAGGCACTATACCTATCAAAAGATTAAAGAAACAATTTGGAGCCGTTTTTGAGAAAATCTTGTTTTTGTAATTTTTTAAAAATGCACATATTGCACGCAATATTGCGCGAAAAGTACTAAAATTTTCAAAAAAATGTACATGACCTTAAAGAAAGAACTCATATGAAGAAAAAATCTCTATCTGCAATTTTGTAGTTGGAGGAAGAAGCCGAATAAAATTCAAACTTTTGCAATTTTCGAAAATTCAGAGATATCCGTGAAAATCGGACCTATGCCACCTTAATAAGTGTACTTTACTCGTTTTTGAGAAAATTTTGAAAATGTTCGGGGGGTCTTCATGTAAAGTACCCCCAGATTTTACAGAATCTTTTTCAAAATCTCAAAGCTTCGACTAGAACTAGACCGACTGGGGAATATCCATTTTGGAAGAAATCGTACGTATTGATTAGGCGCTAGCAATGTTCACAGACGAACGTTTTCCTTTTAATTGTTTTTTTCGGTATCAAGGACCCACAAAACAGGGTTTCTGGCTACACCACGAGTTAGGGCATTTTTTTCTTAATTTAGGCACTGGATTTATCCACTTTTTCGTTATCACGGCCCGGCAATGAATTTTTTTTCGCCGAAAATTGGCCATTTTTTCGCGCAGCATTACAAGATTTTCCCTATGCGACGTATATCACACTCCGTGTATACGTACGTGTATGGGAAAGTAAAAATGTTACTGTCGCGTAGACGTATGTACTGAAAAGCGACACAGGGTACTTTCATTTCTTTTTGTATTGGGAATTGTTGCCAACCTTACCAGAATTACCCGATATATTTCGTAATTATGTGAAATGTTACTTGTTATTGATTTATATTTGCAACAAAAACTGACGACTTCCTGAAATTCCGCCAACATTTAAACTGCGCATTTCTATTATGATCGTGTGCCATTATTTCGAGTGACTTGCGCTACCTTTCCATAATTTTACATTTATTGGTTTTATTTTAGGTTTTTCAATTCTTATAGTGCTTTTAGTAAAAAATCTGATTCTTTTATTACTTTCCTCAGCTACTATTTATTCTGTTGATCAGTTAATTACATTTTAGTATTTTAGTTTATGATTAAATTTATTATTTATTTTATACAATTAATTTATTTCTGTTTCATTATATTGAGCTATTTTAAAGTTAGAAATGGCTCAACCCAGGTCATATACACTTGTTCTTAGGTAAAAATCAGGTATTCAAAATTATCTTAAATGAAAATAAACATTGCTGGTACTCGCGCATTCTTTTGGTTCCTGACGACAATACGTGCATCTTATTGCATTATGTCTCCCGCTAACCTTTCTTCTGAGTTTCTTTAACAGTTTGAATTCGTGTTTCAACTGCACCGTTGCAAGTCGTGGGAGTAAGCTAGCTGAATTCTCTCTAAAACATTTTCGGCGCATTGTGTGCGCCGCGCGAGTAATAAATACATAAAAGAATCATTTCTTTTCAATGTAGACGTTGTAGAAATCAATGAATACGTATGATGGCATGAAATATGGATAAAATATATTGCGTCCCCTCCCACCACCAACAACCCTCAAGAACTAAAAACGCGTTTCTTTTGTCAACTTAATATTTTATCTGATTGAAAAAAATTGAAAAATAAGAAAATAATTGATAGGCTGAAAAATATTTTTGTTATTTTCTCGGCGCCAAATTAAAAAAAATCCTTTAAAAAGAATAACATTTTTTTTACTGTCTTTGAACCTTGAAACTGGCACGAAAAAATCTCAAACCTTCCTCACAACACAACAATCGTGAATATTTTTTTCAATTTTTATCTATTGATGGGCTGTTGTTAAAAAAACAACTATATTTACCCTCTTTCCACCTTTAAAACACTTATGACTTCAAATACACATTGAAAATTACTGCAACAGTTATGAACATTTGATTTAGAGTTTATTACAAAGGCTCTAGCCAGATAAGATGGTAAAAAGTGCCCCCGCCTGGAATCGAAAAGTGAAACTTTCCTAAGGATTGTGACCACGAAAAACATTTTTTCATGGACTTTTAAATTCCTGCCCCCCACACATTCTCCGTAATAACGGAAAACGTGTTTTTTTAATTTTATTTTTTTCCCTGACTCGACCGCATGAATTTTCATGGAAAATAATGGTTATTTATGTAAAATTTACTGAATTTTCCAAAAATAATTTTTAAAAATTTATTTGCCGCGAAATTAAACCTTTTAAATGGATTTGAAAATTTTGGAATTTTTTTAAGAAGGTTATTATTCTGCCGGAGAACGAGAAAATTCTCAAATGTTGCTCTAAAATTTAGCTATCTCCTGGAATTTTTTCAGATTTTTATGATTGGTGCGCCATGTCTAAAAAAATTAAAATACATATTTTCGTCCCATTTGTCGTATTTTCATGTATACAGAAATGTATAGAGACATGTAATTACAATATTATTTGTTTTCTAGGTCACAATATTTGCAATTTAAGGCTAATATCCAAATCAGTAAATAATTTTGTCAATAATATTTTGACCGTTAGATATAATTGCACAAGATGGTGAACAATTTTGTTCAGTTATTTTTGATAACTTGAAAAGGGGTTCGAAAAATTATCATTTATAAAGAATTGACTAATTTAAGTGAGAATTTCTTGAGAATTGTAGATGCAGTGGTGTAAACTAAGATAAATAACTGATAAAATAGATTTTCTATCATATTAAAAATATTTAAAAGCTTAAATATCAATTTATTTTTATTATTACATGATTCTCTATCATCTTCAAACTAAAACTTGAAAGTAAATGTACTTGATAATGGTATAGTTTGTAACATAGTTGTTAACATAACGGAATTTTAAAAAATACTGTCCAATTATTTCATAAATGTATATATAATATGCATTAAAATTGGTGTTACAAAAAAAGATGGCATTTTATTCATCATAATACAATCACACGTCGAAATAATCTCATCTATTTAGCAATACATTCAATTAGGGGGATGATTTTGATGATCTAAAACATCGCCTAAACTGATCAATAAAATGGTCTTAAAATGTTTTACAACTTCCTAAAATCATAGAAAAATGACTTAAAATGTGATCAAAACCAGTTTGGATAAACAACTCAAGCTGCTGAATAAGTTGAATACTTATGTAACCGAGGCTTCTTCTTTTGTTCAAGTGAACTTTTGGTTTGGACTGTTCTTTACTAGGAAATCTGACTTTAGTTGCCTGAAATAGGCTGAACCGACAATGGCGCTGATACGCATTACAGGAACCTCAGGTGACATATTTACAATGGCTGACATTACAATTTCTGAGCGAAGAAATCGAATAGGGTACTAAGGACACATTCCAGCATGCGACGCCGAGCGGTGCGGATCTAGTCTCTAGCGCTCCGCATAACCGACAAAGTGGTGTAGACTACACCAAGTGTTCTAACTGCTATTAGTTTTCTATAAAACTCAACATTTTTAGTTAATGTCTGTAACCACCAGTCAAATCCCGGGCAAATAATTGCAGGCCTCTTCCAAGAATCACCATTATCTCCCATACTCTTCAATATCTATGTACCAGATTTACTAACACTAAATCACCCAAAATTGCCAAAATCGTCCAGATTTACCAAGCAATCCCCCAATTTGCCGACGACATAGCGCTATTTTTCTCAGGACCTGATTTATGCAAAATACATAACACAATGCAACTTTATCTAAATCTAATTGATAGCTGGGCCGCTAAACTAAATATCCAAGTTAACCCATCAAAAACCGCTGCCAAAATATTCACCCCAGCCCTTACACTTCTCCAACTTCCTTCACATTAAACAACAAACCAATAATCTGTCATCCACAGAATAGCACAATATCTTGGACTCAACAGAAACGCGAAAATTAACTGGAAAAAAACATATACAACTAAGTTAATCAAGCAAAAATAAAATTACTACAACTAAAACCTATTATCAATAGAAACTCTTCACTATCATAGATCACAGACATAATAATATACGCGTGCCCCATCTGGATAAACGCCTCAAAAAACCAACATTCACAAAATACAATTTTTCCAAAATCAGTACCTTTTAAGGTTAATCACTAACGTCCCTTGGTTTGTCAACGGATCAACTCCACAAAGAACTATCCATCGAACCACATTAGCCAACCATATTAATTACCTCGCCTCCAACTTCTATTTCAATATACCACAAATCCCTACACCAAATGCACTCAGCCTCGGCCGAAACCCTATACCACCAACCCGAATTCAAAACAGATTCCCGTTTCACGTATTTATGAAAAAAAAATCACTAAAATTGACAAATAATAGAAGTTCCTCGTCTTTGTATTGATAAAGCATAGAAAGCAAGTTTGTAGTATGCATCCTAAACATATTAGTCTCCGTCACTATCCTCATTAATTACAGGATTTACATCCTCGTATCCAAAAATAGAATTCAAAAATTCCGATTGTCTTAATGTTTTTGCTTTGTATCTTCCGTGAGACAAGTTATAAATAATGGCGTCAATGTGCGAACAACATTCGATTGTGAGAAGACCGTTTGCACAATCGCAACAATATCTTTGTATTCCTGAAGATCTAGTGGTATGGGGTTTGTATTCCACAAAACATTCATAGGTTTTTCTTTTTATATGTCGTGATCGGACTTCGAACTTGAGGATGGTTGGCTTTAATTTTACATATTGTAAATCGATGTTGTTGTTTTCTGTAAACATTTCTGTTAATTATGAAATAGCCTGACCTAAGTAATATGTTCCAGAAAAAAAAATCAAATCTTCTTCCGTGAGTTCTGTAAAATCAGGAATATCTGTTAGTTACGTTTCTGAAATAGACTTTTCGTCGAACCCATCTTTGTGACAGGGGAAAAGATGTAGATGATGCGAGCAGAGTCAGGCCATCACATGACTTTGGTGCTCCTCCACTACCGAACAAAGACACTAAAGCAAATTAATTTTCAACCAAGTTCGCCAGCACGTGTGATGCCATAGGCTAATGCTTCTGGTATCCAAGTGAGCGCCGCTTCCTGGCTTTCTTCCCACCACTTTCTGCTGTCCCCTCTACTCGCGAATTCCAGCGGACACCCTAGAAAAATCCAGCTGTCAATTACCGTCACATACTTAAAACTATTACAGAAATGATTAAAAGAAAATAATAAAGATGCTATTTTTCTAAAATAAAGGGATAAAAATTCGAAGTTAAGTGTAGAAAGATAAAAGTAAGTTACTGTTTTGATATCTAAGCTTTTAAATATTTTTAATATGATAGAAAATTTATTTTGTCAGTTATTTATCTTGTTAGTACACACTACTACATCTACAATTCTCAAGAAATTCTCACTTAAATTAGTCAATTCTTTATAAATGATAATTTTTCGAACCTCTCAAGTTATCAAAAATAACTGAACAAAATTGTTCACCATCTGGTGCGATTATATCTAACGGTCAAAATATTGACAAAATTATTTACTGATATTAGCCTCTTTTAGAAATTAGCCTTGATATTTAGTGATATTAGCCTTTGATTGCAAATATTGTGACCTAGAAAACAAATAATATTGTAATTACATGTCTCTATACATTTCTATATACATGAAAATACGACAAATGGGACGAAAATATGTATTTTAATTTTTTTAGACATGGCGCACCAATCATAAAAATCTGAAAAAATTCCAGAAGATAGCTAATTTTTAGAGCAACATTTGAGAATTTTCTCGTTCTCCCGGCAGAATAATAACCTTCTTAAAAAAATTCCAAAATTTTCAAATCCATTTAAAAGGTTTAATTTCGGGGCAAATAAATTTTTAAAAATTATTTTTGAAAAATTCAGTAAATTTTACATAAATAACCATTATTTTCCATGAAAATTCATGCGGCCGAGTCAGGGGAAAAAAATAAAATTAAAAAAACACGATTTCCGTTTTTTCGGAGGATGTGTGTGGGGCAGGAATTGAAAAGTCCATGAAAAAATGTTTTTCGTGGTCACAATCCTCAGGAAAGTTTCACTTTTCGATTCCAGGCGGGGGCACTTTTTACTATCTTATTCGGCTAGAGCCTTTGTACCCATTGTTGTGGCACCCAGTAATTTTTACTTTCCTGTATACTATACGTACGGACGTATAGTATAGGGAAAGTTATGTAATGCTGCACAAAAACCGGCGAATTTTCGGCGAAAAACCTCTAATTACGATGCCCTAGTAACAAAAAGTGGATAAATCCAGTTGCTAAATTAAGAAAAAAATCTCCTAACACGTGGTGCAGCCAGAATCGCTATTTTGTGGGTCCTTGATACCGAAAAAACAATTAACAGCAAAACGTCTGTCCGTCCGTCCTTCTGTGAACAACGCTAGCGACTAAACCGTTCAGCCGATTTTCTCCAAAATTGATATTCCCCGATCAATCTGAATATTCTCGCGGCCCCTTGAATTTGAAACCAATAATTTAATTTTGGAGGATACTTTACACACAGCCCCTGAGACACTTTCAAAATTTTCAAAAAAATGGAGCCAACGATTTGGACTAAATTTTGTTGTTGGATAGTCTGAAGGTCATTTAACAGAATGGCGCAGGTCTTATGTTGGTTGAAAACTCTGATTTTTCGAAAATTGAAAAATTTCAAAATTTTTTGGACATCTTCCTACAACTACTATTACGAAGATACAATTTTTGTTGTTAATGAAATATGTTCATAAAAAAAAGGTCTTCAAATAAGATCATATTCAATTTTTCAAAAACATAAGTATTTTTTTCAAAACGTTGTGTCAAACATAGACATTTTTTTTATTTTCTTTAAACCATTTTTCCTCAAAAACCGCACAACGTTGTTTGATTAAATTGGGACCTGAGATAGCATAAAGGAAGTTTAAGAGAATGGCGCATGTTTAATGTTCGTGAAAATGCCTGATTTAGCAAAAACTTTAAAAAATTTGGCATCTTTCTACAAGTACAATTGTGAAGACACGATTGTTTTTCTTAATGAAATATGCGCATTAAAAACAGATCTTCAAATAAGGTCATGTTGAATTTTTTTGAAAATATGAGTATTTTTTCTATAATTTTCTGACAAACATAATAGCCCGTTCAGAATTGACTGTTCTTAGTGTTCGTCGTTTTCTTACAACTACAATTTTAAAAATACAATTTTTTCTCAATTAAATGTATTTATCAGAACTACATCTTCAAATAAGGTGATGCTTAATTTTTTCAAAATGCGAGTAGTTTTTCTGTAATTTTGTGACAATTATAATAGCCCGCTGTAAATTTACTGCACTTCGGACAGCTGGATGCGTCGTAAATTAGAATTTGCAATTTTGTATATTATTTCTTTCTTCGTTTCTTATATTCGACCTTTCGTTATACATTTACACATTAATATTTTAGAAATTGTTTATAATGAAATATTTGAAATAAAAAGTAGTAATAATAATAATAATAATAATAATAATAATAATAATAAATTACATACAAGAGTTTGGAAATCGAGATCAGCCGAATGTGGGGCGTAAAAGCACAGGTCGTACCGATAGTTATCGGAGCTCTGGGATTTGTTCCGCAAATTTGTGTAAGAACTTGTCTAAACTCCCAGGTAATCCAAAAGACTGGGAAGTGCAAGAAATAGCTTTATTTGGAACAGCCCATATTTTGCGCGAAGTATTGTAGAGGCACCGACAGTCCCTAGATCTGCTCCTTAGGTAGCTGGGTGCAACCTGGAGTAGATTTTATATTCAGCCGACACATAACATCTTAAGTCGTGATTTAGAGGAATAATAATAATAATAATAATAATAATAATAACAATAATTTATTGAGTCACATATACAATTACAATTGTGTATGACGAGTCAAAGTGATTTTTTCGGTGGAGAGAGTGAAGTTACATTACTGTCCAAAAGCAAAACAAGGGGCCATCTCAGCATTTGCTCAAAGGACCAGGGAAACTGGACAAAAACCTGATCGAGATGGGGTCATTAGCCTAGGAATTATCCTACTACAATAGGTCAATAGCCTACTACAATACGTGTTACAGCTAGATTAAGATATTATACAGTATATAATTATTTTTAATAGCAAAATAATTTAACACTTCCAGATTGTAATGTTTAATGTAAAGGTGAAATTCTCTTGCTTATGTAATTTTACTGCTACTACTTATAATAACAATCATAATACTACTACTACTACTACTACTAATAATAATAATAATAACAACAACATCAACATATATTGAGTCACTTATACAATTTTAATCGTGTATGATGAGTCAGATATGATATATGCAAGTGCACATGTCTTCCTGAGCTCCAGATTCCCCCCTCTTTTTTTCCCTTTTCTCTTACTACACACTATTATGAATGAAGGTAAATGCAGCATTTTAATTTAAGAAATAAGAAATGCTCTCTTCAATGTGAAAGAACTGCAAGCGGTGGTTTTTGGTGGTAAAGGTGATTGTTGTGACCTGATGGAGCTGTATGAAAAGGAGTTATAATTGTCTAATTTATGTTGATATTTGCATGAAAATATTTAGTTTTCGCACGAAATGCTGTACCATTTGTAGTGAGTAGAGTATTTGTTGCATGTGTAACGGTACCTCTACCGGCGAGCGAGATGGGTCCTCGCCGCAGACAGATAATGTCCGCGACGTTATTATTTATTTTACCAGAGATTCAGGCTGCCGAGCCACCCCCGTACGGGATCTGTGGGTGAATGCCCGTTCTTACACGCCGGCACCACCATCGGGGTTATCACGCCCACCTATTCGTTCATAAACAATCGCCAATACGTTCCTCCCCCCCTCTCTTCCTCTCTCTACCAAGTTGGGAGCACCTGTGGGTTGTTCTACACTGGCGGTTCTTCAACACATAATCGTAAACACAAAGACAACAAAAACACACACTGAAAGAAAAACAAAACACTGTATTCTGAACAAAGAAACATACAAACAAAATAGAACGGATAGTAATCATGCTCTGTCAGAGACATACACTTCATTTGAACTCCCAGCGGTTCGCATTGCGCTATGTTAAATCATAACATAATCTACGTCCCCTTCAGATGTCTGAATGAAAAATGAACTGTTTAGGCCTTTGTTCACACAGGGGATTACTGTTCCCTCCCCCCCTCTGTTCACTTAGCTGTCGGAATGGTTGTAGCAGTTGCTACACAGCTGGCTCCATCTACCACCTTCGTGATGACTCCATCCACAAGGCTGCCTCGGACGCTGACTCCGATGACTGCTCCATCCACGCACTCAGCACACTGGTCGTAGATCCACTAGCTCGCTTTTCCTTTCTGCTCTCTGTCAGACGTCCTACCTCTGTGGCCTCTGCTCACCGTCTCCTCACAGCTCCGACGGCACTCGCCGCCCCTCCGCTTTGCACTCCCCTCCTCTCTGTCGCTCCGAACGACCAGCGCTAGCTCCCCTAACTTGGCCATCTGTCCGTCCACCCGCTCGAACACACCACAACTCTCTTCCAGTGCATTGTCCCCGCATGTGGTATACCCCGTATACCACATCGCCCCACCACAAGAGGAAAACGTGGAGTCTGACATAGGGAAGAGTCCACGTTCTTCCGATATCATACCACACCTCACGTACAGTTGATCTTCTTGAGCATGCAAATCATTTACACTTAACATCCTGTTTTTAGATATACATTCATAGTAAAAAAACAAAGCAATATCAAAAACTTACAACTAAACTTATATCTAAAACAATGTTCCAATACAATAACCCACTTTCTTTTCGTACATAAATGGTACTCCCACCGCGAAATGACTCTCTGTGTATGCTGACAAACAAAACAAATATTTACTGCAAATAACTAAACCTAAATGCTCTCGCTAGATGATAATAAAGAAAACAGAAACCGAATAGCATCTAAACATTTCCTACAATCTCACGCCTGCCCTTTCTACTCTGGACTATCTTCACAGTACCGCCTTCAGGTTGTAGGCGTTGTGAATGCCTCGCGAAATTCCATGTTCATCTGTTATTTCATACGCGTTAGTTGCCACCACCCGGGTCACCGTATATGGTCCTTCAAAAAGTGGAAAGAACTTCTTAAACAGCTTGCGTGCCGGATCTGACGATTTCGGTACCTTCAACCATACTGCATCTCCCACTTCAAATTTCTTATCAACAGTCATGCTATGACGAATTCTCCTTTCGGCTGCTTTATTCAAATTATCCAAGATGATCACTTCTTTACTCCTTTGGTCCGGTGTCCCAAACACATCTTCAGGGATCTTCAACTTCTTGAAAATGGTGTCTGCTGCAGTCCCAAAATGCGCCTCGTGAGGCGTCAGGCCCGTACTGGAATGAGGAACCACGTTCAATATAGTATTGATCAAGTCCACTATCTTGTACCATGATTGATGTTTCTCGCGCAGGTATGCCCGAAATAGACGAGATAGTTCCCGCATTACCCGCTCACTAGGATTCGACTGAGGATGGCGAATCGCAGTGGTGACCGTTTCGACGCCTAGTCTGCGGAACGTATCCTTCCACTGTGAATTTGTAAATTGGGTACCATTGTCAGCCAGTATGCGTCGGGGTTTCCCGCACAATGTTATAAACCGCAGCACTTTCCTTACGCATGATCTAGTAGTTGCTACCGTCATCGGATATACCTGTACAAATTTGGTATATACATCAATAATGACAAACAGGTACTGATTCCCGAACTTGGACTTAGGAACCGTCCCGTATATGTCCACTGCGTACAGGTCCCTAGGGACGTCCGGAATAATCGGTTGTAATTTCCCTGCCATCGTGACATTCCCGTACTTCGTCTTCTGACATAGTTTGCACTTTGATATAATCTTCCTGATTTCTCGGGACATATTTCTCCAATACACATGGCCTTCAAGTATTCTTATAATCTTAGCGCTGCCGAAATGTGCGTAATGCTCGTGCACTGATTTTACAAATGTGTCCACGCAGTGTCGCGGCATGACAATGCGATACTGCTTCGGGTCTGATCTTGTCCTCTTCAAGACGATCCCGTTGACCACCGCCCATGCCTCAGGGTCTTCTCGTTTCAACCTTATCAAGTCATCATTCTGACATGGCCTTCCCGACCACACATCATAGACCTCACTTAATAATGCCTCTTCCCTTTGCACTTTCTTTAGCTCATGGCGCGTTAACTTGGGTGAAATGGCGCCTAGTTGAACCGCGGCCATTATCTTCTCCACATCTAGCTCTTGCTGCCTAGGCTCCTCCGCTCTGCTCAGATAATCCGGTAACACATTGTTCTTCCCCGGACAGTATTCTATCGTTAAGTCAAACTGCTGAAGCCACAGCGTCCATCGATATATTCTATCGTTGTCAAATGTGCAGTTCATGACAAACAACAAAGATTTATGATCCGTGATGATCGTAAATGACCGCCCTATCAAAAACGTCTTAAGCTTTCTGACCGCCCAAACGATAGCTAGCGCCTCTCGTTCAGACACGGAATATCGCGCTTCCACTGGAGAAAGGGTTCTACTTTCCAAGGCAATAATTTGCTGAAATTCTCCATCACCCAACTGGTATAGTGTGGCTCCTATCCCGTACTGAGTCGCATCCGCTTGCAGAAACATTCGCCTTCCAAAATCGGGGTAATGAATGAGGTGTGTGTTCTCAAACATCCTCTTAGAATTTTCAAATGCCTTCTGGCACTCCTCATCCCATTTCCACGATACTCCCTTCCTCAACAGCCGCAGCATTGGTTGAATGTGAATCGCATAATTCTTACAAAACTTGGCATAGTAATTATATACGCCCAACAACCTTCGCAGCTCTCTCACATTTCTAGGAACTGGCAACTCTTGTAATTTTTTTCTCTTCCGCTCGAGGATTTGCACCCCTTCTTGATTTATCAGATGCCCCAAAAACTCTACACTTTCTTGCAAAAACCGGCATTTTTGGAAATTTATTCTCACATTATTTTCATGGAATACTTCAATCAGCCTTTGTAAATCGCGCAGATGTTCCTCTAAAGATTTAGAAAACAAAATAATGTCATCTATATATGTAATCGTCGTTGTCTTCAGCGACCCTTCAAAAAGCCCATTTAAATAATGAATCAATGCTGCCGCGCTGTTTTTCAACCCTAATGGAACTCTTTGAAAAGAATAGGTACTTCCCTCAAATATGAAACCCACATATTTCCGACTATCAGGCGCAATGGCTAGCTGCCAGTACGCCGCTGTCAAGTCGATCAATGTAAAGTACCTGGCCCCCTTCAACTTCCGAAGCATCTCCTCTACCCTCATAGTCGTTTCTCGGAACGGCATAGTCACTCTGTTTAGTCTTCTGGCGTCTAAGCACAGACGAATCTTCCCATCTTTCTTCTTTACAACTACTAGCGGGCTGACATAAGCTGTTGACACCTTCTCAATTATATTGTTCTTCATCATTTCTCCTATTAACTCTCGTACTGCACTGTGATATGCTTGTGGAACTGGATATGTTTTGCCTTTGAACGGAGTATCATCACTGAGCTCTATCCGAAACTGGTAGTTCTTGATAGGGTCGGCGGATTCCCTAAATATCTCCCGATATTGCCAAATCATTTCTTCTAACTCATCGACAATCTTCTCGCCAATGGTTCGCCGCAACTCTCGTAGCTTGTCCCCGATCTCCGATTGTTCGAACGTCACCACCGCTTGTTCACAGATGTCTAGGATGTCATCGTCCTCCTGCAATAATCCTGCACACTGCCATACTGCAGTTTCCATCCGGGAAAACTGTACCCGTCCCTCCGCAACATGAATAATAACTTCGTATTTCCTCAAAGTATCTATCCCTACGATGACGTCACCCACTAGGCCATCCATCAAAACGCACGACATTGACACCTGATAGTCTTCAATAACCACATCGAGCCAGACTTGTCTGTCTACAATAGTTGAGCTTTTCCCGTTAGCCATGACCAATTTCATCCTGCGCATCGGCAACTACGGAACCCTTATACCCCTTCTACGAAGCTTGTCTACTACTTCTTTGACACCGCAGTGATCACACTACCCGTATCAATAAGCAACTCCAACTCCACATCCTCACAATATCCCTTCAACACAATGCATCTCCCCACAGTGCCCCTTTTGTTAGCGCTTGTGCCCCGTACCACACCCCGCCCCTTATACCCCGTATACCACACATGGTTTTAAAATGCTCTTCTCTAATCATGGCCCTATGGAATGCAATTCTATATTGTCCAGGGTATCACGCTTGTTTTCCCAATACAGGTTTACAAAACTTTTGTATTCTATTTTTGTGCAGTTGTAGAATTGACGTAGTTCTGTAGTTCTGTTGGAAAGTATATGGAAACAGTGAGTTGTACGCTTCTTGGTTGAATTGGACGTTTTCAAATAATAGCGAAGATGTTAGTAGCGCATAAAGTGCAATATTTCAGTACTACATAGCTGTTTCCTCTAAAATGGGAAAGTAAGTGCTGTTGTAGCACCACTAGTTTGATATTGGTATTTAGTAACTAATTATGTTTGAA
Source organism: Acheta domesticus (assembly GCA_031308135.1). Taxonomy (NCBI): domain Eukaryota; kingdom Metazoa; phylum Arthropoda; class Insecta; order Orthoptera; family Gryllidae; genus Acheta; species Acheta domesticus. The sequence continues at coordinate 74,537,301 of JAHLJT010009419.1, read as the reverse complement.
AAGGGGTTTGAAAAGTTCAGCAGCTTGCAAATTGTGGCAGCTTCCCAGTATTGCCAAGTTAAATTTTGCATTCATCAATTTAAATCATTTATCGTAAAAGTTGGTGATTAATGAAATTATTTTACCTGTTTCAAATGGAACGATGCCAGATAAACTATAAAAACTTGTGAACATGACTTTCTCATCATTCTTTCACTTTTCATTCAGTAAAACTCAATTGCATAAGAATATATTCTGAAGAACTTAACAGGACATTTTGCAAAGAGATGAGGAAAAATGGACATATAAAAAATGTATTGTACACAATTTTAAATATTTTGTGTTGAACATATAACATGAATTTTTAAACCCTTCTGATTTTTTGCTTGTTATGAAAAAATACGATCTTCTCTCTGTTAAAATATAAGGTATTGGCTACAGTTCCACTACCATACATTTATTTTGAAATTAACAGCAAGATAAACACGTGTCTTTTTTAAAAGCTATGTGTGTCTAACTTCAGAAATAATATCATGAATCTTTAAACCCCAGGGAAGCAGATATATAAAATGTGATGAAACAATCTGGGCAATTTGATAAGCTACCTCGTTTCTTAATGTAATCTGTTCTTAAATGTTTTGAAAAAACCATAGGTTTTTGCACAAATGCTTTAAGTAAAGGCAATTTTATATATTTTTCTCAAAAACGATTCCAAATTTTGTCTTAAAATTGTTCCTTCTATAGAGCAATGGACACTTCAAAACTGTGGAGATCACTTTTTCATTGAACACTAAATTTTCAAAAATTGTAAAAGTTAGAAACAATGTAAGAAACTATAACACCATTAAATGTGAGATGTGGCATATTTCCACCAATTCAACAAGAGAATGATTAAATATGTTAAACAGATATACTGTGCATTTAATACTCACACTACTAGAGGTACTAGACTATCGTTAAACTGTTTCTCAAGTAGATGAACTGCAGCATTGCACTGTTGGACCACATCAAAGAAGTAGATTTGTGGTGGTGTTTTTGTTTCAGGAATTGGCACAGCTTGCAGACCTAATTCTAGAGCATAATCAACATGCTCTGCTATTAGATAATGCAGGAGTATTTCAAGAATCTGTATAGCATTTCCTGGTAAGTCAGATTGGCGAGACAACTGAAAACAAAACAAAAAACAACAGAAGAATTGAAATAATGAATTTTCATCAATAAAATTAACTACACAAACATTGGCCACAATCAAGATACTCAGAACCCTTACAGAAAATACTCAATTCAAAGAATATTCAACAGTAATTATAATTAAAGAATAGGAGATGCAGGAATAAAATGTGCACTAGCCATGCCCAATGTCAGGATTTTCTTTTTGGAGAGGCACACATTTTCTTGAGGAGAGGGAAAGGGGGCAAATTAATTCCTGGTAAAATGGTTCTCTCCTTTTGTGTATCTCATACTGACATTCATAAAGATATTTCAACCTGTGCAGTAATGTAGTGACTTGCACATCAGTATTCATTGTGAAAAGTTGAAGAAGTGGAAATGGTCCATTCGTGCAGTTTAAGCACAAGTTGGAGTTGCCTTTCGGTGACACGGATGTTGCTGGATGAATAAAATATAGCAAAATTATCCACTAACAGCGATGCCTTCACCGGTTCTCGCACGATTGACGCTATACTTTTAATAGCAAAGGCAAACAGAAGTGACACTCAGCACAAACCCTTGTAGGATGCCGTTTTCTAGAGGATGAGTGCTTGACAATTTGTCACCTACACGAACACAGAAAGATCTATTCGATAGAAAATTTTGGAAGAATACGGGGAGCTTCCTTCTCAATCCCCAAGAGTGCATGGTTTGCAGAAAGCCGTACCTCCAAGTGGCGCCCTAGGCCTTTTCTATATAAAATAGTACGGCCACGAGGTGTTGTCTCAAGACAAAAGATGTAGAAATGTCTGTTGCCAATGCAACGAAATGGTCTAGAGTTGACCGGTGTTTCCTAAACCCGTATGGTCATTACTCCCGTACGTGCTTTGCGAGTTATATCCCGGGAGATGGCGGGGTGCCTTCTCCATTGGCATGAGAAAAGTTGATTACGCGCAGGTTTGTGGAGTTTCCCATCCAGGTATCTTCTCCAATGGGGACATCACTCCAGGGGACATTGATCAGAGACGCCAAGGAAATCTACCGGTCAGGACAGCCGACCGCCAGAATTCTCCAGATAGAGGCTGAACTCGCCCAAATATTTAGCTTAAGTCAAATATTCTGACATCGTCGCGATTCGGGAAATACTGGAAACGACTTACACGCTAGAGCTGTTCAAAGAGACACGGTCAGACGTCAACGTTACCGAAAAATCACATTTTCGGTACAAGGGCGCACAACACGTGGATTCTGACTACACTATTCGAGAAAGAAATTTACCACTTTCGGATCTTGGAAAATCCACTTTTTTAGAATCAAAGACACACGTTACGTGTTTTTCTTTCTGAAAAAAATAACAAATGTTTACGCTGTAGCATTACAACACTTTACACTACGTAAGTAGTACACAAGAAAGTAAAAATTACGAAAAGACCTAACGTCTTATCTTCAACATGCGATTAACATTGTACAATTGAAATGAGTAACAGTTTTTCACAGTGGCGTATCTACGGTATGGCAGACATGGCACGTGCCATGGGCGCCACTCACAAGGGGCGCTATTTAGAGTATTTTGGCAAAAATAAATAACAAAAACCTTAATTTGAGGTATCCTGACAGGAGTGCAAATTCGATACTTGCCATGGGCGCCTGAATACCTAGATACGCCTCTGGTTTTTCACAAAAGTTACAGGAAGGGTGTTATTTAAGGCATTTAGATATGGCACTATATTGATTCGTTCTTAAAGTGAAAACGGATTTCTGTAAAATTATAGAATGTCGTTTATCTTCGCCATATATCTCTAAACGTGGAGTCATTCGGCTTATGTGCTCCTAATCGATTAGTGTCTCTTTCCCCTTCAAGTCTGAGACAAGAAAACGGGAAACGGTGTAAAGTGTATTTTGTGCTTTATACAACGTGTAGAATTATGAAGTGCCCTTTGGAATTAGGGTGAATAAATTGCCCCATTCACCGGCGAGGACCCATTAGAGCGAACCCAAAGTTACGCAGACATACAGTCATTCTCGACGAATAAACAGTTCTAAAAATACGCTGTAAGATATGAAGCGTTCAGAGGCCAATCTACTCCAATTTTTTAAAAGTTCGGAATAATAACACGGTTGTGATCCACAAATAAATATTTGTCAGTGGCCAAGATGCTGAACTCCACATTTAAATGGCATGCCAACAATGAGTGCTAATTGCTTCGGCAAATTAACATTTTATCAACTGTTTCGGTGACCAGCGATTAACTGCTTGGCTCCATGTCAACCAATGTTTAACCGAACTGTTTTGAACTGAACGGTTTCTGTTTTTCAACTTTACAGTGTTTGTGTATTAGACTGGGAGCCAGCAAGAAAATCAACGTATGATAAGCTCAAAGCTAAAACTTTTTGAGAAGTTAGCCAGTGTTATGAGGAACAAGGAAACGAAAGTATGGCGGTCTGTAGGTGTCGGCGTTGCGCTGCGCAGCGCAATTTTTTAAATATGACGAAACAAAATCGGCCATTGGGGAATGAGTACACGGCTCATTCTAGTTGTATATTGTCCGTTAGATAACCCATAGCCCGCTAGTATCCCTAACAGCCGCGGCACTTCGCCGATCCTTATGGAAGTAAGCGAACGGACGAAGTTTCACATTGTGGCCGCTGGAGCGCTGGTCGCCGACCATTCGCGAGACCTTCGGGTCGTTTTAATGCATAGGGAAATACCCGCATTTCGGACGATTTTGGTCACTTACTGTCATGAGGCATTGCAAACTCGTGTTGGTGGTAATATTAAACAATACTGAAATTATATTTCACTGAGCAGTTTGCTTAAAAGAAATTGTGGAGTGAGTGCTTCAAATTAACCCTCAAATGCGTGAAATGTAGTTGGTTAGTGAGCCAGTAGTGATTCTTCTTGACATATAAAATACAATATTTATTCTTAATTATTTCTGCTATTCACTTGTATATTTAGGTATTTAAAGAAAACTATAATGCACATAATGTCTTTAAGGTTTTTAAAGACAATGGATGAAAACGAAAAATACAGAAAACTATTATTTTATCAGTTTTATACTATCTATTTTTATATTTTCAAACTGCATTTATTCTTTAATCTATATTACACGCTCAAAAAAGTAAAAATTCAAAATAGAAGTATTTGTGAAAAAATAATCGCTAAATAACTGGAAGAAACTAGTTCTAAAACGGACAACGGGTGCTGTTATAAATAAATGCTGACGCTGTTGTAAATAATGCTCCGGAAAGTTCACTCAAAAAAAGTACTCCTAATCACTATTGCTCTGGTAAAAACGTTGTCACCTAGAGATAGTCATAAAATTACTTTCGACTAGCGAAATTCATATTGGCGCTCTCATGGAGGTACAAGAAAAAACTAGAGATTTTCAATAAGAGCAACTAAAGTACAATGTAGACATTATTTCTAATTCTTTGCGTAGTCCGCTTCCAAATTCCACAACAATGATAGAACAATAAATCAAACATCAGAAATAAAAATCAACAATCAGACATCTCGTGATATCCAATGACGTTTGTGAGAAAATGTGTCACTTTTTGATTGACAAGTGTTACAATACGAGAATTACCAAAGCTGTCTCAAACGATCATTCCCAGTACATGGAGCCAGTATGTTTTTATTGAACGTACACAAAAATTGTTTATGCTATTTGTGAGTGTTTTTCAAGATTTGTATCGAATTTTGAGATTAAACTGAATTGTTAGGTTGCCGAAGTAAGGGTTACATATTTCATTAACGTTCAGAAACATCAAGAATGTATGTGAATATTTATTTACAATGTGAAGATAATTAACATGGGTGGTTATTCAATTAATAAAAATCATTCTCATCTTTAAATAATCCTGCAGGTTATATGTGGTAAAGCAATTTATTGTGAAAGCTGTACCACAACTTCCAAGGTTTGTTGTGAAAAGAAACTTTCAAAAATATATTAAGCCAGCTTTGCAAAGAAACAGTTTCCTTGCATGTGACGAGAGCGCAAGTTTAATAACGATCATTGACATAATTTGTGAACATTTTTTTATCAGAGGTCGTGAAGAACATTGCTGCTGTTATTAAAGAAGTAATGGAGATGCTTAAATACTTGAATTCAAAGCCTGTAAATCGAAAAGTTCTGTGTTTGTAATGCGTATCTCCGTATATTTGCATGCAGCAGAAGATCGAGGAATGGTCGGCGAGCAGCGCGCCAGCGGGTCAGTAGCGGAACTTTTAGCTATAACAAGGAGATGGGCAAAGCGCCGAGGCTTTTTAAAGCATACTAGCGGGCTATGGATAACCAAAGTGTGAAGGAGTTGTATGCCATACCGAAGCGGCATCTCGAACTGTCCGCCATACTGAATTGAAAGTGTCATATTTTTTATGCCCGCTTGGATTACGAGCTCAAGGCTATTTTTGTGGTCTTGTGGTAGAAAATTCGTTTTCATTGCCGATTATGACCACGCCATACTGTTGCGGCGTCTCTAAATAGCCGCCATACTGGTTCAAACATGTCAAATTTGTCACTAATCCATGTATGATAGGTACACACCTGAGACCAGTGGCGTGCGGTGATAATTTTAGTAGGGGAAGCACTTTTGAAGTCCAAGGTATAAAAAACGTAAAACAGTTAAAGATGATATTAATTTTCAAAAAATGTGAATATTAACCCGGACGTCTTGCATACGAACGTAACTGGTCGCCCGGAGTAAACAGACCCCAGGGAAAATTTCGTTGGCTTCTAACATTATAAACAAATGTAATTCGGTATTTATGAGACAACTTAACCTTATTTATACAGTCCTTAGTTATTTAAAATTATTAACAAATTTATAAAATCCATCAATGCATTAAAGCATATTTGTTTCTTTAATCAAATGAAAAATAAGTGCGTAAACTTTAATATATGGTGAATGTTAATTTGAAAATGCATCTATAGAGTTCAGTAATAATGTTTTTCACGATCTATACAAACAATGAATGCGATGTCCGCTCTACTGTTTTCTTACACTTTTCACATTCTCTGGATGCTCTGCGGTTTAAATTCCTCGGACAAATTTCACGTCCTGTTAGTTCTCTTTCTTGCATCTTGTGTTTCTTGTTTTTGCTCTGAATACAAATATTGTATTATTTTTGGTATCAACTCTCGCGACAATCCTGGTAGAATTTATCTCATAATAGACCAAGGGGGAATACGATCCAAACTTTAGTCTGCAATTCTTATGTGTGGTGATTCCTCGAAATATCTGTAATGTTTTATTCTTTGGAAAGTTGATCGTGCATACTTCAAATGTATCACCGGAAATGGAGATCGCAATCCGTGGGCGTTGCGCCGCCCGTGTCGAGCGGCTCTGCCTGACAACGCGGGTTCTACTTTCCTGGCTAGATGCCATGCCTACTGCTCGGAATGATTTCACCGATTTTCACCCTTTCAGCAAGGGAGAACTGCAGAACGGTACTTAAAGAAGTAGTTTGTTTAAAATACTTTCTTTAACTTAATATAAACGTTCTCGGTATTATTACGTGCTTTATACTTTCGTTGTATTATAATGGAGTTAGCACGTACATAAAACACTCTCAAAAAGCCAAAATAATAAATTATTTCGAACTTGAAATTGCTACCAGCCGATCACAACGGAATGAATTCTAATATTCATTCTCTTCGCGCACTCACGGAGTGACCCGACTTTTCACGAGGTATGACGAAGTCGAACACCTGCATCTTCGAAGAACGAAGCTTCGCTGACGTCACGAGACGAATTTACACACCGTTTTGAAAACATCGATTGTGACAGTTCAACCACTATTACTTAGCTCAGAATCTGAGTTGAGTAAATAGTTTTGCTGTGGCCATAAGCAACGAATGTTTTAAATATAGAAAGGATTTTTCTGTGCTTTGCGTAGGGGAATGACTCATTCCCTTCATTCCATGGAATGCACGCCACTGCCTGAGACAAATATTTTTCAATTGATTTTAATGTCTAGAAGGCTAATCTGTAAGTGCCATACCAATTGGATGTCTCGAACGTGCGAAATTTAAGTTTGTTGTTTGTCTTAAGTTGCAAAAGTGTGACGTATAACAGGTACACATGCCATACTTATATTTTTGAAACATGTTTAACGTATGGAATACGTTATGTGTGTGTGCCATACCGATATCATGTCTCTACGTAGAGGAAAACATGTATATTTGTAATTTTTTTTAAAAAGTAGGTGAATATAATTATGTTCTATTTATGCTGACTTCTTATATGTATTAATATTTGTAAAAGAAGTTACTAGAGAAATTCTATGACATTACTGTAACACTTGGATATCCTTCTTATTTTGGACAATCGAAGTAAAAGTTTTAAAAAAGATTTATTTTTCTTATAATACTGGAACACGAAGATTACCATAATATTTATACGTAACATCAGGTGTGAACAAAACGTTAATTTATTTATGAATATAAATGAAAAAAATGTTGATATTATTTAGAACGAAAGTATTAAAATAAAGCTACACACTAATACGAGATGAAATTAGTTTCAAATAATAGCAAGTACCCAAGCTGATAGTTTAACATTAATTATATAAATATTACCCATTTATAACAATTGCAGAATCTGGAAGCTCTCACGAAGACATGAAGAGGAAGACGATGACATCAATGAATCTAACTACTTAAATGAATTTCATTGTAACATACCGCCTGTTAATGACAGCAATGAATCCTGTGAATGAGATGAAAAAAGGTACATATTCCCATATCCTTAAAGTTTGGGAAATAAAAAATGTTTTGTAAGAATACAGATGGCTTACAACAAATTATTATGTTGGTGGTTTGAATTTTTCGCTGAACACATTTATCAAATGAAAGATCTGTATATAATTGTTTTGGCATAAAAAGTAAAAAATATGTGGCAGTGAATTTTCCTTTTTAATCTAATTTTTTAGATTTGTTAAAAATATTGTTCTTAAGGAATGGACCACTCTCTTTCTTAAGGAATGTGATCCTTTTTCAGCACAGTGATGTAGACACTTATAAAAAAACACAAAATGGTTCTCTCAGTTCGGTTTGCCATTTTTGTGGAATATGTAACTTTCTCATCTCGCCCATGCAACTACCTAAAAATACTGTATTTTATTTATTTCAATAAATTATATTGCTCCCAATTTGTCATAAAACGTCGAAAATCAACAATTCACTTCAATTTGTTTATTGATGTAAAGAACATACAAAATATTTTCCAGCATTAACTAATGATATTACGAGTATTTTCAAAAATAGGTTTTTCAGTATGGCGGCTATTTAATGACGTCTTATCAGTATGGTATTACATTTATTTATTAAAATGGATCACGGGGAGTCCTAAAAATGTACTTATGATACATACGTACATGATTACTGACAAATTCCACATTTTTGAACCAGTATGGTGGCTACTTAAGAGACGCCGCAACGGTATGGCGTGGTCATAATCGGCAATGAAAACGAATTTTCTACCATAAGATCACAAAAATAGCTTTGAGCCCGTAATCCAAGCGGGCATAAAAATATGACACTTTCAATTCAGTATGGCGCACAGTTCGAGACGCCGCACAGTGTGTAATTTTGACGATCTAGGAGGAAAAAATTAATAACTCTCTTTGAAATGAATTTCTCGTAGTTTTTGAAGGTCTGTTGTGTAAATAATGTCCAAATAAACAAATCTGTTCGTAAAACTTAAATTTTTACAAAATATTTTGTAAAATATTTAGGAAATTTGAATGCTTTAATTAGCTCTCATGACAGTATACGTTTTTCAAACGCTGAATTTGTTTAACTCTATTGGACATTCGCAATTTATCCTCGCTGTCTTGTATGATCACTTGACCATCAGCGAAAAGCAGGGTGTTAATATATATACTCGTATATATATATATATATATACACACATACATATATACATATATATACACATATATATGTATATATATATATATATATATATATATATATATATATATATGAATTAAGAATACTGATAGATTTCTGATAGAGGTCGTCGAGTAGTACAGATCGCTCGCGAGTATAATATTAGTGAAGCGGGACTTGTAAGTTTTGAGTAAGACTCAATAGTTTTTCGGACGCTGAAAGTTAATGTGCAGAAGTGAATTCGCGTAGGACTTGGAAAGTTTTTTATATTGCGGTGTTGGACTTTAACATTTTACCATTAGTTGGGGAAGACCAGGGACTCTGAATATCAAGTAAGAACCGGTAGATATTCTAGGCAGTGAGGGCTGGATGCGTCGGCAGCGTCGCAAGATTGGAAGAAAGAAGCAGGACTTGGGATCATCTCCATTCAAGTGGGAAGATACTGCGGACCGTCGTCGATCAAAACGTTAGATAAGTACTGCAGTACAAAAGTTTTATTTAAAAAGGTCATGACCTAGAACAATTGTCAAAATTGTTAAATAAATTGTTGAATTTTTCTTTTGGAAATGAAAAGATTTTTCATTTAGTCAATCACAATTGTTAAGTAGTTAGAAATAGATAATTATTCCCTTTCAGATTCCTCGCCATACTGTATAGTTGGCAGATCAAGTAATCGGCTATCTAGGCGATAGCGATTATCCATAACGGGACCCATTGACCCAGCTAGCCGGACATATTTATCCATATTTTATCATTTCAGAATTTATTTCGTCTAAACCTGATAGGAAGGAGTGAAACGGATGTAGTATGTCACCAACTCTATTCAACATCTATATAGACGATATGATTAAAGAATAGAAAAGAGACACACACACACACACACACACATATATATATATATATATATATATATATATATGGGACGATTTTAATTCCTGGTGGTGTTCGGTCTCTTTTCCATTCTTTAATCATATCGTCTATATAGATGTTGAATAGAGTTGGTGACATACTACATCCTTGTTTCACTCCTTGATTCGTCTGTATTTCAGAAGTCAATACTTTGCCAGCATCAATTCTGATCCTGGTGTTATTATACAGACTTTTTGAGACCTGGATCAAATGTGTAGGGAATTCTCTTTTTTTCAATAAATGTCATAGCTTATCTCTTTGGATTCTATCAAATGCTTTCTCAAAGTCTACAAAGGCTAGGTGTGTCTCTAAATTAAATTCTCTCCTCTTTTGTGTTATCTGTTTTAAAGTAAAAACGTCGTCTGTGCTTGATCTTCCCTTGCGGAAGCCTGCTAAAATTGAATCGGAGATATTTCGAAGCCTTTCGTTGACTATTTTACTGTACAGCTTGTAGGCTGAATTAAGAATACTGATACCTCTATAGTTGGATGTATTTCCTCTTTCTTTCTTAAATACCGAAATAATCTTTGCTATTTTCCATTCATCTGGTATTTCATAATTTTCCCAGCACATGTTGAAAACATGAAGCATTCTAAATTCTAAAAGGATGCCTCCATATTTTATCATTTCAGAATTTATTTCGTCTAAACCTGGAGATTTTCTATTTTTCATTTTTTAAGGGCTCTCTTTAATCCTATAAATTCTATATAATCTACCCCTAGCAACTGCACCTTATCAGCAATTTCTACAATTTCTGGATTGTACCACAATTCTTTATAATGTTTCATCCAGTCCGATATTAAGGTTCACAGTATCTCTCTCTTCTCTGTTTAGATGTTTCATTAGTTTGAATGCTATTTCTTGCCTCCCATGGACATCATGTTCCACTCTGTTTATGAACATATCCCATGATGTCCTACGTGCTATTCTTACTATTGCTTTTGTTTCATTCCTGATTTTGTGGTATTGTTCTTTAGCTTCTATTGACTTCTTTTGTAAATATTTATTGTAAGCTTTCTCTTTATCTTTAATGGCTTTTTGTATCTCTTCGTTCCAAATTTTCAAACATCTTTTTTATACATTTTTTGTTTTTCACCTAGCACTTCCTTAGCTATTCGATTGATGGCATTCTTTATACTCATCCACACTTCGTTTATGTTTTTCTAGTGGGTATTTCTTTGAGCAATTGTGTCAATCTGTACTGATACAAATTTCTTGTACTCTCTTCTTATAGTAATTGCACCTTTTATTTAAGTTTTATTACCTTATTTTAATGCATTTAGCAACTATATATTTAAAGCCAATTTAGGTTAGGGATTATGCTGGTTGAATGCGCAAGGGTATGTAACTGTGCAATTCACATGTGTGCCGTAGAAAATTTCATGGAATATACATGTGAAATAATGAAATATAAAACTGACAAGGATGATATGAAAAATTCCAGTGTTTCCTGCAACATCGCCATAAATTCAGAACGATTGGATTTCAAGTGTGAGCATGATAATGTCCCGTGAAATTAACTAGTGGTGCTACAGAATGGCACAGACTTTCCCGTAATAGTTTTATATTTCCGTGGGTCTGGGCTAGCTATGTGAAATTGCCACATACTCCTGCCAGCTGCCATCTACCGCCGCCTAAAGTTAATTTTTTAAAAACTTTTTCTTAATTTTTCGGTTTTCAAATGGTAGAAGACGCAGAAAAGAATTCAAGCTTTTGGAATTTTCGAAAATTCAGAGTTAACCGAGAAGTGTATTTTACTCTATTCTCACAAGAAATTTAAAGAAAAAAATTGGAGCCGTTTTTGGGAAAGTTTTTAAAATATCCGAGGCGCTTCGTGTATAGTATCCCCAAATTTTGAAGAAAGTTTTTCAAAATTGCGGCGCCTCGAGTGGAAGAAGATCGACAAGGGAGTATACATTTTGGAAGAAATCGTACGTATGGTTTAGGCGCTAGTGTTGTTCACAGACTGACAGACGGACGGACTGACGGACGTTTTGAAAAGAACTTTTTCGGTGTCAGGAGACCCCAAAACGTGTATTTCCTTTGAAATCTCGAAATCGATTTTCTGCAGCATTACGTAACTTTCCCTATACTGCGTACATTACTCCGTATATACGTACGTATACGGGAAAATTAAAATGAAATTTCTAAAGCCTTTTTTGTCTCCTGGATATTGGGCGAAACCCCTGATGTAAGCAGCAAAGAACAACTGTCAACTGTTTTTCATTACGTGTCTGTAAATTGATTGATTTTCTATTTCCTATTGTATTTTTATTATAGATCATTGCTTTTCATTTTATGAATTATGCCAATTCTAATGGGTTCGATATGATATGAACTGGACAATTTTGAAAATCATTGGGTTTGATAGTGCCCTTTCTATTAATGAGAACACACATTTATATTTTACTAGGTCGTGAACTTCAGTCAACGTTTTCTAACTTTCAACCAGAAGACTACATGAAGTACGTGAATCATCATTACTTTTACTGGATCAGATTTTATTTATACAAATTATTTGTGTGCTCTGATTGACCAGTGTCAGAAATGGTATTGGTGAATGAGGAATATTTAGGAGTTTTTAAGTATTTTCTCATTTCTCGTGTTACATACCCCGAGCCAAAACTCAAGCTACACCACTGCTAGCGTTGTTCACAGACAAACGGACAGACGTTTTGCTTTCAATTATTGTTGGTTTTTTTTGTACCAAGGACCCACAAAACGGTTTCTGGCTGCCCCACGTATTAGGAGTTGTTTTCTTAAATTATTTGTTTATTTGGTAAAAAAACAGTAAAAAAAATTGTATGACGTACGGGGGAAGAGATTATCTGGGCACATTTTCTTGAGGCCCAGAAGTTTAAAAAAATATTAAAAAAATAAAACATTGTTAATAGCAACCGGATTTATCCACTTCTTCGTTACCTGGGTCCTGTAATACGAGTTTTTCTGCCGAAAATCCGGCTTTTTTCTACGCAGCATTACATAACTTTTCCTATACTATACGTACGTATAATATACGGAAATTTTTTTTTTACTTGTCTCTCACGTAGTTAATATTTAGCGGCGATTTGCTTACATATTATATTTACGAGGCCTGTCTAAAAAGTATCCGACCTTTGGCCAGAAAAAATATTTCGAATACTTGACACCCTAATCCCCTTCAAAGTAGGCCCCTTGTGCTTCCACACACTTAGCCCACCGATCCTTCCACTGCTGGAAACACCTCTGGAAGTCTTCTTTTGGAATGGTGTTCAGATCCGTCGTCGCGTTTCCGCATTATTTCTTCTCTACTCTCAAAACGGGATCCTTTCAGTGACATCTTCAATTTTGGAAACAACCAGAGAAGCTAAGTAAGTGTGGATCAATTGGAATGAATGTGCAGGGGCGTTGTCATGATGCAAATGCCAGTTTTTCGCTGTCCACATGTCTGGTCTTTTGCGCCGAATTGCGTCACGGTGTCGCCGGAGAACATCTCCCGCACTGTCAATCGGCGATTGCCATCACCAAATTTCGCACCCTTTCAACAACAGCTGTATTGCGAGCAGTTTGGGGCCTGGCGCCACTCTGCTCATTCTCGGCTGATGTGCGGCCATCTTTGAATCGGTTGAACCACTGCTTAATTTGTGTTACACCCATTTCATCTTCTCCAAACACCTGCTGAATCTTACGAATTGTTTGGATTTGAGAATCGCCTAGCTTTTGACAGAATTTGATGCAGTATCTTCGCTCAATTCGTTCAGTCATCTTGCGAGAAAACTAAATCCGACGAACACTACGAACATCACCTTACTTAGTGACCACCAGTCAGCGACTGACACAAGCGAACGCGGTGAAAACATTCAAGCATGCGCATTAAGAATACTCCTTTCACCGTGCACAGTGGCGCCGCCTTAGAATCACTACTTTGCGCGGAAAAAATTAATGTCGGATACTTTTTAGACAGGCCTCGTATAAGTACGTGCTTTAAATAACCACATAAAGTTTCTCGAAAATTCAACCGTTTTCCGTGAAAACTAGCTCAAAATTCCACATTATAAGAACCGCTCAAACGCCATTTTCTCATAAATGGCTCCAAATTGTTTCTTCAAACTTTTCGAAAGGATAGCCTAATTGCACTGTTATCTTTTTTAAAATATTACACAAATATAATTTTTTTAAAGATCTCTCACGCCGTTAATATGTACATTTCCATCTATTTGAAAACACTATTGTATCTGTGACTTAATGAGTTCAAATGAAAAATCAAAAATATTCTGTGAAAAGGAGCTTCAAATTTCGAATTTACATTAACGCTTAAATGCTATTTTCTTAAAAATGTCCCCAAATTTTTCAAAGAAAATTGGCATTAGGACGAGCTTTTGCTATTCTTAAATATTGTTAAAAGAAGAATTAAGAATATTTCCGTTCTATTAGGAAACCGAAAATTTTTTTTTTTAAATTTTAAAAAAATGTTTGGGCGGTGATAGATGGCAGCTGACAAGAGTATCTGGCCAGTCCCAAAAGCTAGCTGGGACCAAAGGAATAGAAAACTAATACGGGAAAGTCTGTGGCATTATGTATCCACTGTTTTGGTATCCAGAGCAACGAAATATGAATTCTCGCTACATCACGTGTTAGAGAATGTTTTTATAAATTTAGCGACTGAATTTAACTACTTTTTCATTATAAGAGCCCGGCAATAAGTTTTTCAGGCGAAAATACGCCGTTTTCTGGCGCAAGAAGAACTTCGTAAGGCGAGAAGTAAGAAGTACATTAGTGTTTATATATGTATACTAGCTAAAGAACACAGCGTTGCCGGGGTATTTATCATAATTTTGTATTAAACAGAAAGAGGAATTCCATCTATTATCGCCCTATGGCAGAGCCTACTTGTATCTATTCTGCTGTATATTCCCTCCGCCCTATCTCGCCTCTCTCTGCCTTGCTCCAATATGGAATACAGATACGGATAATATGGATACTTGGTCTTCCGTAAACAGTAAAACACTTCTCACTAATAAATATTTAAATTTTAGTCCAATTGGGGTTCCCACCCCCAAACTCCTTCCTCTTTATAACTGAAAGTAATAAACAAATCTAAACTAAAAATTAAAATGCATGTACTTACGTATATTCTGTTTGTGGAATTTTATGTATTATATCAATTCTTTCAATGAATTGCCACAGTATAAATCTAACCCATTTTCATATTTTTTCTTCTCGTGTGTTTATAAAGGAAAGTTTGAAATTGATCTTGCCGCATCATCGACGATTAGAAATAATTAAAGTAATTTTAATTGAATTCTAGTACCTGTTTTAGGATCCTTGTTAAGTTGTGGCTGACCGAAATGAGCCACTGAGCACGTATGCGATTATATCGCCAAAAAACCGAGATCACAGTGGCTCCCGGCTTGACCAAACTCTTTCTATTATTTAAAATAACCTTCAAAACCAGCGTTGTCACACATTAAATTCCTCCAAATACCCATTTACCAATACTTTTTTACTTTAATTGTACTGCGGTTTTACTAAAAATTCTATTATTGCCAAACTATCATCAATTTAATCATTCCTTCCACGCCCAAAGGTACTCACAACTATCCCACTCTTTCCACTATATAAAAACACTTATCGAAAACATGCATCCCTCCGTCAGTTTCAGAATAACACGTAAATCGCACTGTCGCTCGCCCAACCTCCAAATAGGTAATACTTATGCTTAATTTACTACAACTAAACATGTGTGCACTCAAACCTTTTTTCCGCAATGTTAACCACGTTTATTAGAAAATGATATCTTCCAAACATTTTCTCTTGTGCACTTAATGCACTCACGCCTACACGCAATTAACATCAATATTCAAGTTAATTTCATAAATAAAGCGGAAAAAATTCATAATTATTTCGGGTTAGACAAATGACTGTGAAAAATAAACAAACAGTCCTTTAAATACGCAATTCTGTACATTGATGAAATCAGAACTAGATCTGAGACGTAGTCTTCTGGTGGCGCGCAGCTAAACTATTGACATTGATGCACTCTTGAATCTATAATGTAACGCTAGGCTAAAAATGTTCAGAAAAGTATTTATTTTGTAAATATATTAAGGTTTGTGATTATAAACCATAGCCTATAGTACTCCAGATCGTTAAAGGAAGCTATCACAAAAGTTTCATCGGTATTGGTTCAGTATATTGTGGCATAGTGACGCTTGTGTACATAAAAGACAGGTTGTGCCTTTGTCTATAGAAGCCACAACTAGACAGACCATTAGGTTGAGCAGGAAGGGGGCGTGTCTAAGATGGGTTTAGGCTGAGCCAGGAAGTAGAAAGGACGCGCAGGTACCGCCAGGGGGGCGGCAAGACACGTCACAGTGGTCTGTTGTATACGTCACAGATGTCGCCTAGCAAGCTCTGGGAGGGAGATCACGTGGGGCACCCACGTCACTTCAGTTACGGGGTGGGAGTAGATCATGTGATCGGTCGGTCATGTGATCGGTCGGTCATGTGACCGTATCTATATAAGGTGAGGTAAGGGCATATTAGGCAGGATACATTTGCGGCACGGAGCCGAATTGGTATCTTCATTAGGTGCTCACGCACTGCGCTCCAGGGCGAGCGGCCGGACTTGTCCGGGGGAGACGTCAGTCTCACATATAGCGACGAGGTCAAGCGTTCGATGTATCTTGCGGTCAAGCAAGGGCGGGTGGGGACTCGCAAGGGCAGTCGCGGGTGGCGGCTAGGATAAGCTGTTCTTAGGAGGGTTCCGTAAAGCACGGATAAATTCCGTGCTTTAAGCCGTGATAAATTCCGTTCCGTAAATGAACTTGTGCAACATTGTATATATTTCTTTGGTTACAAATAAACTTGTTTTGTTACGAATCCTTCGTGTCTACGTCTGAGTAATTAAACGACGCCACAATATTCAGAGATTATCGCGCTGTCAGTGCAGTTCTGTCTTTATATATTAGTATAGAGTATAGATAGATATAGATAAATGGATGTTGGTATATATAAGAAGTAAACTCGGACGCAGTATGACCTACCTCCATGAAAGTTGGCACTTTTACGTGTTTTTTGGTTGTTGTTTTTCACCCAGAAGGTTTATGTGCTGTTAATTCTGTTGTAACTCCACTACATGGCGCTGTAGAACAAAACCAAATACTGTAATCCCTCGACATCCGCGAATTCGCTATTCGCGAGTTCCGAACATTCGCGAGTGCGTCTTTTGGTTGTACTACATTTTCTTTGAAAGCGAGCACATTTCATTTCCTTTATCATCTGGGAAACAAACTCGCAGACCTCGGAGCTCAAAGTATAAATTTATCCAAAAATTTCACAGATGAAATGTCAATTCACATTTATAGAATAACACAATTGTCAAATAATTCAATTCAGTTGCGTCAAATTGGAGGTAAAGGTTTTGGCCAAATGAACAGAAAAGCCATTGAGGATCTGTGCAACTCTTATTATAATGAGCTCATTGTAGAGGAACTCATCAGTAAAGGAAACCTCCTCGACGGTAATGATGAAGTAACGGAAGCGAAACTGCGTCCTGGAGCAACTTCAATGTCAAAACTGTTGATGGCGTTGTAAAATCAACAAGCTCTGGTGGAACTGGCTTTAGAATGTGATATTAGAACAGCGAGAAAGGTGATGAAACAAAAAAAAATTAGCAAATTATCCAACATCCAATCATTTTCAACTTCGAAATAAGTTTCAAACATTATTTTATTTCTTCATTTTGGAATGTCAATTGTGAATTCTGTTTGTAGTAGCGCTTAATCAGTTCCACTGTAATTGATTCTCAGATTTTTTCTTTCTTTTTTAAACAGTTTTTCGATATCCAGGAACCTAACCCACCTTTCTTCATTAAAATATAGACTTAACATTCGCCGATTTAACATTCGCGAGGTTTTTTGGGAGCCTAACTGTCGCGAATGTTGAGGGATTACTGTATTCATGTCAAATTCAACCCGCAACACTCGGGGCAGCTTTTTGAATATACTTGGTTAAAAAACTCCTAAGCCAAGCGTTCTAGGGCATTAAACACTAAATGTTTGAAGCCAAAGTCCTAAAATAAAACGTTTCTCTCAACATAATCTACAGGATGAGACCATCATGAACATTCTATTACATTGTTGCTTCTCGATATTACCACACTTGTTCAGAAACGTGCGGAATCTGCACAAAAATGTGAATGAGGGGGACAGAGACAGAGACAGTGAGACTGAGACGGGCAGAAAGAGACGGAGAGACAAAAGAGTAGGAGGGAGAGACATAGAGAAAGTTAGATGGAAGGGGAAAGAGGGAGATGAAGGGCAGAACAGCGTCGGACGGGTTCCGCTAGTTAATTATATACGTAAAAGTGATAAAAACTAACCACTTCACATCGACGAAACGCCAGTTTGCTTTCTTGAAGGAGAGCTATTGCTACTTCTTCTGATAAGAAAGTTTCCCCGCCATAGTTTTCAATTTGTGCTATGTTTAAGTTTGCACGAGTTCCAATTACAGCTTGCAAGTCTCTCCTTAGATCTGAAAAGCTAAAATTAGAACGGATAAGACATATGGGGAATTCAATATTTCTGAAAATTAAAGAATAAAAATAGTACATTAAATCAACGCGATTGTAGTTTAATATTTATCAGTACTTACCCTCCTGTTTGTATTTGTTTCTTTTGATGATTTTTAGAGTCATAATATTTTTGCAAAACCCCAGCACATTTCTCTTTTAAACATTTTGTTTCAACACTGTAATAAAGAATAAATTATAAGAATTAATTACGTTATAGATAGCACAAGTAATGAAAAAAACGTAGCAATAAAATAAATTTAACGGAAAGTTTATTGTAACAAAAAATTGAAGTTATACGAGCGTTAGATTCATTCCACGGCAAACCCGGAGGATTTTCTAAAATATTAACTAGAGGTCTCATTTCACTTTTATTCACTTTCACTTTTCCGTATACTAATATACGTAGTATAGAGAAAGTTACGTAATGCTGCGCGAAAAAACAGCAGATATTCGGCAGAAAAAATGAATTGCCAAGCCGTGGACCCAAAAAAGGGGATAAATCCAGTTCTTAAATTAAATTAACAAGAAAAATCCCTTAATACGTGGTGTAGGCAGCATTCCAATTTTGTGTGTCCTTGATACCGAAAAAACAATTGAAAGCAAAACGTCCGTTTGTCCGTCCGTAAACACCATTAGAACCTAAATCATGCTTAGGATTTTTTTTTAAAATTGAAGAAACCCCTGTCGAAGCTTTGAGATTTTGAAAAACATGCTTCAAAATTTGGGGGAAACTTTCCATGAAGCTCCCCGGACATTTTCAAAATTTTCACAAAAACCACTCCAAATTTTTTCTTCAAATTTCTTGCAAGAATAGAGTAAAATACACGGCATAGATCCTAATTTCACAGTTAAGTCTGAATTATCAAAATATGCGAAAGTTTGAATTTTTTTGGCCTCTTCCTACAACATCAAAATTGCAGATAGCGATTTTTCCTTCAAATAAAATTGTTCTCCATAGTGAGTTCTTTCATTAAGGTCATGTACATTTTTTTGAAAATATTAGTAGCTTTTCGCGCAATGTTGCGTGAAATATGTGCAATTAAAAAAAAATACAAAAACAAGATTTTCTCAAAAAAGGCGGCAATTTTTTTTAAAACTCGTGGTAAGGATAATGCTAAATGTACCCTATGAGATTATATATATATTAACTTATCTCTCACGTCCTTAATATTTACAACACCGGCGATTTGTCCACATTATTATATTTATGAGTACATGTGTTTTAAACAATGTCATGTAATGTTTCTAGAAAACTTAACAGCTTTCTGTGGAAAATAGCTCAAAATTCATATTCGGAAACGTTCAAACGACATTTTCTCATAAATGGCTTCACGTTTTTTCTTCAAACTTTCGAACGGATAGTGTTAACTGAATTCTTTCATATGAACTAAAGTTCATTTTGGGGTACTTTTGTCAAAAATGTCAAAATAATGTAGTTTGGGCGGTGATAGATAGTAGATGCCAAGATTATGTGGCAAGTCCGAATAGCTAGCAGAGAGCGAAGGAAATAGGAAACTAATGCGGGAAAGCCTGTGCCATTCTGTAGCAACTCTAGTTACTTTCCCGTATACATACGTATATACGGAGTAATATGCGTAGTATAGGGAAAATTATGTAATGCTGGCGAAAATAGATTTCGAGTCTTCAACGGATAACACTTTTTGGGTCCGTGGTACACTGATAGCAATGTTTTTACTTTCCCGATACGTACGTATAGGGAACGTTATGTAATGCTGCGCGGAAAAACGGCGGATTTTCGGACAAAAAAATTCATTGCCGGGTGCTAATAACGAAAAAGTGGATAAACCCAGTTGCTAAATTAAGAAAAAAAATCCCCTAACACGTGGTGCAGCCAGAATCCTTGATTTGCTCCTTGATACCGAAAAACCAATTGAAAACAAAACGTTTGTCCGTCTGGCTGCCTGAGAAACAACGTTAGCAACTAACTGAACTGTTCGGCCGATTTTCCCTAAACTGATATTCGCCGATCGATCTCACTGATCGCGTGGCCTCTTGAATCTGAAACCGTTATATTAATTCTGGAGAGTACTTTACATAAAGCCTCTTGCACATTTTCAAAAAAATGGCGCCAACAATTTTGACTAAATTTTGTTGTTGGGTAGTTTGAGGGTCATTTAAGAGAATGGCGCAGGTCTCATATTGGTTGAAAACTCTGAATTTTCAAAATTTGCAAAAGTTTGAATTTTTGTCGGCATCTTCCTACAACTACAAAATTGAAGCTAGGAATGTTTCCTCCAAATAAAATTTGTTCTCCAAAGTGAGTACTTTCATTAAGATCATGTATACTTTTTTTTTGAAAACTTTAGTAGTTTTGCGCAATATTGCGTGAAATGTGCAATTTTAAAACGTTACAAAAACAAGATTTTCTCAATAACGGCTCAAATGTTTTTCTTGAAACGTTTGGTAAGGATAGTACTAAAAACATTTAATGTACTCTATGAAATGACATACATTTTATGTTGCTCTATTCTTTTTTATTTTCAAAAATTACAAAAATGAAATTTTTTGCTTGTATTTCACGTCGTTAATATTTACATTGGCGGCGATTTTTTTCACATTATTATATTTAAGAGTATATGTGCTTTAAATAATTTCATACAAAGTTTCTCGAGAACTCCGCCTTTTCAGAAACGCTCAAACGGCATTTTTTCATAAATAGGTCCAATTTTTTTCTTCAAACGTTTCCCACAGATAGTGCCAATTGCTCTCTGTTAAGTTCAATTTTGTGTATATTTTTGTTTTTTCAAAAATTACAGAAATGTAATTTTGTTGAAATATCTCTCACACCATTAACATGCACATCTACTGCAATTTGTAATTGTATTTGTGAGTTAAATTTCTTAAAAAGACTTCAAATAAAGTTTTTCGAAAACTCGAACATTTTCTGTGAAAAAGAAATTCAAATTTCGAATATGCAGTAGCGCTAAACGCCATATTCTTAAAAACACCTCCAAATTTTTAAAATAAAGTTGCCTTTTAAGACGATTTTTTACTGTTCTTAATATTCTAAAATAAATATTTCCGTTCTACCTTAGGAAACTGAAAAATTAAGAAAATTTCAAAAATATGTACTTTGGGTGCCAATAGATGGCAGTTTTTTCTTAATGAAATGTGGAGTCGTTTCCTGGTGTCCAAACATAAGCAATTATATGAGCAAATATCAGAGATTTTTTAATATAGTAAAATAAGCAAAGAAAGAATAAGATCCCGCCTGTTTTAAAAACCCGTTTCAATATAAAGATGTTTTCGTGCAAACTATATCCAAGTCTTGGAGCCAAAATTGCCCACATCATGTGTGAAAACAGTGTAAGTTTATTACGCAACTGTTAATTCCAGTGAAAAGTTTACTGTGTGAGTTAACCATTGAATTCTCTGAAGCGACATTTTTTAAAACATACATTTCGCTATTTTTGTTTTCTTCGAAAGTTACTAATGTTCTTCAGAAACATCTATTAAATGAAAACTTAGAAATAAAATACTTGTTTGTTTTTTTCATTCAGAATTATTCTTGTCACAGAGTGCCAACGAGGCGACGCATTAACAGTGAAATTATGCTATAAGATTATATCGTTTGCATCTAAAATTAAAATATTGAACTCGAAATGCTGGGTCTCTCTGTCTCGTACGGGTCAATCCATTTTAAGTCGTCCAGCACTGGTCGCTGGACCATCTTGAAAAAAAAATATATTTTGTGCATACATTTCCTTATGTTTTGGCTGTTCAATAATATTTTTAACTTTTTTATTGTACCTGCATTACAAATGGTGGCCATTTTCGTTTCGCGCCGTGCGCCAATTTTCGCATTTGCAGACATTTACTCTTTTCTAAATTACTCAGCTCTATGTTTTTCTAGGATTCTAGAATAAAACATTCGATTCAGTATACTCTGGCCTGGAAATCGAAATATTATTTACATATCTTCCATGTTTTATTTGAGAAATATTTCCAACCAAATCTATGGAACGCGAATGAACGAAATTCATTTTCACAGAGTAATTTCTCAAAGAAGGAATAGAATCACAGCCTTAATTTTTTTGTGCTTTTACACAAAACAATACAGTAACTTTTGGTAAAATATCATTGATATATAACGTACCACTTGAAAATTACATCCTCTTCAAAATTGGAATTTTGAATTTTTTCCAAATTTTGAACTGTAATATCTGTTGGGGGACCAGATAAAAATCTGGAAACTACACACACGCTAGACCGCTATCATACCAAGCTACAGTAAAACATTTCAACTTTTAGTTTTAGACCCAACTTCTTAGTTGCGAAATTACGTACTCAAGTTCAATAGTCAACTAATTGTCCGTAAAAACTCACACTGTGGCTCTTTATTGTATTCATTTTTGTACTAGAATTAAGAACTAGGGAAAATAGGATAATATCGCTGAACTCACGCGCAAGGCTTATAATTTTTATTCATAATTTGGTTATTTTTTTTATTAAATTTCACATTCTTTCAGAACATTTTTCGTTTTATTCATTTCGTAAAGTAGTAACGTCCATCCATCAGCCCTAATTCAGGCTCTCACCGCTTCAACTAGCCGGCACCTTGACTCAGGTACGGTGGGGAGGAATTTACGTCCTAACTGGCTTGCCCAACGTGCGCTCGGAGACACCGGCGTCGCTTTATATATATATATATATATATATATATATATATATATATATATATATATAGTCACGCGCAACATAAGACTTATTGTTAGCCACCCCGGTCGCGTGAGCTCAGCGAACGTACCTTTGCGTCATCTTAAGGCGCAGTAGAGCAAAAACACAAATCTAATACTTATTCTTACAACTAGCAACCTTAATGACTGCATTACAATTTTAATAGAGAATAATTAATTAGGGAAGATGACCAGACGCGGCCTTTCATTCCCAGCAAAGAATTTACGCCGTGCAGTACAAAGAAAAGGTCTCCAGTTCAGTGGGTCGCTGTGCGAATGTCAATGGGCCGGAGCTCGGCCGTAAGTTTTACAATCACCGGAACGGGCGTTGACCTCCTGGGATGAATGGCCTCCTGAAATGGCGCTCCTTTCATTCACTGCAGACGGGGTGCCGACAGGGCCTCCCTCGTTCTCGTAGCAAAACCCTGTCCTCGACGTGCAGGCGGAAGCGACACTTCGGCGTCCAGGTGATGCCCTCGCGCAATTTCACCGAATTCACCGACAAACAGCGACAGTACGGATCGTGTGGCTGATTTTGATGTTCAGCCGAATAAAACTCAATAAATGGGCAATCGCCCTGTAATTAATAAGGTTCATTTTTATTACTTGACGGGATTCACTTTCCCATGAATTTCTCTGACGGCTACTCACCACATCAGGACATTAAACAAAGTAAGGTTTGCGATCTCGCCTCCGAGTCACACTCCGAAGCTCTCCCAGCAGACTCGACTGTCCCCCACGGAGATCCTCACAGGAATGATCATCTTACAAGTTCTATTTCGCACAGGTTCCTCTCTCCACTTTCATATTTTCAAAAGCTTCTAGAATAATCTACCAAAATTTTAAAAGACTGCTCGGCCAATCTTACAAGATTGGCCAGAAGCTTTAACATCTGATTTCGGGAAGCGCCAATCGCTTCGTACGATCTACAAATCTCAGTGACGGAAATTTCCGCCAAGCGCTCTCTCTCTAGCAATGTGATAAACACATGCAGGGTGGTCGCCGGGCAATGTGGAAATTTCCTCTGATATTCCCAAAGGGGTTGCGCTTGTCTTGAAAACGACGGAGGCTTTCGGACTTCCCCGGACCGGCGCCAGCCTTGCGGGAGCGACCCTGCACCTGCCCGTGACGAATTAGCCCCACGCTCGCCGCCTGTAAGGAAGGCAGCGAAACGCGAACCTACAGCTTGACTCATTGGGCAGAGAAAAAACATACACAGAATTATTCGCGTATTTTCCGATTATTCTGTACCGTCACAATATATATATATATAAATATATATTAGTCATGATATATATTGATAATATAATATAATAATGAAGGGCTAAGTAAAACAAAGATGGACGCCACATTTTTGTGAAATTCAGTTATTAGCATAATACAAAACTTCGAACATTATTCTTTAAGTGCAGTGGCGTAGATTGAATTGGTATCACCAGGGGCAAAAGTATCACTTCCCATTATAAATTAATTATAAAAATATTACTGAACAGATTATACATTATGTAATAAAAATAAATGTATATTTGCACATGACATTTATTTATAATATATAGAAACTGTATGCAATTCAAAACTCTTGAAATATAATTTTTAAATATTTTTTCTCTTAATTAGTCAACTGAAATCCCATTCAGGGCAAGGGCCTCTTGCCTTTTTGCAGGGCATACTGAATTGATGCACTGATTGATTAAGGTTTAGAGGGCGCTTCAACTGCTAAGGTCATTGGCGACCATGTCGAAGTATTTTAAAAGGAAATAGGTTCAGTAAGTATTGTAGATGGAACTTACCCCCTAATTAAAAGCATGTGCATAAAAGAGACTAACATTCTGCATCGAGTATTCAAGTACATATGGCTAAAGGAGAATATAAAATGAACACATAAAATTCATTGTAAAACTAAAAATTGTCTGTAAAGGGGCCAAAAAATTATAAAACAATATTCTTATCTCTCAAATAAAATTATATATTCATCTTTCCCTCAAAAAACAAAAAAGTTTCGAGAGCGCGGATTCGTCATCCCCGAGCACCTCTCGTAGCGAGTGGCCCAGGCCATGTCTTCGTCGGTAGCCAACAAATTTCCTACAGTTCAGGAGAACGTGTTCCTCAGAAAGAACCGTCCCGCATGATTCACATATGGGAGGAGTTTCTCCTCGAAGGAGGAAACCGTGAGAAAAGTGGCAGTGTCCGATACGAAGACGGGTTAAAATGACTTTCTCACGGCTAGAGGAGCGAGATGAGGAACGCCAGAGAATTACAGAATTCTTTATCCCACTCAGTTTAAAAGTGGTATTGGGCCACTCTGTTTGCCACGCTCTAAACAAGGATCGTTTCAAGTAAGCCTTAACGTCGGACAATGGTACAGCAGGAACGTCGATACGAGTAGCTAATTTCGCCGTCTGGTCGGCCAGTTCATTCCCTGTAATTCCCACATGGCCTGGAACCCAACTAAGAACCAGGTCATAGTGGCGGGACAGAAGACTATGCATCAAGCTTTGAACTGATTTTGTCAGGTAGTCTGACGAAGGACGGGAGACAGCCTGAAGAGAGCTGAGAGAATCAGAACAGAGAACTACTCGCCGCAACGTCGGTGTCTCGATGTATTTTGGGGCTCTGAGAATTGCATATATTTCAGCAGTGAATGTACTGCACTGAGAATGAAGCCGAAATGATTTGGTGGCCCTGATACAATGAAAACTACACTAGCGTACCCGTGCGAGAACTCTCGCATGTTAAACCCCATCCTTTTCTTATTCTTTTGTCTATCCTTTCTATTAAGACGGACCGTCGTTAATGAAAACGTGTTTATTTGTTTGAAAATGTATAAATGTAACTTCTAATACATTACACAATATCAAACAAAAATAATAAAACAATTTATGTTGGAAACAAATTTTCAATAAAGGTTTATTCAGCATTATAGGTAGATGTTCTTGGAAAAACTCATACTTCTTTAAAAATATTTGAAGAAATTATTTAATCTTTCTCGAAACTTTGCTTTTCGCGTCCTTTGTCACAAAAATATTAGAAAAGGTTTTTACTCGTGAGAAGGCCAAGTTAAGTAGTGCGAAAATACCGGATCGGGCAAGTACAACCCTACTCTTTACAATATTATTTAACTTTCCTTGATTTGTTATGTGTAACGGGAGGTTTTGGAGATGCAGGATGGCAGCCGGCTGGGGTGCGAAAATTGGAAAATTATTTCTGTACTAACAAGTACTGGATTATTTTCTACGTTCAATGTACCTCAAGAAACGTTATTCCGAGCCAAATAATAATCAAAGTAATATTTTCACCTTTGGGTACTAAATACGATGTTACCATTAGAAACTATTTAGTAGGTTTAGACTTCACTTCGGTACATGGAAATGTTGCTCAAACGATGTTTGCGTATAGAATATCTTAACGAACCGTCACCTTGAGTTTAATATCAAACGGTGTATTATTTACAATATGAGTTTGCAGCTGGGCGTTGATGTACCCTCGTAGAAGAATAAAATTTCGCGTCAAAAATGCCTTTGCCCGCGGGCTTGATGGCGATGGGCAACCCTGACCGCCGTCAACGAGATCTACCGGTGGGTTTGAATATTACGTTCTCTAGAAGACTATGAAGATTAAATTTATTAGAGTAGGGAGCATATAAAATGTGTTAACGTTCATTGACAGCTAACTAGTAGTAGTAGTACAGAAGTAAAAGGCTTCCATGATTAATAACCATGAAGCTAAATTGGTAATTTTTGTACATGTAATCTTGCATTCCAGTTTCGTTGTTTTAAAATGTGTTATAAGAAGAGTAATGGAGCAGCAAATGGACAGCTCAGTGCCAAAGTGTTATTCCAGAATTGGAGAAGGGCTGAGCTCGATTCCGTGTCTAGGAAGATATTTTATCCATTCTACATTGCCACGAGATCGTCTAAATTACAACATTCTACATTTTTCATGACAATGTTATGCATAAATCAGTTTTCGCTTTCACGAAGAAGGCGAATATTTTATGAATTCTGAAAAAAATTAGAAAATGGATCGCTTGTAATTGAAATGAAAAATATTCGTAATATAGCGTGAAGAAAACAATAATAGATTTTAACCCTGCACCGCGCGCACTTTTTTACTTTCCCGTATACGTACGTATACACGGAGTGATATACGTAGTATAGGGAAAGTTGTGTAATGCTGCGCGAAAAAATGGCCAATTTTCGGCGGAAAAAAATTAATCGCCGGGCCGTGAAAACGAATAAGTGGATAAAACCAGTTGCTAAATTAAGAAAAAAAAATCCTCTATCTCGTGGTGTGGTCAAAATCCATGATTTGTTGCTTCTTTATACTTAAAAATCGATTGACGGCATTCCGTCCGTCTGTCCGTCTGTGGCCAACGCTAGCGCCTAAACCGTTCGGTCGATTTTCTTCAAAATTGATATTCCCCAGTCGATCTGATTCTAGTCGAAGCTTTGTGATTTTGAAAAAGATTCTTTAAAATTTGGGGGTACTTTATATGAAGCCCCCCGGGGATTTTCAACATTTTCTCAAAAACGGCTCCAAATTTTTTCTTTAAATTTCATGTATGAATAGAGGAAAATACACTTTTTAACATGGCATAGGTCCGATTTTCACGTACAGCTCTGAATTTTCGAAAATTGTGAAAGTTTGAATTTTTTTCGGCGTCTTTCTCCAACTACAAAATTGAAGATTCTTCAAATAAAATTTGTTCTGCATATTGAGTTCTTTAATAAAGGTCATGTAAATGTTTTCCACAATTTTGGTAGTTTTCGTGCAATATTGCGTGCAATATGTGCAATTTTAAAAAATTACAAAAACAAAATTTTCTCAAAAACGGCTCCAAATTTTTTCTTTAAACTTTTGGTAGGGATAGTGGTAAATGTACTCTATCAATGACATAAAAGCCATTGTGGTCTATCGGTTGGTTTTTTCAAAAATTACAAAAATGTAAATTTTTTTTACTTGTCTCTCACGTCGTTAATATTTACATTATCGGCGATTTTTTTTCCATTATTATATTTATGAGTATATATGCTTTAAATAATGTCAAGTAAAGTTTCTCGAAAACACGACCGTTTTCTGTAAAAAGTAGCTCAAATTTCGGCATTTTCAGAAATGCTCAAACGTCATTTTCTCGTATATGGCTGCAATTTTTTCTTGAAATTTTTGTAACGGATAGTGCTAATTACACTCATTAGTATAGCGTGAAGTTTATTTTGAGTTTTTTTTTGTTTTTTTTCAAAAATTATATAAATGTAAATTTTTTGAAAGATCTCTCACATCTTTAATATGCACATTATCCGCAATTTGTAAAGATGATTATATTTGTGAGTGTAAGTGCTTCAAATAACTTAAAATAAAGTATTTTGAAAACTGAAAAATTTTCTGTGAAAATGAGCTTCAAATTTCGCATTTTTAGTAGTGCTAAAACGCCATTTTCTCTTAAACGGCACATAATTTTTAAAAGAAAATTGCCATTTACGGCTAGGTTTTTGTGTTCTTTAATATTCTAAAATTAATGTTTCTGTTCTACCAATAGGAAACCGAAAAATTACGAAAATGACAAAAAATGTACTTTTGGCGATGATAGATGGTAGCTGGCAAGAAAGAGTATGTGGCAATTCCGAATAGCTAGCGAAGACCCAGGAAAATAGAAAACTAATACGGGAAAGTCTGTGCCATTCTGTAGCACCACTAGTTTTATAACGATTCAGCTCGCAAGCCAGTTTGGACCATCCATGGCTTTTTGGAGATTTCTAAAAGAGTTCAGCCAGCATAAGCAGGACCAAAAACCCCAAAGCATTAAAAAAATTGTTTCTGTTTAAAAACTAAACAGATATAATCCTCAAATGACGTGAAAAAATCAACACACGTAAAAATTATATGTTAACACTTAACCCGCCGATACTTGCAATGTTAGAACCATTCAGCATTTATTTCAATAGCATTGCCATTAAATGCATCTGGAGATTGCTTTCGTTTTTTAAAGATTTTTCTTATTCTAAACAACATCAAAACAAAATAAGACCTCGGGAAGGGAATCACTTAACAAGAAAGAATTCTAGCAACTCGAATACGAATTAATTTCCAAGATCTAGCACCCGTCACCCAATCGTCGTTTTTGAGGGAAGAATATACTCAGAATATTGAAGTAAAACAAATCGCTAAATCCTCCTATATTTAATTCTGTTTAATAAACGACATGCCACATATCAGCATTATT
This sequence comes from Acheta domesticus, assembly GCA_031308135.1. Classification (NCBI taxonomy): domain Eukaryota; kingdom Metazoa; phylum Arthropoda; class Insecta; order Orthoptera; family Gryllidae; genus Acheta; species Acheta domesticus. The sequence continues at coordinate 74,507,895 of JAHLJT010009419.1, read as the reverse complement.
TATAAATGTCTAAATACCTCGGAGGATTTTCAAACATTGACCAAAGTGTGGCACGATAAGCAATCTGATGAACAGTAACGTAACTGTGTTCGTTTGGCTCAATGATAGAAAGCTTTCTTCCGGCACCTTAGGCAGCAGGATCGAATCCGGTGAAAGACGCTTTGCTTATTCGTGATTTTTTTTGTCAAATTAACGTATTGCAGTACGCATTTCTTAGCGTAAATAATTTTTTAATTTTTATTTTAAATCATAGTAGTCCTGAAAAGAGGTATTTACCTTTATTCGAAATATATTTTGTATTTTCCTATTTTCTGTATATTTATTTTATTCTAGGGAACATAGGGAACACATGACTAATAAGGAAACCAAAAACGCCACCTCCGAGACAAATAGGTGTCGCCCTCCGAGACAAAAATGCGATAACTCGCTCTCGTTTGCATGGTGAGCGTAGTCGAAAAATGAATGGGGATTGAAAGTTCCGTTTGCTTGGCTGTGAGTGAAAATACTGATTTTTCTTTCATTACCGAAAGGCAACGCTGCATGGTTATCTCATCTTGACCTGCAGTCGTAACTACCAAGGACAGTTCAAATTCTGAGGCCTGATACTTAGAAAGGAGAAAATCGATAATGTCTCCCAACAAAAGAGATGAGTTTATTCAACTCTCTTCTGAACCATAAAATTGTAGCAAGCAGAAAGAAATCCCTACCATAGTTGTATAATAATACTAGAAGCAGTCGTATTTTACGTTAATTTATTATACAAATCGTTTTACTACATCGAATTTACATTATCGTCAAATATGCAATTTCTTGAGAATTCAAATATTCGCCTTTTTTGCGAATGCAAATTTTGAGTGTTTCATGCAGAACATTGGCAGACAAATGTAGAATGTTGTAATTTAGACGATCTTGTGGCAATGTAGAATGAATAAAAATATCTACCTAGACCGGGAATCGAACCCGCCCCTTCTCCAGTTCTGGAACAACTCTTTGGCACTGAACTGTGCATTCGCTGCTCTTGTGCCTTTCTTATAACAACACATTTTAAATTAATGAAACTTGAATTTAAGATTACGTATATAAAAATCAATGTCAATTTAGTTTCATGGGTAGGAATCACGAAGTCTTTTACCTCTGTACTACTACTGTGAGCTCTCAATGGGCATTAAACTATTTTATAAGCTCTCTAATCAAATAAATGTAATCTTCGTAGTTCGGTCTAGAGAACGTAGTTTTCAAACCCGACGATAGATATCGTTGTCGGCAGTCAGGGTTGTCCATCGCCCTCAAGCCCGCGAGCCAAGGCATTTTCCACGCGAAATTTTATGTTTCCACGGGTGTACATGCTTGCAGATACCGCCAACATTTAAATCGTGCATTTGGACTGCGATCGTTGGCAGTGTCGAGTGACTTACACTTGGGTTTTTATTTCTTGGCGTGTGGGGGCTTGTCTTCACAATGGAATATCACACGGCATTTCGTGTCTTTCTCTGTCGTACCGTTCGAAGTCGCATGACCGCCAGCACTGCTCGATACAGTCGCGATGAGGCGACTCCTAGCGGCACGACCGAGAACGACGCGAAATACCGTGAGATATTCCATCGTGAAGAGAAGTCCTCACACGCCAAGAAATAAAAACCCAAGTAAACTCTTTTGTTTCTATAATTTTAAACTTAGTTGTTTTAAATTAATTCATATAGTATTGGAAGCTATCGCGTTTTGATTTTTGTTATTCATTTATATAAAGATAATTTACTTTAGCTAATTTAAAAAATTCGTTCTTTTTGTAGTGCCATAGCACACGTTTTCCCCTACTACCTCCACGTACCCGTGCGAGAACTCTCACATGTTAAACCCCACACTCATCTCTTCTATTTCCATTCTAAGAGGGAAATTTGTTAACAAAACGTGTTTAATTCTTCAAAAATGTATAAAGGTAACTTGCAATTTACTAACACTATATCAAATAAAAATAAAAAGCAATGCAATTAGTTAAAAGAAATGTTCAACTAAGATTTATTCAATATTATGGAGAGTTTTCTTGAAACAATTCACAACACTTCCTTAAAGATAACATTTGAAATAATTATTCAACATTTTTTTACAGCTTTTAGCTTTTCGTGATAGTCACAAAAAATATTAGCTATTGACTTTTGAGAAAGCTACGTGTCTGAACCCGCTGACTTGAAAATTTCAATGAATCACTGCTGATAACGAAAATACTGGTAAAGGTAAAACACAAACAGTCTACAGTCTTCACTCTTCACTATTCACCCACATCCCTCCCAATTAGGTACATAGCACTTAGAGACCACGGCAAAACATTAATTGAATGGTTTCACTATACGCTTAAGACACATCTTCATAGGTATCAAGCAATTATATTAATACTTCTAGTTGTTGCTGGAGAGCACATCTTGAATTAAAGATTATGCAAATAAACCTCAGACTGCACAAACCACGGTGTATACAGAAAGCTTAAATATAAGATTGAGGAATCTAAGCCTTTTAAGCATGTCGTCACAAAAAATGGCTACCGGCAGCAAGGGCTGAAATATTGAGTTGGCCTTGATAGTACTGAAGCGCGGAACCAAAACTTCAATTTAAAGTCGAAAAATGTCTCATCTTGTAGATTATGGTGTGAAAAACGTTTCTTTGAAGCCTTAGGCCTCAAAATATTAGTTTTTAAGGCCCTAGAACGGCTGCGGGATGCATTTGACTTGCATATTTAGATGCGTTTGTTTAAAACAAATCCTTGATATTTTTAGGGCCGTTTTTACAATTGGGGTTTAAACCACAGAATAACATTGTTCCGGGTACAGCGCTCCTTCGTGCTTTCTACAATCACGGGTTATCCCCTCCAGGTGGTATAACTACTGGAATTTCGTAACCCACTACTCGGCCTAGGGTTAGGCTCTTATCCCGGGTCTAAGTTTGCAAATGGCGGCAGTGGTCAGCAGTGGTTTACAGCTGATCTGTTGGAGCAGAGCCGATCGGACTTCCATGGCGCAAAACTTTCATTCGAAATCTGTCAGAAATTTAATTTTTCTAATTTAAAGTGGTCGTTAATGCAATTAACAAGGTTGGTTGTTAACTTTCGTTTTACAAGAACAATTCCAAACTATTAGTTTCATTAGTTTCTTTATTTTAACTTTTCTATAACTTAGTTAATTGGTAAGTGTGGTGTAATAAATATTTAATATTCTCAATTTATTTTCTGTCGGCTAGTTTACGTTATATTTATTTCGGTGCAAAGGAATGCACTGGTAATAAAAATGCAGCTTTTGTAAAGAAGAAACAGCAGGAGATTGCAGTCACGAGTTCCAGTGCTGAGGATGAAGAAACTTTTTAGAATAAGATGTCATTGTTCTTTAACTGACAAAATCACACCGGTCACACCATCAGCCAGTACAAGCATTTTTTACAAGTTCACTGATGATTTTCCTGCTGAACAGTGAAATATCTGAAGAAGAGAATTGCACTTACATGTTACTTCACAAGTGTGTTTGGGAACATTTACTAAAAGGATGTGTGTGAGTGCTGTCTGTGGATCCTCAAATCTCCCATGCATTGAAGTAAAACAATCAATGTCATTTGCTCATCAGTTAGTGAGCAAGTGTAATAATAACTGTGAACAAGTGTTAAATAATGTTTCAACTTGCCCTCGTGTTCCTGTAACATCTTGTACTAGGCCACCATATGAAGTGAATAGGAAAATTGTGGATGCTTCTTTGCAAATAGGTAGGGGCTATTCAGCAATAGAGCAGTTTCAATCCTAATTGGTTTACTATCAATGAATGTTTCAATTTACAATTCTCGTGTTCTTGCTGTTATTAAAAATAATGCAAAAATGAAAGAGGAAATTTTGAGGCTTTCATATGCAGCCATACATGAAGCTTACACAGATGTACTAGATTCAGTTAGTGATTAAGTTATAAATTTATCAGTATTGTACGATGGAACATGGCATAAACGATACATCTCATTATGGAACGGGAATTGTTATCGATACCTGGACTGGTCTTGTTACTGACTTCATTTTGTCAAAATACTGTGGCACTTGTGAAAAGAACAAGAGCAAATTAGGGGGGAAAAGCTGTGAATATAATAAATTGAAAGAAATTCATGATTTAAGTGGTGTCATAATAATTTTAATGAATCTTCAAATGCAAAGGAGGTAGCTGCAATTGAGGTATTGAGGAAGAGGGTCCTGTCTCATAATTTTAGATATACAACAATACTGTCGGTTAGTGATGCAAAGACTTTTAATCACCTTGTGAAACTAAACGTCTATAGAGACAACTTTATTATTAGAAAAAAAGAATGTATAAAACGTGATGTAAAGATTTAAAATAGGTTTAAAAAATTATTCAAGAATGAAAAGTGTTACACTTGGTAACAAAAGGCAATTTTAATTTTGCAGTCTTGTTTGCGTAGTAATTTTGCATAGTCAAGTCAATAAAAGAAGAAAAGAAAAAAGATGTTGAAGGTGCAATGTATGCTTCTGGGCAATTTTAAAGAAAAAAAATTATTAATAAACTGTGTATGCGCAATCTTAAATTTTCATTTTCGCTTTCCCGGTAATTCATTTTCCTTACATTCTCCCATATTTAAAAAGCTCCATCTGATCCATTTAATTACCCATCTCCTCCATTTAATTTTCAATCAATTAAAGCAATAATTTAGGAACCTGTTAAGAGATTGTAGATTAATATAATTATGGCAGCATTTTTGTCCAAAGCCAATACTTTTAGAATTAAAAAAAATATTTGGTTATTTTTAATTTATTTTGGAGTGATAGGCAATACCAAAAGTAAACTTTTTTTCTTAGATACTAATAAATATATTTTGAAAATAAAACATGATTATTTAAACATGTATAATAAACAGTTAATTAAAATGTCAGTAAGATACATTAATTTATTTGCTGATTGGGCTATTTTAATGTAAATAACTTGTCTCGAGAGAGCACAAGGCTCAAATAGACACCAGTGGCGCAAACTCAAGCTCTCCGATCGCTCGGGTGTCTTCGTATACGTTCATGGCTCCGCAATTTGCTCTCCCGCCCGAGACAAGTCAGCGTGCTCTGCTGAAATCTTATCCACGGAACGTCGATAATACCCAGAAAGCATAGCAATTTCGTGCCTCAGTACTGCCAACTATTGCTACCGTGTTCCATGCGAAGGATAGTTATGCCATTGGTGTAACTGCGTTTGCAGAATGCACGAGATGCTTATACCAGGGTAACTTAACTCCACGGATACGGAGACCACGGGATATACCCTGTTTGTAGAAACGGATCTTAGACGTCAAAGTGATATTCGTCACGTCTCCGTGAAATTCTCTTTCATCAGAGACCTCATTTATAAAGATTGGTTGCGTGTGAGAACCGCAACGGAAAGGTAAACAACTGAAATAATACAGGAGACGATGCCACAGCGTCACTGGCGATACCCGTCCGTGTACAAGAATAAATGATCCGGATAGACTACCCTCATACCCTGGAACTGCTTCTGGTAAAACAGAGGGCTAGTAATTTGTTTGGAAAGATTGGAGTGTCGGAGGTCAATTTTGGGGAGGAGGAGTTTCCTAGGGAGAATCAGGTCATTTGGAGGTTTCACAGGAGTGGGAAGATCGACATTAAGTTCCCGCAAAAGATTTCGCAATCGAATGCCAGGAGGATGGGGTAGCGATGTTCGAAGAAAATAAGAAGATTCATACTTTGGGCGAGTGATTATTCGGCGAAATAGATAATTTAAGAGTCCTGAAACATTAGTAACATAAGACGCAAATAGAATATCTCGCCTTCTTTTTAAGGATGGCTCCCTAGCGTCAGCTAGAAAGCACTTGATTGGGCTGGTGCGATACGCACCTGTTGAGAGGCGAATACCAGCGTGGTGTACGGTGTTGATGGGTCGAAGGGTAGTAGGAGCTGCGGAACCATATACTTCTCTACCGTAATCCAATGCTGAGCGAATGCGTGCTCTATGTAACCGCAATAGGGTAATGCGGTCGTTTTCCCATGAAGTGCCACTAAGCATTCGAAGAAGATTGAAGGGAAAAAACGCATCTGGTTTACAGTGTGCGGATATGAGGACGCCACGTGATGAACTTGTCAAAAGTGAGCCCCAAAAACCTGGCAGAGTCAGCGAATGGAAGCTGATTTCCTCCCAAGTACAGGATTGGATCGCTATGCAAGTGCAGGATTCTGCAGAAGTGCACTCCAGTAGATTTAATAGGTGAGAAGTTAAAACCTGTTGACATGCTCCATTCATGCAGCTTGTTCAGCAACAGTTGGAGTTGCCTCTGGGGATGAACAATAAATGGCAAAATCATCTACAAACAGCGATGCCTTTACATTTTCCCTCACGACCGACACTATACTATTTATAGCTACGGCAAACAGTGACACTTAGCACCGAGCCTTGGGGGATGCCGTTTTCAAGGGAGTGACTGCTAAACAGTTGATCACCAATGCGAAATCTGAAAGATCTATTGGATAAAAAAATTTGGAAGAATAGGGGAGCTTCCCACTCAATCCCCACGAGTGCAAGGTTCGCAGAAACCCATACTTCCAAGTGGTGTCATAGGCCTTTTCTATATCGAATAGTACGGCCACAAGGTGTTGTCTCAGAACGAACGAGGTTGAAATTTTCGTTGCCAAAGCGACGAGATAATCCAGGATTGACCGGTGTTTCCTGAAAATGCACTGGATTGGTGTGAGTAGGTTTCTGCACTCCAGGGTCCAGACCAAGCGCTGGTTTACCATACGTTCCAGCACTTTGCAAACGCAACTGGTGAGAGCGAGAGGTCGGTAGCTCGATGACAGCAATCGATCCTTTCCGTTCTTCAGAGCTGGGAAAACTATGGCTTCTCGGCATAGAGAAGGAATAGTGTGCTCTTCCCAGATGCGATTGTAAAAGAGGAGGAGAAATTGCATCGCTACAGCAGGAAGATGTTGTAGCATAAGGTTATGTATTTCGTCAGGACCTGGGGCAGTTCTTTTGCAAATGCAAGAGCAGACCGCAATTCCGACATACAGAAAGGGGTGTTGTAATCCACAGACATTCTACAGGAGAAATCCAGCGGACAGCTCTCCATCGTTCGCCAAACCATAGTTCGCCAAACTTGACTTATGTTCATAGTGCGCGGCGAGTTCCTCTACAATCATATCTGGAGATGTGACCATTTCTCCATTTTAAAGAGTCCTGGCACCGTATTTGGTGAAGAGTGTTCTTTTATCTGACGAATTCTTCTCCATACCAGGCGTGATGACGTGTGACAATAGAGAGACGAGACGTGCACGATGCATTTTTGCTCTCTAAAATAGTTCTCCTAGCCTTCGCCCTGCAGCTTTTATACTCGATGAGGTTTTCCACAGTGGGATGGCTGAGACGTGCCCGTGCCTTTTTTCGAGCACTGACCGTTCTAGAGCAGTTCACATTCCACCACGGGACAAAAGGGTGTCACAGTTTAGCACTTGACTTCGGAATTGCGATAGAAGCAGCAGCGAGTACAGCGCTATTAAAATGTTGTCATTTCATCTACATTTCCGAAGGGAACATCTGATAGGTTAACATTATTTTGGAGAGTCGACCAGTCAGCTCGTCGGACGATACATTGGGGCACCATGCAAAACCACGGCGAAGATGATCAATGTGGACAATAGTGTGGTAATGGTCGCTTCCATACAGATCTCTAACATGGTCCACCGCATAGCAGTAGCAAGTGAAGAACTACAAAGGGCTACATCAATAGCCGTGCTTGAATTCGTAGCTACGACAAAATGTGTTGGTTTCCCAGTGTTGAGAATCACCACATTCATGGTGTCGATGACAGATTCCAAAACAGCACCTCTTTGACAGGTACGAGAAGAATCCCAAAGAGGGCTGTGGGCGTTTACATCACCCACAACCAAAAAAGGAGTGGGCACTTGGTTTATTAGACCTAGGAGGTCATCAACCGACACCGTTTGTCTTGGGGGAATATAGATGTTACATACAGTGAGTGAGAGGGACGGGAGATACACCTGCACACAGACTGTCGGTTTGAACGGGGATTTCTGCAGAATGCAGGGAATCCTGGACCAAAATAGTAACTCCGCCGTGAGCGCGGAGGCCATCATCGACATCAACCCCATAAGGAGTGAAACCGCGAAAGTGTATGGGCTGTGGTGGAGAATGATGCGTTTCCTGTAAACAAAAAATTGTGGATGCATAACGGGACAACAAGAGTTTTAATTCGTCCCATCGGAGAGAAAATCCATTGAGATTCCAGGATAGGAGAGCCGTTATTTAAGGAGTTAAGAGGATGTTTTCTTTTTTTCCGCCTCTGCCGCCCGAAGGGGCGAGTGTCAACCCCGGCTGAAGTTTCCTCCGAGGCAGACTCCTCCTGACAACTGCTCGACAGGCTGAGTTCGCTCAGAGCGAGTCTCAGGAGTCGGGGTAGGTGGTCGGTGTTTGGAGGATCTATCAATATTTTTCTTGTCCAGGCCAGAAGGCTGTGTGACAGCCTTGTTGCGCGGTTGAGAAGTGGATTCTTGGTCTGACATCGTCTCTGTTGCTTTCTTGGGTGGTGTTTTGTATTTTGAGGGAATTATTTTCCAACCTTGCAGAGGCGACGTCTCCTCAGGAAGTCCACTGGGGACACCTGGCAACAGAAGTGAGCTACTGGGGGAGAAGCAGGTGAAGTCTGAATACTCTTTCAGCGTGTTCGCCAGAGTGCTAGAGAAAGAACGCCAGAGTTCTACAGGGTTCTTCACCAAGTATCGGCGTTTCGCTTCCGGAAAAGATACTTTCTTTGTCACTCTAATCTTTTGAATTTCCGTCTCTCATATATATGGGGCACTTGTTTGAGTTGGCCGAATGGTCTCCTTCACAGTTTACGCAGCGGAGTGGTGATGCACAAGGGTTTCGGTCATGCGCGGATTTACCGCACTTTGCGCAAGCAGGGCTTACGGCCATGCACCTTTGTTGGGTATGACCGAACCTCTGACACTTGAAGCAGCGCAGGGGGTTCGGCACATACTGCCGCACGTGAAGGTTATAATACCGAAAGCTATTTTTCTTTGGGAGAGATTAGAAGTCAGGATCAAAGTGGGAGTGGGAAATATTTCCCCCATCCTCCTTCCTCCTGATCCTATACACCTCCGTTACACCGTGGCTCATAAAAAAGGAGAGAAGTTCGTCCTCACTTTCACACGCAACGTCTTCATGATTAACCACTCAAATAGGTTAAGGGTAGGGTGAGTGGTCACTTCCACTTGGAGGCCGGCAATCTGCTTGGTTTTTTGATCTTGTCAATCTGCTCGTCGGTGCGCGCTTCAAAAAGAATGGTATCATTCCTCTGTCGCACGACCACTTGCAGCTTTCCGAAACTGTATTCAATAGCTCGCGCGAGGTGGACCGCACTAACTTTTTTAAAGGTTTTCTCTACTTCAACATATGACATCAAAAGAAACCGAGGCTTCCTTGGTCTATCCTCCTCCCGAAGGAAGAAGCTATTCAAATCTACTGTCCTATCAAATCGCCTCTTCCTTGCGGAAGAGGGCAAGGGGTTTGTTCTGTACTCCATAGAATAGAAGCAGATTCGTCTCCGTGCTCCTCACCCACCATGGAGTCAAACACGTGGACACCCCACTGGGGTGCCAGGGCTGACACGGAGATATAGTAGAGGAATGCCACAGCGTTACCCCGCCGTGGATCCCCCCACTCACCCGGGAGTTCAGTGCAAGACCTAGTCCGAGCCGATTGATCGGGAGTGGGTTAGCTCCCGCCCGTCCGCCTAGAAGAGTCCGAGGCCAAAGCGAGTGTAGTAACACCTACAAGGAATGTTCCCTAAAATACGTAAACGTACCCCTTAGTGCAAGGAAAAAAAATTGCACCAGGACTAGTTGGGAAACAAACAGGTTCCTTAACTGCAGCACACACATTCCCTCCGACACGGTTCACCATGCACGGCAAACACATGGGTCGGCGTTCAGCATAGAGGAAGTGAGGAAGAAAATGAGTGAAAAGAATATACGTGACATGAAATGAGAAGCAAGAGGATGAAAAAATGGAGAAAGGAACACTTGAGAGCGTTCTCTGCACCCCCCGTTAGGACGTGGACCAACCCACCTCGACGGGGGGGAATACTGAATGAAGTGATACGGTGATGAGGGGAGAAAAGACGAAAACAAATCAACCATGACCGACTGGCTATTCTTCGGCCAGCTAACCATGCCCCTGCTGACAGCGATCTCAGCCAGCCAAAACCGCAAATAAATAATTATATCATTTCAACTATAAAATGTTCTAATTGGGGTCACCCCTAAAATGGTGACACCGGGGGCAGCGGACCTCCTCCTTGCCCCCTCTGACTACACCATTGTTGTAGTGTAATAAGTTATTTAGCCGTTCCCCGATGGCCGAGATCGCTAAGACAGTAGAGTCGTAAGCGATCTCGGACCGAAGGGCCGCGGGTTCGAGTCCCGCCTCGGGCATGGTTGTATTTGTGTTCGTCCTTTCAACCCTATCATCACCATATCATGTCATCTCCACAATTTCCATAACGTTAAACCCAACAGTGGTCGCTAAAGACCTACAAGTTGATGCAAACTTAATAAAAAGTTAATTATTTCCAATATGGACTTATATGCAAGTGTACTGTTTTTAAAAGTTTAATAATGTATTCAGTTGTATGGAGGAAGTTCAGATAAAACCCTCATCATAGAACTATGTCAATGTGGGATACACCCTTTGTTCTACTGAGCCCTATAATTATTGTCGAGGTACCGGAACGCCGTTACTTCAAGTTCCGACAGCAATCAAGCCCTATATATATATATATATATATATATATATAATCTAACGTACAATCCTAACAAAATCACCCAGCCTAAACCTGAAGGGTGTACGTCGATTTCATGCTCTTACGAGCTTGTAGCTTACGGCCTCAAGGCAATGGATTCTTCGGCAGTGGTAAGGAAACTCAAGGTATGCACACACACACACACAAATCAGGTAACAAATCAAAAATAATATTAATTAACTGTTTCGAGTACAGTTTCTTTAATTGTGCTGAAAAAGAAACACAAATGGCAATAGTACTCTTTCAATCCCTTGTAAAAGAACGCACAATATAACAATGAAATTTTCGATCAATTGTAAAAAGAAACAAATAGCAATGGTATCCTTTCATATCAATTGTAAATTAACACAAAATAATAATGAAATTCTTTCAATTAATTGTGAAAAAGGAAACACATGATTCGCAATGGTATTGTTCAGATCAATTGAAATTACTCAGCCTACCAATACTTTGAGAGCTTTCCGTGCACGGTTTTGGGAATTAAACATTTAAATAACTTAACACTACTATTTACAACAAGATTGTTAAGTAATGAAATGAATTACTGAACTCTTGATAATGAAATAACACTCCATCACTTCCGTTACTCTATTTAGTTTTTTTTACAAACAAGCAAATCAAATATTTCAGTTGCATTTAACACATCAAAATGAAAATAATTTCTTATTCTTAAGCCATTCATTCCCTAGTAGCGAAATAGGAATTTTCTGTTTGTAAAAAATTCATTTAAAGCATTCAAACAGTCTCTGCTTTGCGAAATTTCGCTGCTATCCGCCGCAGTACCGCTTTTAGGCTGCGGCTCGCGTACGGCGATCTCTGCGTAAAAGTTCCCTCTCCCTCTCTAACAACCCGTTACCTTTACAGCCCTCGGAGCGCGTTTCGTCCGACCTTGCTCGTGTTCGCCGACACCTGGCGTCTGCGTAGATCCGACGCTCTGGCAGCACCCTTAGGTTCTCGTCTTCTTTCTTGCTCTCGTGCGGGGTCCTCTTCTCCTCGTTCCAGCCTCCTCTTCCACTCGTTCCGACTTCCTTTTCCTCTCGTGCAAGCCTCTTCTTCATCTCGTTCGTTTTATTTCCGGCGCGATTGCTTACACTTCACGCCCGCATGCAAACAGTTCTTGCACGATGGCAGCCTTGCGACCGCGTGTGACTTGGTCTATGGGCGTCGCGCACCTGATTTATTCAACAATTACTTGGCTCGTACCACCAAATTGTTCCTCACGTTTCTCACGTACTTTCCCTGACTAAATCAGCGTTCAATTATTTCCCTATTTCTAGCTGCTCAATCCGCCCGATAATTGAATAACGCTGCACCTCGGCCTCCTATACCTGGTATTATAATAACGTCGCATTCAACACAATCACTAACATACTTGGCGACAAAATAACTGCTCGGCGATAACTCAATCTAGAATAATTACTCTGCCGACTGCTCAAACTAGAAGATTATGCTTCGGCTGCTGTCACAAGAAAGATACTCGTCGACAGCTCAAACAAGAAGGGGCTCGTGATCGGTGGACCGGCGCACAATGGGCTGAAATGGCCCGAAATGCGCGCATTGGGAGAAAAAGCAAAATTTCAGAAACGGCAAACAATATGACTCTGTATGCTACTTATGAGTTCCTGAATCCAATTTCAAGTTTTATATCACATTTTGATAGCGATATATATAAGAAAAAAGCATTCAAAACGAAGCATTTTTGTCAATGAAATTAATCTCCATGTTATTTAAATGAGAAAATAGGTCTCACTTTAAAAGGCTGTAACTTTTTTTCTCCTCCGTCCTCAATAGGATTTTTAGGAAAAGAAGTCTATTTATATAACTACATGTTACGATTAAATGCAGCTGCGTCCACCTGCGTCCGTGAAAATTACAGCGTTTTGTAAAAAGTTGAACATACCAGAAAAGCCACGCGCCATGCTCGGAACCTGCGCAGGCGCGTGAGCACGCGCGCGTCTTGCTACCAGTGGCTATCATGCCAAATTGGAGCTCAAACATTTGAATTTTGTCACCTACATTATTTCATTCAGAAGATATTGACTGTAACAAGATAGTGAGGGAAGTAACAATATCTAAAAATTACGAGGAAAAAATACATAAGAGCGTGAAAAGAGATGCACATATTAATTGTAATATCGTCAACATTAGGTTTATTTCTTCGCTAGGGTTGGTAACAAGAGTTACATCCTTTACTTCGCTCTGCAAGTTGCTTTTTAGAGTGTGACTGTCATACATGCTACTATTTTGTACATAATTCTTGTGACACGTTTTTCAAGAACAATTATTTGTTTCATTGTTTCAACTGCAATAATTGAAGGGAAAAGTGTATAGTTTATTTTCGAGCTAGTAGGACAAAATTATATCAAGCTATTTAGTGTTTAATTGCGTTTTCACTAGTGTAAGATAATATATCAAACTACTTTTAGCAGAGTGTGTATTTTCGATCTCATTGTATTATGTCATACATTGCAGTTGCAGTTATATGATTTTGTAACTTAATTGTGTATGTCTTACACAACATAACCTATGAAAAGCAAGCAATCTAATGTTTTTCTGGAAATAACATTTGCCAAGTTGCCAAGTTTGCCAAGTTTGCTGTAAGCAAATGCAAATGAAAACAATCCATGGTGTCCGGAAAAAGAAAAAATATCTTATTAAATCAGCCTCTCACATTTGACCAAGTGAAATATTACCCGTAAGTTGACATTTGTTTCTCATTGTTTTAAGAACGGTACAAAAGTAATGATAGCATTTCTTCAGAATTTTCCATGTTTATGACTATCAAAAACAGTAACATTCTAGTTGAATTGAGGAAATTGTTTTTGTAGGTTTGTCTCTAAATGAACAGAAACATTACGGTAAGAAGCAAGATCAGATGATCATCCCAAAGAAGTTTTGAAGAAATCTTATGTTCACACTATGTGAATAGATGTAAAGAGTGTTTGCTTTAGTAATTTATGTCAAGGTATTTAATTTGTTTTCAGACCAATGTTGGGGCTTGAAAAGAAGTTTCAAAATCTTTGTTAGAAATGTAGCAACATACTCTTCTTTGAGGTATGATTTTGAAACCATACATTTTTGTTTATTCAAAACATTTTAAAAATTTTATCCTGAAAAACAAAACCAGATATGGTTTCAAATTTAAGGTCATTCAATCACTAAATCTACAAAATATATGGGAACATTGTCTCTTTCTAAAAAAATTAACATTATTTATCTCTTTAGAATTCAATGAAAACCTTTAAATATAATAATTTGGAGGGTAGTACTGGGTAACATTCTAAAGTGTTTACAGGAAAATTAAAAAATATTGTACACTTTCAAAAGTTGTAAAATTTGTGCATTGTGGTTCAGAAGTTTTGAAATATGTTGTCACATGTTTGTCATATGTTGACACAAATATGTTGTCAATTGACAAAATGCACATTGTTGTCAATAATGTGTATTGTTATAATTGATTTTTTCATACATGTGATGTACTGCTTTTGTCACATGTTCCCAATGAACTTATTCACTATGCTGAGATATAAATATAGTAATAAATATTGTGTATTGTTTGTTTTGTAGTAAATAAAATTACTTTTAAATAAAATTTTGTTACTGCATAATTATTGAAACTGTCCTCAAAACTTCTGTAATGATATTTTTGTGCCAAAAAATATAACAAATCTCCCAAAGATAAATTTATTTGTGATTATAGAATTGATTTTTTTGTTATATGACTCTGGAAATTACTTTTGATAAGAACTTAAATATTTAATAGTAATTCTTTAATTTTTAAATTAAATTGTAAAGAATCAAGCTGTGTTGCTGGAGTTAGTTATCAAGATAGTGGTAAAATGTCTTATAAACTTGGATTTTTGAAAAAATAATGAGTTTCACCACCAAACGCAATCTCTAAAATTAAATTCCATTATATAGTGTACTAAAGGGCAACACAAGTACGTCTTCAACATTTTCCAAGTTTCTCTTTCCTTTTATTAAATATTCAAGGCAAATTTTTGTTGAATTTTCAAAATATCTCCTCTAAAACTATTGGTGCTAAAAAGCACATATTTTGTCGCAATATTTGCAATTTGAAATTTCCAAAATTCAGAGAGCCCAATGAAAATGAGATACATGACATTCTTTTAAAGTCACTCCGCAATAGTTTTAAGTGTTGTCCGTGTACAATTAATTGAGTAGTTCAAGAAGTGTGTGCGACACAACTGTATGTTGCCGAATATTACCGGCACCGTTAGTCGAAGATTTCGAAAGAGTTCGTGCGCACCGTAAAGTTGGCTACCGTATATGAACGGTATAATAGTTTAATATTTTGGGAAGGCGTGTGCACCACAATTGTATATTGCCGAATAAGACCGACACAATTAGTTGAAGATATGTTGCCGAATATTAGCGGCACCGTTAGTTGAAGATTTCGAGAGAGTTCGTGCCCACCACATAGTTGTTCACATACGGACGGTACAATGATTATGTTGAGCTTCACAAACGAGCGTGTGCACACCACAGCGGAGAGGCGACAAGTCATTTTGTATTAAGTTGGCCGGCCGGCGAGGGCCGCGTCTGTGTGCGTGTCTGTGTGAGTTGCTAGCGTGGGAACCGAGCGAGCCCCCCGGCTTATGATCGGGAGGCCGATCGGGAGCAGGGGGATTCAGAAGAGGGGAGGGAGGTCGGCGGAGGCTTCCGTGACTTTCTTTGTAAGATTGACCATGATCTTTATCTAATGATCAGTTTCGAAATAATTTAGAAATTTTCGCATTAATTTAAGAGGTTTTGTATTCGTATCTACCTTCTTTTGCAAATATCAAGAACAAAATATTCCTGAGATGTTGTTTACCTAAATATTATGAATTCCACATGTGGCAAGTGAATTCCACCTACCATATGAATTACACATTACTATTTTAATCCTTGGTTTTAATGAATTACACATTTTATATTTATAGTGTTTCATTTGTTCAGAGTTGTTTACACTTATATACTTTATAAGAACTAAATTACTTACATTGAAATTTGTATTTGAAATACGTTGTACTTTTTATTTCATTAATTAATAAGAATTGCAGAAAGAAGAAAGTAATGCACTAATGTTCGCGGCTTCATCTTCATTAAGAAAACATGGAAACCCTGAAGCAGCAGGAGTATTGGACCAAATCATGAAATATCCTGGCAAAATTTCCAATTTAATAAAATATGCATTAGCAACTATTTTGACGGCCATTAACACAACTGAGCCGTTGAACGCCGATAAATTTGGCAATTTTGCTTTGAAAACAGAAAAATTGTTTAAAAAAAGATTTTAATTTTTGGCCTATGAGCCCTTCCGTTCATAAAGTTCTTGTTCATGGCAGGGAGATCATTAAACACCATGACTTACCTATAGGTATGAATACATTTTTAACACAATTCTTTTCTGTAACTTGTATCATTAGAGAGTGTGAAGTAGAGACCATGTTTCAAACATTGGCAATAT
Organism: Acheta domesticus; assembly: GCA_031308135.1. Taxonomy (NCBI): domain Eukaryota; kingdom Metazoa; phylum Arthropoda; class Insecta; order Orthoptera; family Gryllidae; genus Acheta; species Acheta domesticus. The sequence goes on along the minus strand of JAHLJT010009419.1, from coordinate 74,491,571 downwards.
AGTAGTTGCAAATCAATGTATTATATTTTTAAGTTCCATAAAAACACTACTTTACAAAAATTAAGCTTTTAATTTATTCACAATTTTGTAATTTACTCAAGAAGGCAGTCTAGTTAATAGTTTCATTCTAATCATGAAACTTAACAAGTTGGGTCAATTTATTGCATTCAATATATGAGTATTGCAATATATTGCACCATCAACCTGTAAAACTAATGACTTACGTCCTAAATGTACGCGATTTACTAACGTAGGAAACGTATTAGCTCTAATTGTTTCAGGTTGATTCCAGGAAAATTTTAAGTATTCTCATTGTCTTGCATATTCCACATGAAAATAAGTACTTTCTCTGCACTGTTGATTCATTACATTACCACAGAAAATCATTCATTAGTTAAAACTTCAACTGATAGTCTTGTTTCGTTATTTTCAGGAACTTTATCTGAAGAGGCTACAGAGCATAGAAATAAAAACTTTAGAAAATTTCTATGCCAAAATTCGAGAAAGATGTCAAAGTATAATTTAATGGACATTTTTCGAAGATTTTTATTGACATCTGATCCCTTGCTCTCCCATTGTAGAGCATCAAGTAAAATGAAAAAGAAGATTACCGCGTGATGTTCTTGACCTTTGCCTGAGAGATTGAAAGTCACACTCAGATTTTTAGGTTACAGAATTTTTTTTTTTTGCTTTTCTATGCTAGATTAAAAAACTCATGAACAAATTTGGAACCATTTATGAGAAAATCTTGTTTTTAAACACTTTATTTTACGCAAAAGTATACGATAACTAATAGTATTCAGAAAAATTGTACATGATCTCATTTAAAGATCTAATTTAAAGAATATATTTCATTCAGAAAAATTGGGACCCATGCCACCTTTATAAGTGCATTTTATTCTATCGTTATAGGAAATTTAAGGAAAAAATTTGGAGCCGTTTTTGAGAAAAGTTTGAAAATCCGTTTGAAAGTCCGAGGGGCTTACTATAAAGTACCCCCAAATTTTGAGGAATGTCTTTCAAAATCGCGACGTCTGCAGTGCAACCAAATCGGCTGAGGAATATTCATTTTGGAAGAAATCGTACTTATGGTTTCGGCGCTACGATTGTTCACAGACATTCGGACGGACGTTTTTAAAAGAAACACATTTTCGGTATCAGAGGACCCCAAAACGTGTATTTCCGTTGATATCTCGAAATTGATTATCCTCAGCATTACATAACTTTCCCTATACTACGTGTATACTCCGTATATACGTACGTATACGGGAAATTAAAAATTTATATTTTCAATGTTGAAATTGTAGGAAGATGATAAACAACCTTTTTAATTACCATTACGATTTTTATTAATAATTCAAATTCCACTGATCATGTATTTAAACTTAATAAATGTCATTAAAAGTACTTGAACGTGTTGTAATTACCATTTAAATCTTAACTTTCTTTCTTTTGACATATAATACATAACGCCTCCAAAATTCCCAAAATATTTAATTTTGGGAAATTCGATGACTTCAAATTTTGATATTCACTATTTTACAATTTTTACAGCAAAGTCGCAATCAACGCCCTCACAAACCCTATAATATGTAGTTTAGATAATATTGAATTGAATTCCTAAAATTAGGATTACCATTTTGAATTTTACAATCTGAGATCAAATTTGCAGTAAATTAACCCACAATTTTCATGGTATACTTCATGGCATACTTTTGGCAAAACTGAATTCCAATTTCAAAAATAGTCACTTTTTGGATTCGCCATTTTGAGTTTGACTATTTTGATAGCAAATTCGAAATTAGCATCCTCTACAATCCAATGGTACGCATTCCTTTACTATATTTTCTAAATCTATCTATTCCTGTCAGGCTGGTGTGTTTTTCTAATCTCCACCAAAACAGCATGAAAATAGTTGTTGAAAATGAGGGTGGCGCCATCTGTAATTTGCAATTGTTTACAAAATTTAGTTATTTTAGATCTTATGTTAAAGATCTGTAGCGCACAACAACATTTTGGAGGCCTTATTTTAAAATAATTGCTTGTGAAACCCAATGCGCGCGTTTCAGCCCGTTTCAGCCCACTGTGCGGCGTATTTATTCAGTTGTTCTCTTTCCCTCATAGTGTGTGGGCTGGACTCGCCTCCTCTCCGCTGCTGACCGCGTCGCACGTCACCGCTCTAGACTTCGTACCGAACGCCGCGCGATCTTGCCGGTGCTCGTCGAATTTCCCTACGCCGCCGCATTCCGCGCGTCTTTCAAATAATTTACCAGTTCTTAACAATGATTTTATTGTTAACGGATGGAAATCCACACATACACACACACACTATATATGTATATATGTATATATATATGTATATATATGTGTATATATATATATATATATATATATATATATATATATATATATGTATAACAGTGGCGTAGCATCTCTTGTGTCTGGGGATGCTCAACAATAATGCGAACTGAAGACATCATGATTCTTATGTTCCCTAGAATCTAAGTTATTGAAACAAATGTTACACTACTTCAACAGATTTATGTCAGGAGACTTCTTGAAAGCAAATTATGAAATAGCTCCGCTTTGGTTCTCACTCACGATTGACAATGAGATCACTTGTGAATTGATATATTTCGAACCAAAATAAAATTTAATATATTTAAGTCAGAATTCAACTTCTTAGATATTAATGGAGAATTAGCAGGAAAGCACTATATCTACTGTTTGTGCTCATGACCAAGCACGGAATCACGAGTGAGAAAGAAAAATATTTCTCTGACAACCTCAAGTGTGCTGCGCTCTCGTGCACAAACGAGCAACTTGCTCTCATAAGCCTTTCTCACACGGTGCTTTCTCACCAGCCGTTGCTGCCCGTATCCGTATGCTAGCTTTTCGGGACTCGAGAACCCTGGGGCAGGGGTGAAGAGGGGAGGGGAGGGGAGAACCTCGCCGTCTGCGCATGCGTCATTGCTCGTCGCAATCTCGCGGCAGACGCTAGAAGCATTTTAGCGTCCAAGCAATCAGAGGCAAGCTTGTATAAACGCACGGAATTCAATCATAGGAAATCACTTCAAAATTAATACAAAACGAGTTTCGCTGAATGTGTTTCACTCACTTGGAAGATTATCAATACAATATTTATGCTTCTTTGACTAATATTTCACGTGGGGATGCTCACGAGCATTTTAGCGTCCCCTGAAGCTACGCCACTGATGTATAGTAAAACTTGCTCAATGTGGGACCTTAAGGGCCCACAACAATATTTTTCCGTATTAGACAAAATTTCGCGTAATACACATGGAGCAAAAATTCTTTAAGAATACAGCACAAAACTGTGTACAGAATAAAGGAAATTCTCTATTTACTCACGTTGAAGAATAAAGTTCACTTACAAATAATTTTGATATTTATATTGTTGATTTATTGTGCATGGTGTGAATAGGTATAATAGTGTTATAAACACTATTTGAAAATACTCCTACTATAGTACTTATTACGTAAAAACTCCTCTTACTTATGTTTCCACATATCTAATAAAGTAGCTTATTTGAATATTTTTGTGGTCATATCACTTGCAATACATTATTTTACATTGTACAGCACCTGCAGCAGATTCGGGTTGTCTGTGTTCACAATGAATTGCACTACAACTCTTATGCTTTGAATGGCCTGTGCATGCATACGTAGTTTGGGCTCCGTTTCTTCTACTGATCACTTTCTTCTTTCATTGAATTCCGAATAGACAATAAATCTGCAACCATTGAAAAACATGTCTTGGCAGATTTTCATCACTTGCAACGAAATGTTCTGCAGTGACACCCGAAAGGTTACTAGCCCCACAAGTTGCTGCTATTGCCATAATGCTTTCATGCGCCTCCTTCATTGTTAGATTCTTCATCTTTCCCAAAACCCGATTTTTGAAAGCATTTCACAGTAGACACTTTCTAGATTTGCTTTATTGACAGTCCTACCCATTTTACAGTATCCAAGACTGATACAGAGCCAAAGCATACGTGCTTTCAGCGTCTTTCATATTTGCAGTCAAAGATTCCACTAACATCCGTCCGTATTGAGACATAAACGTGTAAATAACGCCCATGCCCATGGGTGACAATACACTCGTCTGATTGGGGTAAACTAGGCGAGTTTTACGTTCGAAAGAGACATCGAGCAGAACTATCAGTCTCTCTTTAGAGAGTTTCCCACCGGCGTACGTTTCAACTTTAACGAGTGATTTTGACGGTAACACTCGAAAGGAAAGTCCCGTTTCATCTGCATTAAAAATATTTTTGTATTCAAAACCCGAAATCATTTTATGCAATTTTGGTTTCCATTCATTCACAACACTTTCATTCACTTCACTAATTATCCACAAATTTCGTTCCACACAATACAATGTCTTTTCTTCAAGGTATCCAACCAACTACAAGATGCCTTATACTGTTCATTTTCCAGAGCTTTCGCTACAGCTACAGCTTGATTTTGAAGCATTGGTACAGAAATATGCATATTTTTTGATCTTGCACTCGTAAACTACTCCCACACTACTTCGTTTACTTCTTCATTGCCGGTTATCTCCGCTGTTCTCTTCATTTCACCATTTTCTTGCAACCACTGTTTCATTATTCTCTCCTTGGTCTCAGCCTCTCATAAATTTGCGTTTTGCCACATTTAAACTTCGACATTATTTTCCGCACTGCGAGTTTGTCGCTTTCTTTAGCGTAAATTAATTTAACTTTATCGGTTAACGAGAAAGACACGTACGAATTACTCATCTTCACACAACGGCTCCTCAATTTTTACTGACGAAATTTGTCCCTTTCTACAGTGACAATGAACTTCCTCTGCCCTTCTCAACAAAACCAAGCACGTCATTATCTTCTTCACGAAACAGTCCAAAAATGAACAAAGTAAATACCAGAAATCCGCAGTGACGCCTGTGCGAAATCATTTCATCCTTACTTGGGATCGCGCGCAGGGCGCCTGCAAACAATAAACGAGGAAAATGCCAGAAATATGGATGAGTTTCCGCTTAAACAACTTCTTTTTTGACAAAATAAGATATTTGTGTCCGTTTCCACGTTGGACAGATTCCTTATTACAGGAATAAATACTGTAGATATGCTTATAAGTTCGCCAGGATCTCAGTTTCTCTACACATTGAACAGATTTCCGCATTATACACGTTCCGCATTGAATAAGGTTTAATGTGTTCTTTAAAGCCTAGTAACTTCCAAAACCGTTTGCTGTTTTTACAAATATGTACAATGCAGGCTAATACTGAATAAACAAATCAGTCACAGAAATGCGGCTCAAATGAGGATTGTTATTAGTGATGGCGCGCGGCGCAATTTTAGCCGACTGCAATAGTTAAATTGTGAGAAGCAAAGTTCTTAAAATAGAGATTTAAAGTTTTATTCTTCTCTAAATTAAAAGTAATTTGAATGAAAATTTACGGAGCTATGGCCAATTGAAAAGTGTCTTTTTATATCGTTTTAACATAAAATTTACCATATTCGGACTAATGTGGCCCACTGCTTGCGTCAAATAAGTAAAGTTTGACAATCATAAAATTGTAGTGAAATAACGTGGGCGCCACCTCAACCAAAAATACGTTGATAAAAATTCCATTAAATATTCATTCATTATTTTCTAAAAAGTAGCGAAAATGCCGAAGAATGTGGTGTTTATGGGGTTTTTGGCACCCCTAAACCTATTTTAAAAAAGGATTTATTGATGCCGATGTTGTTCTTGCATCGAGAACCAACTTTTTTCGCTAAGCCATTGAATTCTATTTCTATTTTGTACGATACAGCCTTGTGTGTGTGTGTATATATATATATTGAGACGAACCGGACGAAGCCCGGTCGTCCCATGAGGAATTCATGCTGTGACCGCACGCAATAAGGACCAACGCGATTTTGAAAACCGCGCGCCGTCAACGTCAGAGTGACGCAGGCAACGGTTGATTTCAAAACCCGCGACCAGAACGACGTTTGCCAATGATGTGAGAGCAGATAAGCCCCAAACTAGCCATTGGCCGGTGCAGGTCACGCCAGGCGGGGGGGGGGAAAGGGCATCCTGAAAATCTGCGGGGAGAAACATTCTTGTAAAAATTTCCAACGGAGCAAGACTTTCGAAAGTGCGCGGAAGTGAAGTTACGCGAGTAGGATTTCAAGAGAGTCTGAGATTCTTCAGTGAGCTACTAATCGAAGTTCGTATATGAGGAAAATTCCGGCCAGGAACAAAATCGGACTGTGAGACTGAAGTTGTGCCCGACAGAGAATTTATATAGTTCCCGAGGCATCGAAAGCGTGGAAGCAGACGCCCCACGCCGCTTCCTCTTTGTCGACCAGGCTGCCGAGAACGAGTCGCCCGCCGCCGGAAAACCTCCAAAATGAATATCAGCTCCAAAGAATAACGACATCCAAATTCCTGGAATTCACAAACAATCGGCACGTGTGTGAAAAAAAGACCTGATTCGCATCCGAGAAGCTGGTCCGATAAACACGGAAGTCTGCGAGGGGGAGAGACGCTGCGGAGATACTCGACGTTTGCATCGCGAGGTCGCCGCCGGCGCCGCTGCTACTCTGCAAACGCGCGGGGCCCAGCCCTTCGCTCGGCCGTGAAATCGGAGAGGTCATCAACCCCGCCCAGCCCCGACTGCTAGTCTGCGAGCCGACGCCCGCCGGAGCGCGAGAGGGAAGGTCACTAGAGGTATTACACCGCCCTGTGGAGAACGAGCGTGAGTACCCGTGAAATTCAATAAATTGATGAAAAGGTAGAACATTCTGATAAACTCAGGAGAGACTATTATGAACAATCCTAGTTTGCAAATATCTTTTGCGTCAAAGTGTTTTTGTAAATTAAATTTAATGTGGAAGGCGCAGCTAGCCGACCACAAAGCAGAGTAACAATTAATGTTAAAGGAAACAGTGTGAAATCTAAATGTTTAAAAGGAGTAAACGTGAGGTTAGAGCGCTGAACGTTTTAATGTATTATTCAGGTAGCTCCAGCTGGAAGCAAGATTTACGTAATTAATTCGTGCATTGATAAGAGTGATAATCGCGTCAGGCATTGAACGTGAATCACTCAAGTCATTTCTAGGAAGTAATTGCATGTATTGTGTAACGCCAGAACGAGGCAAAGCAGTGGTTTGCCCGCTGTAACTTGGTAAATGGTGTATGACTTATTTTGGTTAATGAATGAATTTTTAAATCACTTGTGAATTGTGTGATTCCCCCTATCACTAACCAAGTAGGATTTCCTGGAGGGAGAATACCTTACATAATTAATAAACAACCGGCAGGGCCTGGTGACGGAGCGGCGACAGGAGCGCTGCACGGTACCGGTGACACCCACGCCAGAAAGATTTCTCGTGGGGTATAAACGCCCTGACCCTACATAGGTTGATTGATGCCGGCGCGTCGCACAGAGACGACGTGTTCCGTCGCAAGACGACACGTTCCGTCGCAGGCGCGGATCCAAGGGGGGGTCACGGGGGTCATGACCACCCCCCCAAATGATGAACCGTCACAATTTTGTGAGAAACTCTAAGATATCTAAACAACTCTGAGAAACTGAAACTGAACCTTTCCAGTGTCCTTTCAGAATCGGGACTGTCCGAGACATTTTCAGATATTTTCAGACAATTCTAGAAATTTCTAAAAATTTAGCAGTGCTGAAACTAATGAATTTATGTAGAAATTGGAATTTAATTTGTATAAAACATACGTGTATTCAAGATCACTTTAAAAATATTTTAAGTTCAAAGAAATATATCTAAACAAGTAACACATCTAAAGTCGGAATCAAATACACTGCGCATTACTAGTGTTACCAACGTAATGTGAATATTTGTCACTAATTGAACGAGAGAATTTGGGGCAAAATGGACGTCAACACATGGTCTCATTTTAAAAGTCACAACTGTTGTTCAAAGGGAATAGAACTAGCTAAACTTAGTAATAATAATGGTCTGTATGTAAAATTTTCAACAATCTTGCTTTCAGGTGTTTGTTAGAATTCCGTTTCCATAATACAATCCAATTCAGTATTGGAACTCCTATCGAACTCAATGTTTATTTAACGTAAAAACGCGTAATGTAATTAGTAACACGAACCTAATTTGATCATTGAAGTTTGATGCCGGTTCTAGTTTTGTGAGAACGTAAGAAGCCGCTTTCAGCACAAGTTAAGGCTATCAACAGGGGTTAGTGGTAAAGATTTGTCGAAAAGAATTAGACTTAGAGAATTTTAGTTTGGCTGATGAGCGAGGGGAGTGTCTGACGCCTAAAATACAGTGGCGAAGCTAGAGTCATGCAGTTGGATATTCTGAAAATCTAATCTTACATATTTTGTAAATTAGCTACATTCATCGTTTTTTTATTCTACAAAATCGTCGACAATTTCTTTTTAAAGCTTTCGTTTCTGCACAGTTAATTTCCAGTGGAATTTCTCACGAATGTCTTAACCCTTTAATGTAATCATATTCCCTTCACATAATGCTGCACTATATAAAGGAACAGTTAGACTCAGTTGTATCAACCGAACCGTCTCTTGATATTTTTTCTAGACCAATTTGTCTAACAAATACTACTACAAATACAAAACAACTGCAGGCATGTATTTTACATTATTAATGTATACATTTCTCAGTTCATTTTGACGCCTCTCACTGTCAAGGAATGGATATTGTTTTATTAGGAAAAAACTTTTCTGAACAAAAGGACGCTTTGTAAGTGAAAAAGTGCTTTTCGTCAAGAAATTCAATAAAATGAAAGTTTTCGAAATCTTGAAACCTGTAGTCCATCTGAGTCACTAATGTATCAATAATTTTAAAAGATACAATTTTTGTACCTTTCAAATAAATCTCGCCCTGAAAGTTCATTCATAGTCATGACTACTTTGATGCAGATTTCAATAGTCTCTGTATATCTAACTGGTTATTTACTACATATTGCTACTATTTCTATCTCTGTGGCGTATTACTTGACTCGTGATTCCACATTGTTGAGCGAAAACTGCATTTCGATATCGTGAACCGTTTACAAGTTATGAGACTGGCCACGGCCATCTCCAGAGACGGCCGTGGACTGGCACACAGTCAGTGGGACATTGTCTGCAACACTATATCTTTAGCTTCATTAATTGTTTCGTCAAGAAAACACCAACAAAAATCACTCAAACGGCACACAAACAACTCTACTTTCCCACAACGTCAGGTGATGAGTTGAATTTGCCTGGTCGAGACATGGGCGCGCATCGCTGTAGAAGTCCGTGTCTACCGAGAGCCTAGGCTACAGCTGGGATCCCTGCCCAGTGAATACAAGTGAAAGGAAGATAGTGCACGCTCTCTTGTGCGTATAGATAGAGCCAGCCGGTGTCTATCCACTGGCCTCGCTCAGTTACCGGCCCCGAAGAGTATATCTCTGCAGCTCTGATAATTCCCTTGCGCGTAAACGGGGAAAAAAAGTTGAACACATTTAATTTTCTTCAAGATTCAGTAACAAAAATATTGAAAAATGGCGCGCAACGACAGATGTTATTGAAAAATAATTTGGGTATTATAAGGCTCTCAGATTACCCTTCAGCTTCGCCACTGCTGAAAGACCTTATTCGAATATTTTGCTGTCGCTGAGTCCGAATCCGGTGAGAGAATTTTAGTTCGGCTGATGAGCGAGGATAGAGTCTGATGCCTAAAATATCTTATTTGAATGTTTTGCGGTCGTTGAGTCCGAATCCTGTATCAAAAGGATCTCTTGACTGCTCTCATTCTTGATGAACAGTATTGCAATGATGTTATTTTATTTGGGTTTTAATTATACAAAGCACCTTGGCAATGCAAAAGAAATCAGATCAGTTATTTGCAATATATTAAATGTTGCATTAAATTAAATGATTAGATGTTTGCATGTCTCGATGAAGTTGTCCCCAAAATTATAATGAAGTTTACAACATTGTTATAGAAGAATCGCCATTGAAGGAGATTCAAATGTGGTGCAAATTTATGAATATACAAAAGAGCACTATATACGAAAACAAGTGAAAAAAGGAAAAATGAAAATGAGAAAAATAATTGTGGGAAAAAATAAAAGTATAATTTAGTTTATTTATTTTATACATGTATTTATTAATTATAATAATTTATTATTTTTTTCATTACCCGCATTTACATGTTTCGCTCATATAAGTTTCTTCGCAAATTGTTTCATGTTGCATCACATGAAAGTTATTTTTGCTAATTTGAAAATTATTGTTGATAACTTTATAAATTTTAATTTTTTAAAAATAAATGTACCGAATAAAATTGACATATTTTTGTAGGCAGAATTCGAATCTGCAACGAAAATAGGGGGTTTCCATTTAAATTTCCAAAGTTACACCTGACTCACCCACAGGGGATAGGGTGAGGATCGTAACAATAGTAAGCTGATTGATATCTGATATGTGATTATGGGAATATTGAATTTCTAATATATTTATGGTGTAATAAAGTCAATCTGATATACGTATAACATACTTCAAATATATGTTATTACATTCTGTACCCTCCCCTGTTTCCGAAATAAATGCACCTGAGTCTTAACGTGACCCCTCCCAAAAGAGAAGTCTGGATCCGAGCCTGTATAAAGTATTTAAAGATAAAAATACTGCAACACAACACTTACCTTATATAGGAATCCAAATATTTTTGGAATATATTTCTTGTAAGTTTGTTCAGATATGTGTGGTCATTTCCCATTTTAAAACGTGACAGGTCCTTTGAAAGCATCACAGTCCTATGCAAAAGGAAATAATTTTTGTTAAATAAATACAATATTTTTGACACTGATTTACACTGAGAAGAATATATTTATACATTTCACTTATTAATCAAGCCATTGTTTCCTAAACTAAACCTAACTCACTTGTAGCCCAAGAGATACAATCAAAAACGTCGGCAAATCTGTCATGGTTCACAATTCGTGCACATGAACTGTGGATTAATCTAAGTAGCGGGAATGCACAGCATTCTGTGACAAGCCAGAAACCCCCAGTTATCTATATCTATAATAAAATATAAAGACCGAAGTGCGTTGACTTCCAGCGCGATAGTCTCTGAATGTACTGAACCAATACCGATGAAACTTTTGTGATAGCTTCCTCTAAATGTCTGGAGTGCTGTAGGCTATGATTTATAATCACAAACCTTAATATATTTACAAAATAAATACTTTTCTGGACATTTTTCACTTAGCTTTACATCATAGATTGAAGAGTGCATCAATGTCCATAGTTAAGCTGTGTGCCACCTAAGGATGACAACTGAGGTCTACGATTGAGTTCATCAATGCACAGAATTGCGTAAATCTGTAGAATATGTGAAGACTGTTGATTTTACCGTCAAATATATGCCAAATGTTTATGTTTAAGGTTTTTCTCCACTGAATAAAAATAACTTGGATATTGATTTTAATTGCGTTTAGGCGTAAATGTATTAGTGACAAGAGAAGTATACTTAGTCACATATGAAATCTTTGGAAAACGACATTTTCCTGATGGATGTTTGATATTGTAAAAAGGTATGAATGCACAAGTGTTCTGTACAAAATAGTTATTGGTTTAGTTGAAGTGCATTACGTTATTTAGTTGTAGTACATTACTATTTGCGAGTTGAAACAGTGAAATGAAAGATACTATGAATGATTAGTTTTAGGCTGAAACTGTGACAGATGGATGGATGCAGTGTAGAAAGCAAACCCTTGGCTGGTGAAGGAATGATTATTTAAGTTGATGAGAGTAAGTTCAAAAGAAGAATAATTGAAGTAAAAGATCTGTGAGAAATTGAAGGAATTAATTTTTTTTCTTTATTTTAGGTCACAGAAATACTTGGGTCAAGCCGGGATCCACTGTGTGTTATCGAATTTTTGTAGATATTATAATTGTCTAAGTGGTTAATGGCACATTTGCGTGAGCCACAAAGACCCTATAGCGCATACCCAAGTTCAATTAAAAGCACTTTATTTGTGTTTCAATTGCCGCGGCGTGGGGTCAACAATCAAATTCAAAGTTTTCTTTATAAACGTTGTTTATAAACAAATAAGAAAAATATGAAAAGAATAAGTTTTACGCTGTGGCAACTGATTGAAAGTATGGGAATAATACCAAAAATTCTACAAAAATAGTATGTGAGTGAATGTATTTAATTTTTACTTTCTCGCCTTACGAATACGTCGTAAGAAGAGAAAGTTATGAAATCGTACGCCGGAAAATGGCAAATTTTCGCCAGAAAAACTCTTTATAGCTTGGGTCTGGTAATGAAAAAGTGGATAAAACCTGTTGCTAAATTTAGCAAAAAAAAATCCTCCACCTCGTGGTGTAGTCAAAATCCATGTTTTGTTGCTTCTTGATACAGCAAAATCAATTGACAGCAAAACGTCCGTTCTGTCTGTCCGTCTGAGGTCAACGCTAGCGCTTAAACCGTTCAGCCGATTTTCTTCAAAATTGATATTCCCTAATCGTTTTTACTGATATCAAGGCTCCTGGAATTTGAAACCCATATTTTAATTCTGGGAAGTACTTTACATAAAGCCAGTCGAAGATTTTCAAAGTTAAAAAGAAATGGCTCCAATTTTTTTATTAAATTGTGTTGTTGAATTGTGTGAAGGGAATGATGTGGGTATCATTTTCGTTGATATTCCCAATTTGTCGAAAACTAAAAACTATTTCAAAACTGTAAAATTGAAAACAGAGATTTTTGTCTCAGAGAAAGTCAGAGTACAAAATTAGCTCTTCAAATAAGGTCAGGTACATTAAAAAACACCAATCGTTATTGCGTAAATTGCGCTTCAAATTTACAAAAAAATCTCAAAAACCACTCCAAAGTTTTTCTTTGGATTTTCTTCGCTGATGTAATGACGGGCGATAAAAAATGCGGTTTTAGTCCTACTTCCAGGAATTACTCGTTTTCATAATTGCAAAAAATGTTTAAACTACAAAATTGTAGATAGAGATTTTTACCTCAGACAAAGTCTGTTGTACAAAATTAGATCTTTAAAACGGTTATGTAGAATTTTCGAAAAAACGGGTCGTTTTTGCGTAATTTTCGCTTCAAATTTACGAAAGAAATTTTTCTCAGAAACCGCCCCAAATTTTTTCTTTAAAATTTCTCCACATGTGTAATAAAGGATTGTAAATAAATAAATGACTAGTGGTGCTATAGAATGGCACAGACTTTCTCGCAGTAGTTATATTTCAAATCTCGTTCGTCGGATATAGGATTTGGAATAAGCCCTTCACCGCTGCCTTTCTTTGTCGCCCGAAAGACTTTTGTTTTTCGCATGTTGACAAAATTACCGGCTTCCTAATGATAGAGCTGATACAATTACGTTTTGACTAATATATAAGTACTCAATTCACAGATCACTCCATTGGCCAAGGTCGTTAAGTCATGTTGGGACTGACCGCTTCATTCGGAAGATGCCGGGTTCGAATCCCAGACAGGAATTTTAATTTGATGAATGTGTTATTGCAGAAAAACTATTGAAGAGTTTAGAAACTTTATAGTAAATCATTTGAAGCACTTCTACTTACGAATAGAATTAATGCCGATAAATATACAGGACTTCTCTGTGTTTTCCCAAACTGCATCTTTTAAACATTTTTTTCAACTATGTTATATGATTTCTGAAACGTAAGTCATATTAAATCAACCGTTGTCTTGTGTGCATCCGTATGAACCGATTTAAGTAAAATTATGAGTATTTCAACATTAAATTGAAATACAATTTATCCAGAACCCATGCGATCAACTTACATATCCCTAACGGTTCCGAAATTATTTATTACTTTCTCGCCTTACAAATACTTCGTAAGAAGAAAAAGGTTTGTAATCGTGCGCTGGAAAACGATCTTTCCAGCGCCCTTCGATTGTGTGGGGTAGTGGTATCAACGCCAACCCGTTAACTCTGAGGAACTGTGTTCGGGTGTCGGAATGCAAAAATAGCTTGCTCGTTGAAAAACACTTTTGCTGTTTTATGTAGGTGTATGTTATTGCGGAGTATTTTAAATAATTCAAAAAATATGTGCTTTTGTAGCACTCCATGTTGAATTTTGACGTTTTGAATGTGAATGGGAAAGGAAAAAATGTATCTACGGTGGATTTTTTTGTTATATTTTACATGGGCAATCGGACATTTACGTGTTTATGCCTTTGCCCGTGTTCTGTTCATGCGCGCTTATGTTGCGTAGTGGCATGAATGTTTGCAAGTTAAATCTGTGGATTTGGGATCGCGTTTCGGAGCGGAAAAATATTTGATGGTTTATGCAGTAGGATAATAGCGGAGTATTTAGGGAGAATGCAAGAAAGTATGTGCTTTAGAAGCACCACTAGTTTGATTAGATTTGATTATTTTTAGTTATAAAGTGAGAAGTGTGGGGCAGAAACCCCAATTTAAAAAAATATAAACATTTTTAGTGAGAATGCGAGGAAGACAGTATTTCCAGGTGGGAGCAAGACAGTGAGAGGTTGAGCAAGACGGAGTGGGGATACAATAGATGTAGCTGGGCGATAAGCTTACGTGTCTGAGACAGTTGACGATGCGCGCGACAGTTCAGCCCACGAATGTGCTGATCGACAAGGGTCAGGCGCGAGGGAGATGGCTCATGGGACCGCGGCGCGGCGCCGGAGTAGCGAAGAGCGCATCGTTCTGAACGTTTTCAACTCGTTATTGAATAGCATTTCGTTACCGGTGAAGCAAATCGCAGAGTTCACTGCATTATCCGTATTTTATTTAGCGTATTGAAACTTCTGAAAAAGCTCGGTAACATGGGACAACTGCAAATGCCAGAGAATAAAAGAAATGGGAAGAAATCTGTGATTGAAGCATACAATGAGTTTGTGGTCGGTGCAGTTCGATCTAAAGTGCATTCCTTGCATCAGAAGTGCAGAAACGAAATACCAGCGCTTGCGAAATAGTTGCAGTTTGTGAATTGTGATCAAGAACTTCCGAATTTTTGGCCAACCAATTTATACAAATAATTTACATCTGGTTATTGACCAACACTTCCTGAAGCAGACTGATCGTAAGTAAAGTTGTTGCATGAACATGACATTTGCATGACAGCTCTTATTCCATTTGAATTGGCGGGGCATGCTACTCGCGTCATCGAAAGTACGAGGTATCGAATCAGAAGTGTAGTGCGGCACAAAGATTTCTTTAGTTGGTTTACATCAGATTTTTTCTCAGGATGAACGGATAACAGTAGAATATTATTTATCAGAGATTTATTCGTTACAGTTCACAAATTAGTATATTTTTCATTATGCAGGTTTTGAATGATGTGCAGAAAACATACACCCCACAATAATCAATATAGTTGAAAAATTGCTGGGAAAGTTGGGGGACATCTTAAAATTTCGAGCAGTACAGAAGTAAGCCGAAAATTAGATTCCTGTGTGATGTGGCGGTAGAAAAGTTCCTCATATTCACCATAAGGCAAATAGAACCCCCCCCCCCCCAGAACATTGTTTCTTGTCGTTCAGTATTGACTAGAAAACTAATGCAATAAAAAAGGTTTAAAGATTCTGGAACAATTAATCTCTATTCTCTGTAAACTCGGAGATCTTTCTGAAAAATGTAGGTAATGGAAATGTTTTATATTTACCAAGTTCTGTAAATGTATGCTGTAGGGAAAACTGCAATGACATCTTGCTGCCCATCTTACCTTAAATGCCTAATGTCCCACCATAATAGTAAATGGGGATATTACATTCAAGAACTTACTAACATAGAAGAAAAAGTATTGAATGCAATAGTGCGCCGCAAAACGGCGAATTTTCGACTCTTGCCGCGCTCTGGTAAGGAAAAAGCAGATAAATCCCGTTATTAAATATAGAAAAAATCATGGTGTAGAATCCATGATTAGAGCGTCCATCAAACCGATATATCGATTGATGGCAAAACTTCTGTCTGTCCGTTTGTGCACAACGCTAGCGCATAAACCGTCCAGCCGATTTTCAACAAAATTGACATTCTCCGATCGTTCCCAATCGTATATTCCCCAAACGTTCCCAATCTGAAGTCATGGTCCCAGGGATTTAAAAACGATATTTTATTTTCAGGAGGTACTTTACATGAAGCCCTTCGAATATTTTCAAAATTTAAAAAACAAAATGGCTACAAGTTTTTTACTTTCTCGCCTTACGAATACTTCGTAAGAAGAGAAAGTAATGTAATCGTGAGCCGGAAAACGGCTAATTTTCGCCAGAAAAACTCTTACAGCTGGAGTTTGATGAGGAAAAAGTGGATGAAACCTGTTGCTAAATTTAGAAAAAAATACTCTATCTCGTGGTGTAGTCAAAATCCATGTTTTGTTGCTTCTTGATACTGCAAAATCGATTGACGGCAAAACGTCCGTCTGTGGTCAACGCTAGCGTCTAAACCGTTCAGCCGATTTTCTTCAAAATTGATATTCCCCGACCGTTTTTACTGATCTCAAGGCCCCTGGAATTTGAAACCGATATTTTAATATTTGGGGGGTACTTTACATGAAGCCCGTTGGAGATTTTCAAAGATAAAAGAAAATGGTTCCAAATTTTTTGATTACATTTTGTTGTTGAATAGTGCAAAGGACGTTTAAGGGAATGATGTAGGTATCATTTTCGTTGATATCCCCAATTTTTCGAAAATTGCAAACACTATTTAAAAACTGCAAAATTGAAGATAGTGATTTTTACCTCAAAGTCGGTTGTACAAAATTAGCACTTTAAATAAGGTCATGTACCATTTTTTTAAAAAACGAGTAGTTTTTGCGAAAATTGCGATTCAAATTTACAAAAAAATGTTTCTCAAAAACCGCTCCAAATTGTTTCTTTAAATTTTCTCCACGTGTGTAATAAAGGACAGTAAATAAGTACATAAACTAGTGGTGCTGTAGAATGGCACAGACTTTCTCGCAGAACTTAGTTTTCTAATCTCTATAGTTTGAACAAGTTTTTCTTTTATGAATAATAATTTTCCCAGATACCTTCTTTGGGCGCCCAAAGGACATTTTGTTTCACATTCTCTGTATTTTTCGGCTTCCTAATGTTATAAATGAAACCACAATACACTATTACTATTATACAAGTGTAAACGTCATGCAGAGCCATTGTGGTCGCAGTCGTAATCAGCGAGTATTGGCACAGCTTTTCGGAGGGAAGCTGCGGCGGTTCGAGTCCAGGTCGGGGCATATTACTTGTCAAAATTCTCTATTCTCTCAGGAAATAATGGAGAATTCTAAACACTTTATTGAAAATCATGTGAAGCCATTTGAATATCACAAATATTGATAATTACGATAAATGAACTTCGAGTTTTTAACTTTCAACAATTTTTCACGTCTCTTCTTGGATTTGTAAATCGTATTTTACCATCGTATCAATTGTTTGTTTATCATGCATTTACCATTTTATAGTTCGGTTCGATTCTTTTTATGGCGCTGTTCGACCCATACGGTGCTAGTTTGGCGTAGTGGTATAAGTGCCGGTTCCTTAACTTTGAGGATCGGATTTAGAGTCTCGGAACGGAAAAAGTTTGCTGGTAGAAAACACTTTTGCTGATTTATGAAGTAGTGGAGTAGCATTTAGGATCGTATAAAAGCAGTTTGAGAAAGTATGTTGGTTGGAAGCACCACTAGTTTAATACATTTTGTTGGTGAATAATGAGAAGCACGTTTAAGAGAATTGTGCAGGTATCATTTTCGTTGGTATCACCGATTTTTAGAAAATTGAAAAACAAATTTAACTTCAAAACTGAAGATAGAGATTCGGTACAAAATCTGTTGTACAAAATTAGCTCTCTAAAACAGGTCGTATACAAGGGGGCGTTCACAAAATTCGTACCTTTGGGTAGAAAGAAAAAAGAAATGTCACCTTTTGCAAATTTATTAGTCCTTTTCAACATAAGATCCCTGCAGGTTTACACATTTCTCCGAGTAATGTATAACTTGTCTTATGCCATTATTATAGAAGTCCTGCGTTTGGCTCTCAAAACATTTTCCACCACAGCAATTACATGATCATCACTGGCAAACTGATTGCCCGCGCAGCGACTCTTTCAATTTTCTAAAAAGAAAGAAATAGCTCGGTACCAAATATGGCGAATAAGGTGGATGCGGTAGAATTTCGTACCGTAGATGCGAACAATGGGCGACAGTTGCTTGAGCAGTGTGAGCAGGGGCGTTGTCATGCAGCAGTCGCACACCTCTTGCAATAATTCCTCACCTTTTCCGCTTGATCACTTCACTCAGTTTTGTCAATAGTTCTTGGTAATACTGCGAAGTAATTGTCTGGCTTTTCCTGGCATAATCTGTTAGGATTACACCGCGACAATCCCAAAAAAACAGACATCTTCCCAGACGAGGACTGCATCTTTGCTTTCTTTGGTGGAGGCATGGGGCTAAGAATACATGGAGGTGCCCTTACGTATCTCTGCAATGTTCACAAAGTGATGCCAGTCCGCCATATTGCTGTGCCCCAATCACGTCACGTCAATACGTCATTAGCTGCTAGTGACGTATGCAGGCCGACTGCATGAACGACAGCCATCTTGCTTTAGTTTATGCTATGATTGTGTTAGAGTTTCATTCTGCGCCGTAATCGACAACTTTATATTTAAATTATTACTGTACATAAAATTCAGAATATGGATATTTAATGGTGTTATCAAATGACGGGAGGTTATGACTTGAAACGGGAAACCGAGTATCAGTGCACACGTGTATCAGTACAACCGAATATCAGAAATGGATATGCACCAAAAGAAGACGAAAATTTCTACGAAATCATCATTCCAAGGTAGGGAAATGTTTCTAATTGATTTGAGAGCAATAATGTGGAAATAATTGAAAATAAATGACTAGGCGTTGAAAATTATAGTACTCAAATCTCGATTATGAATTGTAACAGCAAAAGACTTTCTTATCAATCGTGTTAACGCTGCAAATATAGCTTCATATTCAGATTCAGATTGGGAGAGCTATGAATTGGGTTACTGCGAAACGAACGTTATGGACAATGCTCGCTCGCTCCATCTCTGGAAAGACACGATGTACCCCTCTTATTAGACGTTCATATGAAGAAATAAGCAATCATTAAATAAATCGTTCACCATTTTACTTCATTCTCACATGAAAAGCAAACGCCTTCTTTTAATTAGTATTGCACAAAATTTCACTCGTGCCTTCAGCGTGGTTCCCGCGTAAAAGCGGTTATTCCTTGAAAAAAAACCAGTGGAGGGGGCGGCACTGGTACCAACTTGGATAACTTTACCTATTCTCATGGAACTTTAATGCACGCTCACTGAAGCCCGTTCCCTGGGCGAAACAACTACTGTGAAGAGCCTGTTTCGGCGTTTGAATTTGGCGACAATGCTGTCATAGGTTAAAAACGGAGATCAAGGGTGTCTAAATAATCTTCTCTGTACCAGAGTGCTTGGCGGCGGAACCCGGTAGGAGCTGCCCCCTGGCGAAGGGAGATGAAACTAACACGTAGCCCGCCAGATCAAATGCAAGACGTCGAAAGGCAAAGAAGACAAAGAAATTTTATATACCCGCTCTTTTCGCAGCCAGCACACGGTTTTGGAGGCAATTTTTTAAAGTCCGACGCGGTACGATTAAAATGCAAATTCTGAGCTAGTAATAAAGGCCAAAGATTGTTATTAATAACCAGTTTCCCGCCACGGCGCCAAATTTGAATCATTTTTATGCCAATGTGCCAACAATCAAATAAGTTAGAAAATAAATGTTGCTTTCTTTCCCTACAGTGACGATCAGATTAAACGGTCATTTTTTACATTAAATAAATGCATCGTAAGATTAAATCTCAGCGTGACTGAAGGTTATGAGGTTATGTTTGATTATTTTACTGTCATGGTTTCAACATACACTGAAAATGTGATGAATGCAAGGAAAATAGGAATAATCAAGGTTTATTAAGTGATGTTATTAAATAGTTAGGATTAATAATTACATTTAGAATTTTTAACGAAAATGCTTCAATTTTCATTGTTTCTAACGTACATTAAATTTTTATAGGTTTGTGAAGCACATTTTCATCCAGAAGATATCCAACGAATTCCTGAGTACTATGACGAGAACGCAAAGAAACAACAAACATTACTAGGAAAATTGAAATTAAAGTATGGTACAATGGCATCAATATTTTCAAATTGTTCTAAATATTTATCGTCAGTAGCAACATCAAGAGAGAGTGCTTTAAGTATCAAAATCTGCAACGTGTAATTAATGACGGCTTTTCATTGAAAGCGAATGCAAGAACAAATTTTATTTTGAAAATTTTCAGAATGTGATCAGTGTGTGACATTGTGACAATTCATTGCATTGAAGAGTAAAGTGCCACATTTTGATTAATGTTACAAGAAAAATAAATTTTATACTGTAAATTATTGTTTTTTTTAAATTTTGTTTAATTATTGTTGTGTTGTAGTTTATTCCTTAATATGTTTCCATATCTCTTTCTCAATCCACACATTTGAATATTTATATTACGACATTGGGAAAGCGAGATTAATTTAACTTTCTTAAGGTAGAATGTTCGAGCCAGTCGCTAGTCAAATACTCAATCATTTATTCCATCAGTTAATTAACAATAGCTGCTTGTAACTGTTAATGGAATAATAAAACAATGATTTTGAAATATTTAAAAGAGGTATTTTAAAGTATTGATTTAGAAAAACAATGTTCGAAATTAAAATTAGTATCTCGTATGATTTTTCATTTTCATAATTTGGCACAACTAAAATATTTTCGGGTGTCTTCGGCTTCACTCAGAGTATCGGTAATAATTTCAGTTAGCAATTAAATTATTCGCCTTTCTTTATTAGAATTACTAGTTATTTTAGTTGTTTTTTTTATGGATTAATGTTTTGACGTGAATACAAAATTTGAATTCCGATCATTCCCGAAGAGAAACAGTGCTGTCAATAGCATGATTTGCGACGCGAACCTCGTCGGCTGAGAAACGTCACTTCCGGCTGCCATGAATTTCACGGTAGTTTTTTATTAATTACTCCTCAGAATGGCCCGTGAGATGGGTTAAATTAAATACCATCTGATTCCTCAAAAAATTTACTATGTACTGAATAAAAAAAAGCGAGTTTTCACCGTATAACTTCTCCGGTATCTTGGAAAAACCTATGCCCGCGAAAGTTTCTCCATAAGAGCCTGTGCTAATTAAAACTTAATTTATTCAAAAATTAGGCCGGTAAGAGGCTAGTTTCTTCTCACCAACTTGAAGAACAGCGATTTTACTTTCATTTAAAATACTTTTTGGGGGTATTTCACCGTGGTCGATATAACGAACATACTACCTTAATACTGGAATTTGTAGGTAAGTAATATTCATGCAGTAATCGTTTTAATTAGTAATGGCATGCACATTTGAACACCCAATTCTTGTTTTCACTCCCTCGAACACAGAATGGATTGTACAGAAACAAATGCTATTAATGTGCAATAATTTATTTTATTGCTTTTCTATTATTAGGAGGAAACTACTGTTAACTCTGGATACAAACTAGCTATTCTGCATTCACATTCTGGTTAAAGGTGCGAACATTATGAACGCCCTTTTTAAAACGAGTAGTTTTTGCGTTATATGCGATTGAAATTTACATTTTACTTTCTCGCACACTATACGTACATATACTAGAGGGAAAGTTACGTAATGCTGCGTGAAAAAAACGGCGGATTTTCGGCAGAAAAACTCTTTTTTTTTACAGGGTCCTGGTAACAAAAAAGTGGATAAATCAAGTTGTTAAATTAAGAAAAAAAGGCTCCTAACACGTGATGCACACAGAATCCCTGTTTTGTGGGTCCTTAATACAGTTGAAAGCAAAATGTCCGTCCATCTGTTGGTGAACAACGCTAGCAACTAAACCGTTCAGCTGATTTCTCCAAAATTGCAACTCGCCAATCGATCTGGCTGATCTCGTGGCCCCTTGAATTCGAAACTTTTGGAGGGTACTTTACATGAAGCCAATGGGACATTTTCAAAATTTTCTCAAAATCCGGCTCCAATTTTTTTCTTTAAATTTCTTCTGCGAATAAAGTAATATACACTTAAGGTGGCATAGGTCCGATTTTCACGGGTAACTCTGAATTTTCGAAATTTGCAAATGTCTGAATTTTTTTCGACGTCTTCCTCCAACTACAAAATTGCAGATAGAGATTTTTCTGTCAAATAAAATTTGTTCTTCATAGTAAGTTCTTTCTTTAAGGTCATGTATATTGTTATGAAAATTTTAGTTTTCGCGCAATATTGGATGCAATATGTGCAATTAAAAAAATACAAACACAAGATTTTCTCCAAAACGGCTCCAAATTGTTTCTTTACACTTTTCGTAGGGATAGTGCTAAATACATATACTCCATTACATGACATAAACGCCACATTGCTCTCTTCTTTAATGTTTTCAAAAATTGCAAAAATGTAAATTTGTCTCTCACGTCGTTAATATTTACATAAGCGGCAATTTGTTTACATTATTATATTAATGAGTATATGTGCTTTAAATAACGTCAAATAAAGTTTCTAGAAAACTTAACCGTTTTCTGTGAAAACTAGCTCAAAATTCTGCATTTTCAGAAACGCTCAAACGCCATTTTCTCATAAATGGCTCCGAATTGTTTCTTCAATCTTTTGGAACGCATAGTGCTAACTGCATTCTTTAATATGATTAAAGTTTATTTTGGGGAATTTTATGGTTTTTTCAAAAATTAGAGAAACGTAATTTTTTTTGCGATCTCTCACATCTTTAATATACAAATTACCAGCAATGTGTAAACATTATTATATTTGTGAATGTAAGTGCTTCAAATGACTTCAAATTATGTTTTTTGAAAACTCAAAATTTTCAGTGAAAAAGCTTCAAATTTCGCATATTTATTTTAGAGCTTAAACGCCTTTTTCTTAAAAACTGCTACAAATTTTTCAAAGAAAATTGCCATTTATGATGAGGTTTTAGTGTTCTTTAATATTCTAAAATTATTTCCGTTCTACCATTAGTACAGCGAAAAACTGCGAAAATGTCAAAAAAATGTAGTTTGGTCGGCGATAGATGGCAGCATGTTTTTTCAATGAAATGTATTTATCAAAACTACTCTTCAAATAAGGTCATGCTTAATTTTTTGAAAATACGAGTAGGTTTTCTATAATTTCGTGACAAACATAATAGCCCGCTGCAAAATTACTGCGCTTCAGACAGCTGGATGCGTCGTACATTAGAATTCGCGATTCGTATATTATAACTTTGTTTCTTACATTCGACCTTTTGTTATATATTTTCACATTAATCTTTTAGAAATTATTTACTCTAAAAAATATTCGAAATAAAAATTCAGAGAATAGCGACAATGTAGGGAATACAACAATGGAATGCCGTTTCGCGCTAGCAATTTCTGTGCATTACGTCACATAGATGGGACTTGATATAGCTGTATGAAAAGGAGTTATAATTGTCAAATTTATGTTGATATTTGTATGAAAATATTTAGTTTTCGCAGGAAATGCTGTACCATTTGTAGTGAGCAGAGTATTTTTGCCTGGTTTTAGAATACTGTTCTCTAATCATGGCCCTATGAAATGCATTTCTATATTGTCCGTGGCATCAGGCTTCTTTTTCCAAATTAAGTTTACAAAACTTTTGTATATTTTTATGCAGCTGTAGAATTCACATAGTACTGACAACACTGAGACGGAAAGAGCGAGTTGTTCGCTTCTTGGCTGAACTGGACGTTTTCAAATAATAGCTAAGGTGTTAGTAGCGCAGAAAGTGCAATATTTCAATGCTACGTAGCTGTTTCCAATAACACGGGAAAGTATGTTCTGTTGTAGCACCAACAATTTAAATGATTTTGCTGATTGATTTAATCATTAAAAATGATCTCGTAATATTGCAATTGTTATATGATTAACCCCTGCGGGGTATGCCATTTTCCTTTTAAAAAAGCAATAAAACCTTTGAAATTATGGAAACTGTGGCTTCAATATTTTGGAGAAACATTGTATTTTGTGAAGGACTAAAATGTCAAAATAATTATTGTGAAGAATGATACAACAAAGTAAAACTTTGAAAGAAACAAAGATGTGGCAATGTTACCCCTGTTACCATATATATATATATATATATATATATATATATATATATTGTGACGAACGTGAGTTTGGAGGTTCGTCACAGGTGCCCACACCTCATAAAACACCATAATAGAACGGGGAAGAGAGCGCGGCGCAGTTTGAAAAGGGCGCGCCCGCGGACGAGAAATCTGTCGCCCGCAGCCTCCGCTGAACGTCGCGAGGAAATGACGCGCATCAGCTGGAGATGGGAGGAGGAGCCGCGTTACCCCTACAAGCAGAAGACATAAAACGCGAGTCCGCAAGCGGAAGCGTTCTCTTTGGTTCACGCCCGCCGGAGTAAAAGCTCTCTTTGGTTCACGCCCGCGGCAGCAGTAGCTCTTGGTTGATATCCGCCGCAGCAGCAGCTCTTTATGGCTCATACCCGCGGAAGCGGCAGCTCTTCTTGGTTCACACCATCGCCGAAGCAACGGCCGCCGATTGTATTGTACTATTCGTGAGAACAACATTAGATAGGAGTGTTCGGAGTCAGAAAGGCGTCTAGTTAGTCGTCCGCGAATTTGTTGGATATTCAAAGAAAGTTTTTCTTCAGTTACGGCGCCGTGAAGGAAGTCGCCTGTTAAATTGCGACACGAGTTGATGTTAAGATTAAACCACATAAAATCTGCAGCTGGAGATAGAGAGAAAACTAGTACGCGGCAAAAAACCATACATCACGCCGGCGTACGAAAATACTGGGCACGAGCAAAGGACGTGCTGAATGAGATTTGGAGCCGGGCGAGTACCGTTCGAAATCGGACGAGGGGACGGAGCCGGGAGCAGAAGACAGAAGAAAGGTACGGAGCTGGGAGCGGAAGAGAGAGAAGACGGGGGCGCGAAGGCAGCGAGTCACCAGAGGCGAGGTCTCGACTTGCGTTGCACGTGCCGACAGCGTCCGCGCGGCAGCCAGCGACCAGACGCAAGGCCAGCTCAACGCAAAAGGGGAGGTAACTGTGCGAGCAAAATCTAGGTCAAGTTCGTGCCGCGTAAAAAGAAAAATGTTAAGAGAAAATATACGGGGAGGTACTGGACTATGAAGGCAAGATAACTTTCAGTTCGTAATTACAATGCACAAGCCATTTGACGCCTCATTACCTGATAGATTTGTGAATGAATTGAAGTTAAATTTTTTAATAGTAATTGCATTGAAGTGTGGAGGGAGTCGTACCTCAGAGCACGTTACTTGTTCATGTAACTTTTGGGGAAGAAAATGTAAAATAAGAATTGTAAAGAGTACGAAGTTATTTAATTAAGAGTGGAAGTAAATTTGACCAGTTTAATCACTAAGGAATTCCTTAATTCACTGAGTAGTAATTCAGTGTATAAAATTTTGAAGTCTTTGGTTATTTTTGATTTAACGAGAATATTCTGTGTGTTGATGGTACGTTGAAAACTCAAGGAGGAGGAGGAGGATTTTGTGTAGTAGATTCGGTTATTTTTTGAAGTAATTAAACTTTGTTTTACTGTTATTTGTGTTCTTGTTTTGGATTGCTCTCTTCACCCCAAAAGATCCCACTGCCCTGAGATAACGTAAGCTCGCAAGAGCTGATATCTGCGCACCCGCCCAGACGCTCAACGATTGTTGAGAAGAAGTTAAATTAAATTTGGGTGTTCGGGGCGGGTATGCGTCAGAATATATATATATATATATATATATATATATATATATATATATATACATATATATATATATACACACATATGCGTGCAGGCACCGGAACGAAGGCGGGGAGGTAGATATGGGTAGTGGAGAGAACGAGCGTGGGAGTCGGCTGGTCGCGAGGCGACGAAACGGTCAATTGATTGAGGAGCGAGGAAGACAAGAAGTTGTGAAGTTAGACTTCAAGACGCGCACCGGTATAATGGTCGAAGCGCAACCCGCGCTCGCCCAGCAGCTGCATACCCGAGGCGAGGCGATGCCATGCCGTTCCGCTGGTCAAAGACGTCGCGTTATACAGAGACGCACCCTCGGCCAAGCCAACGAGTCAAGCATGCACCCGCTTGGTCGTCGCAAGCCTGTGGCGAGAAGACGCCGCGTCATACAGAGACGCGCCCTTTGAGGGGGATCACGCAGACTTCCCACACGGGCCGCCACCGCGTCATTAAGACGCGCAGTTCACCCGCGCCTGCCATCGCAGCCACGCCTGCCGCCGCCACCCCTGCTATCGCAGCCGCATCATGCCGACGCGTTCTTAGCTCGCGCCTGCTGCCGCCGCCGCGTCGCGTAAGCGCCCTTGGCTGGGGCCTGTACCTATACTGCGATTTTTCTAAGAGCGACCCTCAAGGCCACTCAAATCCCATCTTCGCGATGGAATATGTCACGGCATTTCGCGTCTTTCTCAGTCGTTCCGCTAGATTTCGCACGATAGCGACCGTATGAAGCAGTGCTTGCGATCATGCGACTTCTACCGGTAAGACCGAGAAAAGACGCGAAGTGCCGTGACATATTCCATCGCGAAGATGGGATTTGAGTGGCCTTGAGGTCGCTCTTAGAAAAATCGCAGTATACGATGCAGCGCTTGCCGTCGTCGCTGCAGCCGCGTAAAACCGACGCGCCCCCGGCGGGGCCTACAGTGACGCTGCGCCAAGCCGCGCCGGCCCTCGACGTGTCTCCATAGACACGCTTTTCTTTATTTAGTTATTTTTTTCTCTTTGTTTGCTCATTTGATTTTGTTAACTCACTATAGAAAAGAAAATAAATTGAAATTTGCAATGTGCTGAAAGGTGGCTTTCGTCAGGAAGCCCTGGACCCCCTCTTTATCCGGGATGGGGAAAAAATATAAATAGGTGTGTTACCCCTGGGCACGGTAGTGACGTATGCAATTGAGAATAGAAAGAGAAAGAATACAATACAGAAAGAATAGAGATACATACATAATACAGAAAGAATAGATACAGAAAGAGAAAGAAGGTTATGTACAATTTTTCGAAAATTTGGGTGCTTTTCGCATAATTGTGCGTGAAAATATGGACGAAAAAGTACGTGTTGTTTAGCACTAGTTACTTGAGAGTTTGTGAGAAGTTAAAATTAATAGTTACTGAAAAATTTGGGGGGCGGGGGATTTCCCTCATTCCACCACCTCATGGATCTGCGCCTGACATACATATGCAAGTATATAAATATTTGTTCGTAAACTTATGGACCCCTACTGAAATTCTCTCAAATTGTGCATGAAAGCTTTTAAAAAGCAGGGTTAGTAACAGCCCAAATGTTCCCCTTCATTTGGCTACATCACAAAATATTCCTAGAAGTAAGGCAATTTACAATGCATCTGGGTGGCATTGTTGATGAATGTTGTGTGGTGGGGCTGGATGGAACATTCTGGATGGGCAGGGCAAGACGAGAACAGTACAGGGAGAATCTACAGGTTTTAATAGACGATTGTGATAAATTAATACCTGGGCAATTCTAAGTAAACAAGTTAATTCACATAAAATTAAGTTCTTTTTAAATAGCTTCTAATAATTCTCAAGGTTTTCGTCAGTAATTCTATTAGTTTTATTATGCCCATTTGTATTTTTAACTATCACATACCAAGGGAGGGTGAGGAGTCATGGATGCACCCTCAGTGTTTTTTCATCTTCTCATTTACTTAGTTAAAAAATTACTGTTTCATCATTTTGGACATTTATTATAAGAACCTTTCTGAATCCTTAGAGATAGTTTCCCCTTCCAACTCTTATTGAATATTTTTACACAATTCAAAACTGCACCAGTTATAATCACTACATGGAAACACCAGCATTCTCTTGCAACCAAACCTTTCCATAAACATGATAAAATCTTATTTTAGAATCTGTTAATGTAGATAACAGTTATGCTTGGGAGCAATATAGTGAAGGTTGAACTAGTTTTTCAAAAATTGGATATGGCTATCTGTGCTGCCACTCAAATGTCCACAAGAACAGATCATGTTCAAAATGTACGAGTATTTAAGCACTAGTCATTGCTCAAAAACTGAAAATATTTTTAAACAAACTTACAGACAATGGTTGCCAAGTAATGAGCATTAGTTCTTAAATGTAACAAAAATGTCCTCCTTTTATTTTGCAAATTATTCTGGGATCCTCCATCGTCACACATCCTCCCAGTGATCAATGGACACCAAAGCAGCATTTGCTATGTAATTATTGTCAATACTTGCAAACACAATGGTGTCATCCTTACCTTGAATATAAATCATAGAGATTCCTCAAATATCTATCGGCATCACTTCTATCGGCTAAATGTTCACTGGCATACTTCTGTAAAATTAATATAAAATTACAGTATAGTAAGCAAAACACATTATTAATACTCGTAAAAAATCCACTTTTAACATCCACTACCTGTAATCTTAGGTGATAAATATTTAAAACATATTTTGCCATCACTTGATCTGGATTGCTGAATACTTCTGCCATTACAGAAAAATTCTTTTCGCATAAAGGGATTACATCTCTGAAAATATCTTTACTAGTGAAGGCACCCTTAAAATAAAAACAAATATTTCAGTTTTCTTATCTTCGAAATTGAAATAGTACATTAAATGTATTCATGTCATTGTAAAATTGAAAAAGTATATCAAATGCATTTGATTACTCTTGAGAACTTTCAATTGCAAGCTGATGAAGGCAAACTAAAATATACTTTCACACTCACCATTTGACTCTGTTCAATGAAAGCATCCACACATTGCGTGTAACCCTTGAAGTGGGAGAGTATGGAAGCAATTTCTTTCATTCGGCCCTTGTCATCTGAGCGATGAGCTTTGACAAATTCTTCAATTAAAGATCTCTCAATCTCATCATATTTCATAGCAATTTTCTTTTTTGCCTTCTCAAACCTGAATTAAAAATTTATATTATCCTTGGAAAACTCTAAGTCTGTAAAATGTACAAAAAAAGGAAAACTTACTTCCCAGATGGTAATTCTTGGGCAATAAGATGCAACTTTTGAATAATATCAGCAGCTTCATCAATCTATAACCAATGATTATGTTAATAATATTTTGTTACAAAAAATTTGCTAAATACACACATTACTATTTAAAAAATTTATCTTCACAAATACACATCTACGGTAACACATCTAAAACCAATGAAACTATAAAATACTTAAAATTGATAACTTATGGACTTTACATAACACATTCAAGAAGCAAAGCTAGGAATATATATGTATAACTTTGAAGTTTTATTCTTATAATTTTCAAGTACCTTTAAAGCATAATTGACAACCAAATTTTCAAAACTTGAACTTTACAAAATTTTCAAATCACTCAATTAACAAATTGAGTTAGACATTGTATAGTTTAGTATAAGAGAAGTGATTGAAGTTGTCAGAATTGAGCTATATGAAATATTTACCTCACTGAATATCATTAAAGACATATTGAAATACTGTCATGTTTTTCATCTATTTCACTAACCTATGAAAAACGATTGAATACCTCAGAGTGCACGAACCAGATAATGACCACTTTTTGCGAAAATGAGATTTTAGCATGTAGACAAAGCCCATCCTGCCCTCTATCAGCAGACATTGACATTTTCAGCAATAAGTTCTTTATCTTTTTTAAGAAATGTCAATGAAATATTTCTACTCTCCGAGAGCAAGAACCAGATAATAGCCGGAGTTACCCACTTCTTACACTCAGATCTCAGCTGGTCCTGGTCGATAAATGAAGAGCAACAGGAAGGAAATACACAAAGAAAGAAAATGTCTGTGAAATCTTTTACTTGAATCCAGAAATGTGTTTATAACATGGGCTTATATTCATGTAAGTCCAAAAGTCATAAAATGTATGTAGTGCAATGAAACTAAAGAAAAGAAAGTTTCAAATGAACCTGCATCAATTCTAAAAAAAATTTGTAGACACAGACGCCTCAAAATGTTACTTCTGCCAAAACCATACTTCTCTTCAGTGTCAACAGGGCCAGGCAAAACAAGAATATCTTGATGGCTCAGTTCCTCAGAATATTTTTTTTCAAATATATCACCGCTTTGCAAACCTTGAATATTTGTCCTGTGATCAGGCCTTTTTTCAAATTAAGAAAATCAAACGGAAAAGGGAATAGGTCTTTGTTCCAGAAGAATGGTAAGACATAGTAGCATCAGCTTATCGGAAATTTTCTGTTGTTAGACTGAATCATTATTCACTATTAACTTACAAATACCACCTAAAACCATTCTTCAAGAAGGTCATCAAGAATGCAATTTAGTATTCCAGAATTACTAGATACCGAAACTTCTGCTTCTTAAACTGAGAATTCATAAAGTATTCAGTTTTATCACTTTTGATACAAAATGTTTGTTGGTTTCTAGAGACCTTTCTTGGAACCAGATCAAGATGGTGTAGAAAGTCCCACTGAATGTCACCTGACATATTTTTATGTAAAAAGATAAGACACATATAATTAACTCTTCTGTTGCTAAGATAAGGAATGTTAAACAGATTGTAAAAGAGAATTTGTAACAAAATCTTGAAGCAGGTATATAATTTCGATAGACAAGATTACGCAACTACCTGCATTGGACGCTTTCAAGATTATCTATGCATGTTTGTATGTAAGGCGATCAAACAACAGTTGCATACTCTAAAATTGGTCTAACTAGTGAATTGAATAGAAATGAGATGGTATTGACAGCAAAATTGCGATGTATTACACAGTACAAAGCCCAAGTTCTCAGGGCCTTTTTCACAATAAAATCAAAGTGCTCATTAAAGTTAAGCTTACAATTGAAAACCACTCCAAGATATTTGATGCTACCGACCAAATATAGATTTGACATATCCAAGGAATATTTATAATAAACACTGTCCCTTTTTTTCCACAAAAGTAATAGTGAGACACGTTTCAGGGTGTCATATCATATCTTTTGTAATGCACATGGTTGTCAAATTCTCTTGCAATTTAAAGAATCCTTTGCATTCCAGATTCTGTGGAAGATCTTGGCATTGTCAAGAAATAGAAGTTAGAGTATATTACTAAATTTAAGAAAAGAAGGAAGATCAATGTTAAATAGAATAAAAGGTAGAGGACCTTAGTGGGAACCTTGTGGAACCCCAGAGAGAACAGGATGTGAATCAGAACAAAGAGCATTTAGGGAAACACAGTGTTTCCCGTTTGTCAAATATGATTTGATCTCGGAAAGAAATGGTTCGCCATGTTCCTATTGTTGGTGATACGCGAGACATGAAAAAAAGAAGAGATATAGGTGTTTCCATGTAAAGCGTAACTATATATTCATTGTGTTCTAAAAGAGACTAAAACATGTTGTAATGATTTGTACGATGTATTAGGTTGTTCAGAATATTAAAAGATTATCATCAGTCAAACGTAGACATTTGCTTGAAAAATGGTGATAACAAAACTGGTAGCAGAGCGTGGTTTAATCAAGATGGATAACGTTACGATGGCGTTCGGAAAAATTGGTACGCTTACCAACAATAACTATACGATGTGGAATATGCCAATGTCAACGCTGTTACTTTCAAGACAATTGTACGACGAAATAGTAATTGCGGAAGAACCGAAATATTCCGCGGAAAACGAGGTGAGCTTGAAAGTCTGGCAAGCCTGGCGCCGAAAGAACGACGAAGCGATAGGTTTATTAGTTATGGCTTTGTCGGACGAACAACTTATGACTTGCCGTGGCATGGATAGAGCAAAGGATTTATGGGAACATCTGCGTAAACATCAAGAGGGTATTCAGAGAAGTAAATTAATTAATTTGAGGATTAAACTCGCAAAAATAGAAATACAGAGGAGAAACGATCACTGACTTTTTAACACGAATCGAAGGAATAAGATGCGAGATTCAAGAACTTGGTACGAGTATTGACGACACTGAATTGATACATTACGTGTTGAATGGTCGTCCGAAAAACTACAATGAAACAGTTACAGCTTTATTTGCAAATCCTAATATTTCTTTTGAGCAAATGAAAGAATCTTTAGTTAGATTCGAAAGTAAAAAAGGAATGCAATATTTACACGGAGAAACAAATGTTTTCAAGGCTAAAGAACAAAAAACTTGTTATGTGTGCGGAAGACAAGGACATGTCGCTCGTAACTGTTGGTACAAGAATTGTGTGAATAAAAAGTATTGCGGCGAAAATCCGGACAGTGGTTATTATAAATAAAATAGTCGCCGAGATTATAAAGAAACATATCAGAAATTTAATAAAAAATAAGGCGATCAGGGCTACAATTACGGGAGACAATGTATACAATATATTCGAAATAATCAAAACTGGGACAAATCTAACTATAATAGATACAACAAGAAAGAACATGTATTACTGTTGAAGGAGGATCACCAACACGATGAAGAATATTATCATAAGATCGAATTTCGTGATGAGTTTTGTAATCGAGCAAAAGACAATGAAAAAATGAGCTGGTTAATAGACTCGGGAAGTACTTCTCATATGACGTATAGAGAAGACATACTTCATGACGCACGAAAATAATGTAGACATCATGACAGCCGAAAAGGACAGAAAGATTTTATCAAATCTTGCTGGAAGTCTTTCGGGATACAATAATTCTGTTAAATTAAAATTAGATAAAGTATTATATGTTCCCAAAATCAATACCAATTTGCTTTCGGTTTCAAATATCGTCAAGAAAAGGTAAACGAATTACTCTCGACAAAGAGTGGGTAAAAATAATAGATGACGAAGACGGATCTCTTGTGACCACAGGTGATTTTGATGGGGATAATTTTATCTTAAATATAGAAATAGCTAAGGCAACGACATCTACTCAAGACATCGTAGATTCCTTTCCGTTACTCAACCTTTAAAAGTAATCTGTCTCAAAACACATAATACGGAAGTCGAAAATATGTGGCATCGTCGTTTATGTAATGGCGTATCTACGGTATGGCAGGCATGGCACGTGCCATGGGCGCCACTCACAAGGGGCGCTATTTACAGTATACCCGTTAAAACAAATAACAACCACCTTAATTTCAAGCATCTCCACAGGGGCACAAATTCTATGCTTGCCATGGGCGCCTGAATACCTAGCCTCTGCGTTTATGTCATGTGAACAATGCGAATCTTGACAATATGCACAAGAAACAGATTGTTCGTGGTCTTGAAGAAAAGGTATCAACTTCGGAGCGTCGTGAATCTTGTATCCGAGGTAAATTTACTCGATCTCCGTTTCCAAGTGTAATATATTATTTACACTTGGAAACACATTATTTGGAAGAACAGCAAACAATCACTTTTTCACCCAATCTAAAATGGACATTTGCTTTGTGTTTCCATGCTGTTTTACAGCATAGAGTTTGTTTTCAGTCACCACATGAAATCAACACACTCTCTTCCACATGAAACTGTTGAAAATATTTCCTTGCTGTTTCAAGTTCTCTAACAGCTTGCATGAATAGTAACCTTTTCCTCGTCTTCCTCTTCCTCATCAGCAACTTCAGACATTTCATTTCCTGTAGCAGTGGATTCTTGATCAAATATCTGGTCAATAGACTGAACCTCACAAGTTGTTACGTCATTGTCCACCCTCACATAATCTTCAAAGTCACAGGGCTTCAATGAAAGCCAGTCTTCCTTTTCATGTGGTGTTAAAATTGGGAGATCAATATTTTCCATTTCTTTTTCAAATTGAAATCCACAATTTTTGAAACAATTTTGTACTGTTTCAGGAGATATTTGTCTCCAAGCTTCCGCAACAAAATGCAATGCTTGAAGCATGCTCAATTTCATTTCTGACGCATCTTCAAGTATCCCACCATCATTGCAACAGCTTTTCTTATAAGCTGCTTCCTCTAATGGCACTTAAACGAATGGATGATGTCCATGTCCAATGGCTGTAGCTGGCTGGTGCAGTTTGGTGGCAAAAATATTACTTTAACATTTCGCAGCCCACTTATTTCTTTCAGATGAGCAGCACACTGGTCAATAAAAAGTACAATTTTTCGATTCTTGGCCCCCATCTGCCTATCTAATTGTACGAGAAATTCTTCAAAAATTCTTTCAGTCATCCAGGCTTTTTGATTTGCTTTATATTTTGTCCGAAGAGTTTTAATGTTTTTGAAACATCGGGGGTTCTGCAACTTCCCGATAACCAACGAAGGCAATTTTTCGCTTCCGTCGGCATTGTACGCCAGTAGCACGGCGACTGTTTTGCTTTGGTGCCTCCATGGCACGGGTCCCCTTTAAATGCCAAGGTTTTGTTGGGCTGGAGATTGAAGAATAGTCCAGTTTCGTAGGCATTGAAAATATTCATTTCGTAGCCCTCCGTTAGCTCGTGAAGTTGCTGTTTCCAATCCGAAACGGTGGCGGGATTTACACTTGCAGATTCTCCTGATATAGTTTTGTATATTAGATTTTGGCGCTTTTTAAAGCGGTCCAGCCAGCCATTGGACGCCTTGAAGTCTTCAATTCCTAGTCGTGTTGCTATATGTAGCGCCTTTTCTCTTAAATGAGATCCATCGATGGCTAAATTCGAAGTTCTCGCTTGCTTGAACCAATTCGCGACGGTAGTTTCCAATTCTTCCATTGGAAACATTTTCAACGATTTTTGCGACTTCGAAAACGAAGGGCCGCATCTCGAGAAACACTTCTGAATTTGTTCACGCAGTGTGACAATGGAATTTAAAGTGGTCACATTTAAACCCATTCTGGCGGCGAGATCTACTAGCTTCCCGACGTGAGCATCTACTTCATGTAAAATACGCATTTTTTCATCTATTGAAAAAGAATTGCGTTTTTTTCCCCGCGTACGAAAACAGTTTCATCAAAAAAGCAACACGTCCATAAAACAGAAAAACAGCAATTGGCGACAAACACACTCGAAATGAACCACGTGGCTAAGATTCCCGGAACTTTACTCAACCAACCAACTCAACATTAATCAACACATACAGAGGCTTTCCAATGCCCGCTTCCACGTTTTATCACGCGGTGGAGAGGGAGACGCCTTAACGAAGCTCCCGATTGGATGATAATGTCCCCTTCTCCGTCAACAGCGAATAGCAAATCACATTTATATGTATGTATCCCCATCACCCTCAGGCATCGGCAACGCCGCCTTTTCTTTCAGAAAATCCGTCTAAATTCGAGACTTGCCGCGCAAAAATCTTAAAATCGGTGTTTTACTACACAGTGGGACTTAACAAATCAGGCACAAGATCGAGGAAAACGTAAATTCGAAGAAAATTTTACATTGCTTATGTTTTAACGGGACCACTAATTTATGACGTAAATTCCGGGAAAACGTAAGATCGGGGAAGGTAAAATAGGGGTTTCACTGTATTATTAAAATAGATTCATAAAAATGACAATGACAAAGCTTTCTACTAGGAATGGATAGTTCATGTATCCTACAACAAAGCTTTGGTATAAACCCCACGGTAGGGGAAATATAGGATGACCAAGCATTACAATGACCAAATGAAACTCATGGAGATGGAATGCACCTAATGGCCTTAAGACAAACCCATGAGATTCAATACCATAAATAGAGCCCAAAAGTTCAGGTATTTATTTTACCTACAATAATTAGGCAAAAAGGCATTAATTTTACTAAAATAGGCATACAAAAAAGGTATTTATTCTGGCTAAAGCAGGGGCAAAACACAGGATGGAGGGAAGAAAAAACAATTAAAAACACCACAATTTAAAAGCAATTTGTGTAAAAAATTAATAATTAAACAATTCACATTTTTATTTTAACTCTAAAATTTACATTGGCACTAGTATGGAAGGAAACTACCTTTTCTTGTTCGCACTTGATCATCCAGTTGACAACAATAAATTTATTTTACTCGCAACCTTGTCTCTACGAAATGCTATTGTGGACTCCCTTTTGTATCTTGAAATAGTAGCAGAGAAAATGAAATTGTAGATTTCATTCTTCGTACTTGTGTAATCATCAGAAAGGAAGACAGAACAAGAAGGAACTAAGAAGGGTATAATATGTACAGACAGTTCTGTTCTCAAAAGGGATCCGAGGCCGTACACAAACTTAGGATGATGTGAGCGAACGTCTATAAGCATCAATGAAAAATGTCAAACATTTTCATTGGTATAATCTTCCTTTCCCTTTTAGATTTTTAACCCAACCTGACACTGGAGCTTCTGTGTCCAAAGAAAGACAATACACAACTGCCTTCATGTTGTCCAGGATAGCAGGTATGTTTCCCAACTTGATAAAGATTGGTGCCAGGAGGGAAAAAAATAAAGAAAAAGGCAGAAAAGGCCATAAATAAGGAACTAAAAGGCACAAATAAGACAAAATGAAAATCTACTAAAACAACTAGAGACATACAATTAAGTGACTCCTATTGTTAAATTGTATTAAAAGTCATAAAATCCTAACAATTATAAAAAAGGCATTTTGCCAAACTTCCGGGCTCTAACCATAAAATACCATACAGCATATTTAATTTCATATAAATTTCAAGTTCCTATACTCAAGTTACTATCCTTTCAAGTACCTATATATCTGAGAAACATAACAGGAATACACAACTTCAAGAATAAACTTAAACACTTCCTTGGCCAAAAACTTTTTTAATGTTCAGGAATACATCAGTAACTAATATGTACAAATTGATTTCAGGTACTGCAGTAGGACTAGGTGTAGGAATAGAAAAAAACCTGGCCAAAACCTGCCTCCTGCTCCTCACCATTTCAAGATTGGACAATTGAATATACTAATATTATTACATTATATGTAGCTGTAAAGATAATTAAAATTATGTACTATATTATGTCTTAATTTTACTACTATTATTACTATTACTATTATTATAAGTAGTAGCAGTAAAATGACAGTAACAAGTAAATTTTACTTTTACATTAAACATAAAACTACAATCCTAAAATGTTAAATATCTTGCTACTAAAAATAATTATATACTGTATAATATCTTAATCTACCTGTAAAAGTATTGTAGTATAATTCTTAGGGCAATGACTCCATCTCGATCAGGTTTTTCTGTCCAGTTACCCCGGTCCTTTGAGCAAATGCTGCGATGGCCCCTTGCTTTGCTTCTGGACAGTAAATGTAACTTCCCTCTCTCCACCCAAGACACTTTGACTCATCATACACGATTGTAATTGTATATGTGACTCAATAAATTATTATTATTATTATTATTATTACAAGTTTCTAACTAATCATGTTACGCATTCAGAGAGATGGGTGGGGTTAATTAGAAGAGCCAACCCTCTAAAAATACAACAAAAGGTTGAAAAATCTCCTTTTGAAGAATTTTAAGAAACATAACTCGGGCCCCACCTCACTACACATATGTTCCTGTACAAGTTTAAGAGGAAATTTGGGAAGTCAAAAATGTATTTGAAATGATTTTCTATTACAAAATAATTTCCTTATCCTTTTTTAACAAAGTGGGCAAAACAGTGACTCCCTTGGTGAATGATACTGGAAATATTAAAAAGCTGGAGTGCCCTGCAAGTTGGGTTTAAAGGGCCTCAGAAGAATGGTTTCAGAGTTGAGCTCAAAATTTGAAATCCTTTTTTTAAGGCAGGAGTAATAAAATGATAATATTTATAAATTTGCCATACACCCTGTAGTTCCCAAAACAAGTTTATTAATGCTACTGAGTTGCATACATTCCTAAATATAAGTTAAAAGATATTGCCATCATTAATGAAACATAAAGCGACAAAGTAAGCAACCAAAAATTATTTTTTTATTATTCATAAAAAGCTCTCCTGGAAAATTTGAATTGTGTAAAGTTGAGTTTTTGTAAGAAGAATCATCAATTGCAAGTACACTTACTCGTGAATTGAACTGAAACACTTCAGACAACAGCGGACCAGGACTTAGGAACTCAGCAAAATGATTCATAAGCTTTTGGGCTTCAACTGCTCTAGCTCGTGGAGTGTTAACACTTTCCAACTGATCTCCTAAATGAAGAACTTTAGTGGCCACATAATTAATTCGTTCATCTAGTTCTTGAAAAAGATTTACTGATGCCTGCAACATAACACAAAATTCATGAAGCTCTTTATATTTTTAAGACTACGTTTCTACGTGTGAATGGGTCAGCAAGACAGAGCCATAAGCCACAATTTTCAATTTTCCAAGTTGACAATATCAGAATTCTCTCTGAACACCTCTCTTACCATTCATTATAATGGGTTTCCATTTTCTATCCATCTGATTGAATAATACCTATCTGTATGACTCTCCATTTATTTGCATGTTTTTGATAAACAATAAAAGATGTATGTCAAAACTGCACTAACTGTGGCTTGTGATTATCTCACACTGAACCCCACTCCATCCTCTTCATGCATATATATCTATATCTATCTATCTATTTATGTATGTCTTCATAGATAGATAGTTTTGATATGTTCCTATATTACTTTATTTTTTTCTTGCAACTGGGAAACTTTCTGCCAATGACCAATTTCTTCTTCTCTACAAATCATTTCTAAACGTTCACATTTCTTCTGTTGTCTCTCTTGTAGAATTTGTAGATCTCTGCATCACATTAGAATGTAAAGAAATCAATTAGAATGTACGTACAAATTTTAATTTTCTAAATGCACTTAGTTAATTAACTCACTAAATCTTACTTAATGGCCTGCAGGAATGTTTCATGAAGTAAAACAGGATCAAAGTTGCCAGGATTTTCATCACGAGAACCACCAACAGTTCTCCATGCCATTCTTTCCACAAACTCTTCTGGATCAAAAGGCTCCTAATAACCATAACCACAAGCAAATCAAATATCTTCAATAACAAAATATCAATATCAAAACAATAATCGAGATGTTTTGTACCTGCTCCAATTCTTTCATATATTGTTGCATCATCATCTTGGGGGGCAATATACTTCACAAATTAATTAAGGAAGCACAATTTCGTTTAATATATAGGAAATCAGGCGCTAATTTTGATATAAATTCATAATTCTGAAGAACTCGGATTTAGTCCTTCATGAATTATGTCAAATAATGGGTCCAGTTTAAATTCCCGGTTATTACATTAAACTCAAAACTAGATGATTCCACTATGCGTACTCAACGGTACTCATTCTTAAACTCGAAAATTATTGCATCAAACGCACGGTGATCAAACGTCAAACGCTTGTCCTGCGCTGGTCTGATTCTACGGATTCGATTCTAGAGTCGATTCTTTTCTTTCGATTCCTTTGATTCTTTTCTTTCGATTCCTTCCTATAGGTATGTTCACTACATGGAGCTAAGAATACAGTGCTAAGGTCCGATTAAATTAAGAAGGTGTTGACAGTTCTGTGTGACGTCAGGACGCCTCTCCCGTTTCCATGGCAGCTGCCAACCAGAGAGACAAAACGTGACGTGTCAGGTCGCTCAGTTGCAGCACCCTCTCCACACTGGAGAGGAGGGAGGAGGCACTGGTGTGGAGAGGGTGCTGTCAGTTGCCACTGCCGAACACGGGGAACATTTGAGCATCGCACAGAGACTTCCCTGTCGCCGCGCCGCCCGCGTTTCTGCCTGTGCTGCGCGCGCAATGTGTACTGTGTTGTGATAAGTTAGGGAGTAGTTTTTTTGTAGTATTCTGAATTATCTATTTACTTATTTTCATATTTACCACGCACTTGACACGCATTCGTGACATGGCTACTAATCGTTATACACTCTCTACTCTCTACGCTCTCAAAGCCGATCTTCTGAAAGCCTTCACACACATCAACAGTAATTTAGATGAACATATCCGAAGGCTCGAAGAGGTCGTTCAAAACACAGACGGTTGGACAACAATAGGCAACACCGCAAAAACCTCCAACCGTCCATTCGCGGAAGCAAAAACACAATCACCACCACCAATCACGACTCAAAACAGATTTTCTGTATTAGACTACTACAATGAGTTTCCTTGCCTTCCCAATCCTCACCACCCCCACCCATCATCGACACGTCCATTCACAAACCAACGCAAACAGGCTAGCAAGCGCAAAGTAACAAAGACACGTAGAGTTGCGCAAACTGGCTCACCAGAAAACAAGGACATTCCCACTGAGCCCATCAAAAAGGTACTCATTTTAGCAGATAGCCATGGGCGACAAATCTCCTCCCTGCTCAGTGAGAAACTCCCAACCAATTTCTCTGCCATGTGTGTGTTTAAACCTAACGGGAGGTTTGCCGACGTGACCAGTGAGTTGGACACGCACACAAAAACCCTCACCAAACGGGATACTGTAATTATCATAGGAGGGCAGAATGACATTAATTTGGGTGGTCACTTTACACCTGAAGAACATGTTGACAAATTACAACGTGCCGCCCAAAACACGAACATTGTAGTCTCGACTCTGCCCTTCTGGTACAACAAGCCC
Organism: Acheta domesticus; assembly: GCA_031308135.1. Taxonomy (NCBI): domain Eukaryota; kingdom Metazoa; phylum Arthropoda; class Insecta; order Orthoptera; family Gryllidae; genus Acheta; species Acheta domesticus. The sequence continues at coordinate 74,451,099 of JAHLJT010009419.1, read as the reverse complement.
ACACTATGCAAAGAAATTAGTCACGCAAACAACCAATTGAAACTGCATCTGAGAGACACACATGTTAAATTGTTTGAGCTAAACTTTCTCTCAGAAAAACACTTCACCCGACATGGTCTTCACCTGAACCTTGTCGGAAAACATGCACTCGGTAGTGAGCTTGCAAAATACATCATTTCACAAACTTGGCAGTGTCCTGCCCAAGACCCATCCCCACCCACACCTCCTAGTTCTCTTCCATCCCCTGGGACCCCTTTGGACCCAATTACCTTATCCCCTGAACCTAATCCGTGTATTACCTCTCCCACTATTCATTCCTCTTCATCTGTCACCCCTCCTTCCTCACCTCTTGTCACTGCTGGGACACGATACTTCCTTCGACCACGCACTCGAGGTAAAAATGAAATAAATAAATAGCAACTACAGTCAGATGCAGCAGAAAAACATCCGTGTAGGTACATGCAAAAGATTCGAATAATGCATCATAATGTGCAATCTCTTTCAAATAAAATTGAATTTATCGAGGCAGCATTGCAATGTGATCTAAGACAAATAGATGTTTTTTGCTTTACAGAACATTGGTTGTCTCAAAATGATATAAATACACTCCAAATTCCTAGCTTTTACCTTGCAGGATCATATTGTAGGGCGAGGGAATCAAATAAGGGCCCTGCTTACGGAGGTTCGTGTATTTACATAAGAAATTATATTGATTCTACCTTCTTGTCAGAATTCAATTTATATGCAGTTGAAAAAGTTTTTGAAACAACAGTAGTACATCTTACAACGCTCAAAATTATCTTACTTTGCATTTACAGACCTCCAACAAAGCGAGCTTCAGATTATTTCACTTTCTTGGAAAATCTAGAGATAATTCTGAACAAAATTAGTAAACTCTCTTTTAAATCCATTGTTGTATGTGGAGATTTCAATATTGATTTTCTGAGCGAATCCCACGAAAAAGAGCAGTTTCTCAATTTACTTCATTCTTTTAATTTAGACATTACAGTGAATGTACCTACACGGAATACGCTTAAATCACAAAAAGCATTAGATCAAATTATAATTAACAAAACCACAACTACATATGAAATAATAACGAATAATCTAGGATACAGTGACCACGATGCACAAATTCTTACAATTACTAAGAACATAAACACTGACACAATAAATAATACACGCATGTGCAGAGCATTCACTAAAGTTAATATAAAATTATTTACGGACTACTTGATGAAAGAATCATGGGACGAAGTTTATAACGCTGTTGACACAAATGAAAAATATAATTTATTTTTCTCCAAGCTTTCAATTCATTTTAACGCGTGCTTTCCTCTTAAAAAGAGAAAATTAAATATTTCAAGCAAAAGTAATACTTGGATCACACAAGGAATTAGAACATCGTGTAAAAACAAACGTACGCTTTACTTTATTTCTAAACATCATAACGTATCACCCGGTTTCCATATATACTTCCGAGAATATAAAAGAATTTTAAGAAAAGTAATAGTTCAGGCAAAAATAATGAAAAATAGTCAGGACATTTTGAGCGCTAGTAACAAAACTAAAGCAATGTGGGATATCGTAAAAAATACAACCACATCATCTCGATACCTTGTAGAGAATGTTATTTTAAAGGATAATGAAAGAGAAACGAGTAATCCGGAAAAAGTTGCCAATCTCTTCAACAAACACTTTTCCAGAATTGCGTCTGATCTCACGAAGGGACTAAAATCACAAAATTCAACATTTTACACTTCCCAAAAAATTTCAGATACGATGTTTATTCCCGAAACTTCTCCCAACGAAATCCTCAGAATAGTCAGTAAACTAAAAAATAAATATTCATCTGGTTTAGATGAATTTCCGGATTGTTTATTAAAAACTTGTGCACCTGCCTTTATACATCCGTTAACTCACATTTTCAATGCTTCTTTATGTACAGGAATATTTCCAGATATTTTCAAAACAGCAAAAATTAAGCCACTTTTTAAAAAGGGAACAAAAATGATATTCAAAATTACCGGCCAATTTCTCTTTTGTCAGTTTTCTCAAAAATATTAGAAAGGCTTTTCTACTTACGAATGGAAACATTTCTCAGGAAAAACAGAGCGTTTTCAGACTCACAACACGGTTTTAGAAAATCAAAATCTACGGAAACTGCCATTTTTCTTTTCTCAAAGATGTTGCTTCATCAATAGACCAAAATGAAATACCCATTGGAATATTCTTAGATCTCTCGAAAGCTTTTGACGTTATTGACCATAAGATCTTGCTCTCAAAATTACCTTCGTATGGAATTCGTGGTATTGCCCTAGATTGGATAACTTCTTACCTTAAACATCGGACTCAAAAAGTAGAAATACCATACTGGCAGGAAAGGACATTACATACTTATATTTCCAATTCTTTGCCAATTGTGCATGGGGTCCCGCAAGGTTCGATCTTAGGCCCTATTCTCTTTCTGTTATATGTAAACGATATGCCCTCGTCTATTAAAAATGGAAGAACGGTTCTGTTTGCTGATGACACGAATGTTCTTTGCAAAAAAGAAGCAGTAAATAGTACAATTTCAGAAGTTTCAAATTGGTTTAATAATAACAAATTAATTGTTAACGAAAGAAAAACTGTTTCAATGCATTTTTGCATCTCAAATCGGAAATCGCATGTTCCATTGAAAATGAACAATATGCAATTAGCTGATGTTGAGGCAACAAAATTTTTAGGTCTTTCAATTCAATCAAACCTCAAATGGAATGTACATATAACAGAATTAAACACTAAATTAAGTTCATTATGCTATGCATTCAGAATTCTTTCAAATTCTGTCAGCCTTCATGCAGCTCGTTGCGTTTATTTTGCAAATGTACATTCCCGCCTGAGATATGGCGTAATATTCTGGGAAGCTCATCCTGTAGTACTCAGACCTTCAGATATAAAAGCAATATAGCAAAAGAAAATTATTCGAATAATGAAAAAATGTCTTCCACGTGATCTCTGCAAGCCTCTTTTCATTGAGCTTGGAATCTTACTATTGCCTTGTCTATTTATTTACGAATCTGAAATATTTGTCAAAAATGGCCTACTTAACGGAGGGAACATATTTTCATGCAATATTGATATTTATAATTACAACACACGCCGTAGAAATCACGTGCATCAAGTGTCAGTATCAACAGCTCAGTACAAGAAATCAACATACAATACATGTACGTTACTTTACAACGCATTGCCAGATGACATAAAACAATTAAAGTCGGTATACAAATTTAAGTTAAAAGTAAAATCTTTTCTGCTGCAAAACTGTTTCTATACAATTAGAGACTATACTGATCGTGAAAAAGAAAAATAATGTTTAATGTAACAAAACAAAGATGTATAATGAATTAGTTTATGTTTGCATTGTATACATTTAAAAAAATATTTAATACGCCTGTAACAAGTAATGTACTTCAGCTTCCGGGTCAATGACCCCCATCTCGATCAGGTTTTGTCCAGTTTCCCTGATCCATAGAGCAAATGCTGAGATGGCCCCTTGTTTTGCTTCTGGACGTAAATGTAGCTTCACTGTGCGCACGTTTTGTTGAGCACTCCTTTTGCTTGTAGTTCATTTACAGTTGAAATTGATTTTCTATAACTCGGGAAAAAACATTTTTCAAATATCTTTATTTTTCTAAAATAATTATTTTCTAAATTAATTTTTTCGTTGTTTTTTTTTAATAAAATTCTGGCCCTCAAGAAAATGTGCGCAGATAAATTTCTTTCCCCACACGTCATATACAGTTTTTACTGTTTTTTTGACTAAATAAATAAATAGATGAGTTGCGTTGAGGTTAGGCTTTTGTCGTATTTTTTACACTTTTACACGTATTTTTGAAGTGTTTGTTTTCGTGTCCCGGTAACACGTGCTCAGTGGTTTGCGACCTGGCAACTTCGCTCCCCTCCACTCACAAATGTCAATTACCTTCTTAATTCAATCGGACCTAACAACTAGCCTTACAGTTTTCGATTGTCAGAAATCATCGTCAGTTGTAATTCATAGGATACGTAGTAAAGACTTCACAAGAAATAGGCAAAGTATTAGTGAAAGTTTGTAAAATGCCTAGTGAATTCATTGGTTAGGTCAAAGTGCATTACTACCAAAGAAGAAGAAATGTGAAAATCAATAAAAAATACATAAAATTGAAAAAATAAGAGTTTTATCATTTCTTGTTAGTGGGTCAAATGATATAAATCGGTATTCATAGGAAGATTTGTTTAGTATAGTTAATCGCACTGTACTTCTTTAATTGTTTATTTGGTCAAAAACAGTAAAAACTGTATATGACGTGTGGGGAAACAGATTATCTGCGCACATTTTCTTGAGGCCCAGAATTTTAAAAAAGCAACATTTGAAAAACTAGAAACAAGAATTTAGAAAATAATTATTATTTTAGAAAAATAAAAAAATTGAAAAATGTTTGTTCCCGAGTTATAGAAAAACAATTTCAACGATAAATGAACTGCTGATTTGATTTTTCTGCATTGCTAACAAAATAGTAATGAATATCAGTTCTACTCCTACCACTACAAGCAAAAGGAGTGCTCAATAAAAGTGAAGCTACATTTACGTTCAGAAGCAAAACAAGGGGCCTTCTCAGCATTTGCTCAGTGGATCAGGGAAACTGGACAAAACCTGATCGAGATGGGGGTCATTGACCCTACTTCTTACAGGCGTATGAAATATTTTTTTAATATATACAATACAAACGTTAACTAATTCATTATATATCATTGTTTTGTTAAAATAAACATTATTTTTCTTTTTGACGATCAGTATAGTCTTTAATTGTATAGAAATAGTTTTGCAGCAGAAAATATTTTACTTTTAACTTAAATTTGTGTACCGACTTTAATTGTTTAATGTCATCTGGCAATGCGTTGTATAGTAATTGACATGTATTGTATGTTGATTTCTTGTACTGAGCTGTTGATACTGACACTTGATGCACGTGATTTCTACGGCGTGTATTGTAATTATAAATATCAATATTGCATGAAAATATGTTCCCTCCGTTAAGTAGGCCATTTTTGACAAATATTTCAGATTCGTAAATAAATAGACAAGGCAATAGTAAGATTCCAAGCTCAATGAAAAGAGGCTTGCAGAGATCACGTGGAAGACATTTTTTCATTATTCGAATAATTTTCTTTTGCTATATTGCTTTTATATCTGAAGGTCTGAGTACTACAGGATGAGCTTCCCAGAATATTACGCCATATCTCAGGCGGGAATGTACATTTGCAAAATAAACCCAACGAGCTGCATGAAGGCTGACAGAATTTGAAAGAATTCTGAATGCGTAACATAATAAACTTAATTTTTAGTGTTTAATTCTGTTATATGTACATTCCATTTGAGGTTTGATTGAATTGAGAGACCTAGAAATTTTGTTACCTCGACGTCAGCTAATTGCACATTGTTCATTTTCAATAGAACATGCGATTGCCGACTTGAAATGCAAAAATGCATTGAAACAGTTTTTCTTTCGTTAACAATTAATTTGTTATTATTAAACCAATCTGAAACTTCTGAAATCGTACTATTTACTTCTTCTTTTTTGCAAAGAACATTCGTGTCATCTGCAAACAGAACCGTTCTTCCATTTTTAATAGATGAGGGCATATCGTTTACATATAACAGAAAGAGGATAGGTCCTAAGATCGAACCTTGCGGGACCCCATGCTGAATTGGCAAAGAATTGGAAACATAAGTATGTTATGTCATTACATTAATTTTGCTCATTGTCCTTTTCATTCAATGTTCTTACATGCATTCTGCTCTAAATTCTTCTATTGTATAATACATTTCATATTTACATTCACATATGTAGGCTACTTCATTTCTTTTTACATACTTTTATATGAGAATATTAGTATTAATATGCAAATCTGTGAGATCTAGGCACAAATTTCAATACTAATTTCATTTATTATCAAATATTTTATTTACAACTAATGAACATTTACAAAAGCCAAATGAAGTAATATGAACAGCACAGAACAGCTGATCATGAGTTCGCTGGAGTTCACCATAACAACTCTGTTGACATTATTCGGAACTTCTTCCATTCCAACCTATACATGTCGTCCTCAAAGAGCAAAACAACTATGGAGTTTTTGCACGCCATAGCGGACATCGTTATCGATTTTCCGCGCATGCGAAGTTCAAGTTTCGCGTCACTTTTGTGCACCTGCGCATGCATAGAAGATCGATAGTGCTGTCCGCTATTGCGTGCAAAAGCTCTCTTCGTTCTCGATTTCACCCGTTATTGATATCGATAATGCTTTCGAGTGCTTTACCGTTCGAGGTTGCAAAAATTAGGGAATTTTTTTCACCTTGAACGGTGTGCACTATCGATCTTCTCATGTGCAGTTCACGTTTCGCATCACTTTGGTGCATCTGCGCATGCACAGAAAATCGATAGAGCTTAACGTTTGAGGTGTCAAAAACTAAGAGTTTTGCCAGCCTTAGCGGGTAGCTATCGACTACATTTCTTAGTAGAGTTTTTTCATCATCGAACATGAAGTACTATCGATCTTCTGCGAATGCGCAGATGCACTAAAGTGATGCAAAACTGGAACTGCGCATGAGCAGAAGATTGATAATGCTTCACGTTCGAGGATGCAAAAACTCCCTAGTCACTGCGTACGCGCCAACTCGAAGATTTAGAGGACCGCACTAAGCCCCGCTATATCGCCGGATTTAGCGAGCGACTTATGGTAATCGATCATTCAGCTATTTTATATGGAAATCGTTCCCGACGGTGAAGGCAGTGTGTGCTGTCAACTCTGATTTCCATGGTGCTTCATAGCCCGTCTTCGTGTTTGTCAACTGATTTGATTAAAGCTTAATTAGTGCTACTGCTATATTCCCCGAAATCGTCAGTTGTAATTCATTGGATACTTAGTAAAGGCTTCGCACGAAACACGCAAAGTATTATTCTTTGGTTTTTCTTTCATGGCGCAAGGGGGGTGTCAATAAAATGGAATATCTCACGGTATTTCGCATCGTTCTTGGTTGTGCCGCTAGGAGTCGCATGATCGCGACTGTATCGACCAGTGCTGATGATCATGCGACTCCCGGCGGCATAGCGGAGAACGACGCGAAATATCGTGAGATATTCCATTTTACTGACACACCCCCGTGCGCAAAGAAAGAAAAATCGAAGTATAGTGAAAGTTTGCAAAGTGCGTAATGAAGTCATTGGTTAGGTTCATTAAAAATGAAATTCTAAAATATAAAACAGTTGCATCATTTCTAGTAAAGAGGGCTTCTGTAATTTACTTCCATACGTGTTTGTCAGTGTATTATGTCAAGGTGTACGTTATGTCAATCAAGTTGCCACATTATTTGTGTTAAGGAAATATACGATTTTAAAAGATTACTAAAATAGTGAATACCTTAGTTAACTACATGAATTAGGGAAGAAGATATGTATTTATTACATTCATTCTGCTCTGGTTCCTTTTGTTGTATAAAACATTTACGTAAATCCACTTATATACTACGTACTCCATTTCTCTTTTACATATTTTATATTAGAATTCTAGTTTTAATATGTAAGATTTGGGTACAGATTTTAATAATTTCGTTTATTATCAAATGTGTATACAAGTACTGAAAATTTACAAAAGTCCCAAATGGAGTAATATCCTGATCTCGAGACCTGTAGACCTGACCTGATCACGAGTTCACTGTAGCAGCACTCCCTGTTGTCACAATTCTCAACTTCTTCCATTCCAACCTATACGTGCGACCTTCTTGATTTCAATTGAATTATTGATATCCATACCGCTTTCGAGTGCTTCACCGTTCGAAGTGGCGGGCAGGCGCAGGTCGAGATTGCAGTCGATTGCTGCTAGCTAAGGCGTGCAAACTCTCTCCCATATCAAGCCCAAGCCACCGCCGCCCTTCGAAATTTAGCATACACTACACTTAAGGAACAGACGCAACCGTAGTCACCAATTTAACGTAAAAATTAAAGCCCACGTACTACGCAGTACAATTTGTATCAGCGTGAAATAAGAATCCCATCGGCATTACGGTATCTTCACAAATGTCTACATATTAACCAAGAAAATAATTTACTATTTAACTTCAAATGCAGTTTTGAAAGGTCTTTCGAAGCCAACAATGTATAAACACTCCCGGGATTCTATAATTTTTTTTTTCAACTACTCAGCAAGACATGCCATTGCAATCTTTGTTTATACAGCTTGCATCAGCCCTTTCCAATAAGCGCAACTGACTGAATTAGCATTCACTGAACCAACCTCATCAAGCAATTTCGGCACCATTTCAAGCAATTTCAGGCTTTAAGTCCACTGGAATCATTTCTTAATTAACCTTACCTCAGGCGACTCAAACCTCTTTCACTCAAGACGTTGACAGAAATTTTAGGAACAAAATAAAACATTGTCATACTCAGAACATTTATTTCTCAGGAGAACCACAAGTGATAGCTACAGGAATTACAATTCATGGAATGACAATCTGATCTAGTGCACCGCATACTTCAGCAAATGCGGTACCCACCATCTCACCATCACACTGAATGGCTCCAAGGAATAAAATATGAAAAAGCATCAAGCATGCAATCAATAATTTACTCACTCCCCACCCTGCAGAGAAGTATCCTAATGCCATAACAATTCATAAACCAAAGTTAATGCATGTATATGAAGTATGTGTGTATATACGCATAATCTATTTTTTACATATCGTGACTTGCTTATAGATATCAAACTTATTAGTTTCAGTTACCATACACAAATGTTCCTCACATTCAATGCCAGATGACAGGGCTATTCCAGAACAACCACTGCTCTGGACACATCTATACATTTAGTACTGCTAAGCCTAAGAGTGGTGCACAGGTGGCAACTGATCACTTCTAAAAGTCCATTCTGCCATTTGATGCCCTCAGGGCACTCAAAACAGTGTCCTCACAAGGGGTTCCAGTAAACTCCGTAGAATCTATTCATTTTATAAATACAAAATCAAATAAAAACCATGAAACACTGTACCATTGTCACTGGATAACCTCATGCCACATCAAGATTGCTCTCCCAGGCAAATCATGTTTGCAACACTGCAATATGGGAAACGGTAACCTCATCTGCAATTCTGAAGAAAAACATGCATTAAAACATAGCTATAATAATACCACAGATTAAAATGTGTCTTTATATTTTTATTACAGAAGAATTTACAACAATGTGCAACATCTCTCCCACTCATCAATACAATGTAACTTCAGAGACTTATCCATCAATGAAGTCTGCAATCAGCTTACAATATGTTACATCTCAAAATATATCTACCTCACAATGCCAACAAGTCCACACCAACAAACATTTCATCTATACCAACATACTAAAGCCAATAATGCAAAATGTTTATAAAAGTGAAGTGAAAATATCTGAGAAAATTCATTTCCCTTGTTGCCGGTGGAACCAACAACTTAAAAAGACTGATGGCACAGCTCCCAAGGTTACTGGCTGAAGGAAATAATGAACAAAGCCTCATACGAACTAATAATATATACAATGTAAAGATATCCATCTATCACATATGCAAGCTTCAGGCACACTTACTATGATTCTAATTTCAGCAGCATCCTGATTTGGGAGGATCCACAGGCAGGCCCTTAGCAATGTTGACCTTGCTGGCTGGATCGGGTGCAGAAGAAGGAGGCCCAACACGATTCTTGATCTCAGCTGCCATTGTCATGAAAGACTGCTCTACATTGAGTGATGTCTTGGCTGATGTTTCTAGGAACGGAATACCAAGCTGATCGGCATATTCCTACAACAAACAAGTCATTTACCATTTAAAACTATTACAAAGAAATGTATAATTAGCAATTTTATTGAAAGCCTACTCATTGGAAACCATTTCACAAGTAATACATGATGATTACAAAACAACTTACTTTTGCAGTTGTGTAGTCCACAACTTTTCTAGCTGTGAGATCACATTTGTTTCCAACTAAAAGTTTGTTCACACAATCACTCGCATAGCGTTCTATTTCTTCCAGCCACTGCTTCACATTATTGAAAGATTCTTGATCTGTACAATCGTAAACCACTATAATTCCATGTGCTCCTCTGTAGTAACTGGATGTAATTGTGCGGAAGCGCTCTTGACCAGCAGTATCCCACTGCACAAGGAAAATAATGTTTCAAGTCATTGTAGAATCAAAGACAAAATTAGCAAAACTGTAGATATAATACTTACTATTTGCAATTTTATTGTCTTTCCATCCAAAGTCACTGTTCGAATTTTCTGAAAAAATGTTGAAGGTTATATTACAGTTGAAACATCAAATCAAAAAATTCACCAAATTAGCCCAGAGTAATAACTTTAGTGATGAATGAAAACAAACTAACACAGGGACATGACTCCCAAAGTGTTCAACAATTTATAATTATAATTATAAAACTGTTATAGATGATAAGTGTCAAGTTCTTTATAATTCTTAGGATTTCAAAATCAAGTCGTTAAAGAAAAATTATCACTGAACACTATATATTATATGGAATTCCACATATTTAATTCAAAAATCTGATTACATTCCAGCTTTCTTTCCATATTAAATTATTCTTGGCACTTGTACATTTTAGGAACAACTAAACTTAATTCTATAAAAAGAAAATTTACATTAACATAAAATTGTGGTAAAACTTTTTAACCACTTGCTGTCACCGAGATCCACCACACACTTTCCATTAGTATTTCGCTCAAAGTGAAAGTAAACAATGAATGACGCAGACAATCTTCTATGCAAAATCAAAATTAATTTTTTAATTCTGAAAATTAAATCATTTTAAGTAAATCAATAACCTACGTTTTCAACAGAACTTTACATTCCAGAATAGTAGACAATTTCATCAATGCTCCGGAAACAAACCACAACATGCAAAGGGCCTTAAAGCAGATTCATGCAAACTATATGCACCTTTTAACTGATGGCAATCTTGCCCAATAACCTTTTAAGAATTATGTTATCCCAAAGATTTCAGTTTTGCTATCATTAACATACAATAAACTTTCAAACCACATGAAATAATGCATTACAATGATAAAGATTAACCATTTCATTAAGATAATATATACAGAATACACTTCACAATGAAAAGTAAATTACATTTTATTCATGCTAAACATAGATGATTAGTAAATTATCAATTCATACTTACAAAATCTACTCCAATTGTACTTATGTAACTTTCAGAATACGTATCATCCTGAAAATTAAACATTTTTGTACATTATTTCACATCTAAATACATAAACAATAACATTCACATACATTTTAATAATTTTGAAGGTCCTTACAGCAAATCTGAGCAATAAGCAGGACTTTCCCACACCAGAATCTCCTATCAGCAGCAATTTGAAAAGGTAATCACTGAAATAAAACAATCAAGAAAAAACCTTTGTAATTAAAGGCATAGGTACTAGACAATCGACACCAGGAATATTTAAGATATCGGCGTTAACTCACAGTATCTGACACAAAGGAACAAAGACTATATATCCAACAGTTACACTAACACCCGACTATGAAACAAATGCACGATTTCGAAAGTAATCGCATTACAAATTACCTCTACAAAAAGTCTCAATAAATTGTATGTCATTATATATTACCGTGCAGAATGCTTAAAGTCTACTACCTGTCATGGATGACCATGAGTCATTACTGGTAAAAAATACGCCCACTTTTCAGACACAAAACGCACTACTTTAACAAGTATCCTTTCCTGGGAGGCAAATCAAATAGTGGTCAGCTAATGATTTCTTTCGTTGACATAACTGTATAAGGAATATAATTAAATCGAAAATGACGTACTGGAAACGGGTGTTGTAATGCATATCCAGGATGCGAAAATAGAAAGGCATTTGCAGTTGCTGCGAATGATACTTACTATTCAGGATTCATCGTAGACACCATCTAATAAAACAGATAACGGAATTTTCTTAGTACAAGGCGATTTGGAGGCGTCAGATATGAAACTCAGCAAATTTTCTCGGAAAAACAACACCAACAATGGCCGCCTTCACCAGACGAGCAATACGCGTCTGGAAGTCTGAAACATTGACGTAATGCCAAAGTGGCAGAAGCTATGAGAATATTCTGAGTCAAACCTGCCAGTCGCGTTCAGAAATTGCATACGGTTACAGCTTTGGTTACTTAAAACTTCTAGTTATTCCTTGCATGATGTAAAATTAAATTATTTAGGTTTTAAAACTTATTTAATATTCAGTGTTGCATTATTTTATGCAATATGACATTTTTATTTTCAATTATAGGAATAAGAAATATAATCGTGTAAGTTATACAAAATATAATGCAACATTTCACCTGACCGATTGACACGTCTTCAAAGTAACAAGTGGTGCGACAAATGGCACATATTTTCTCGTATTAATTTTCTATTTTTTTTAGTCTGGGCTATTCGGACTAGTCATATACTTCCCAGCTGCCATATATCGCCGCCCAAAGTACATTATTTTAAAATACATTTTCTCAAGTTACCGGTTTCCTAATTGAAGAACCTAAATATTTCAAAAGAGTAAAACCTCGTCCTAAATGACAATTTTTATTGAACAATTTGGAGCTGTTTTTAAGAAAATGGTGTTTAAACGTCACTTAAAATGTGAATTTTGAAGCTCTTTTTCGCAGAAACCTATCGAGTTTTCGAAAAACTTTTGGAAGTCATTTGAAGCACTTCCGCTCACAAATGTAATAATGTAGCCTACACAAATAATTGGAAATGTACATATTAACGACGTGAGAGATATTTAAAAAAATTACCTTTGTATGAGTTTTGAAAAACCAAAAGAATACAGCAAAAAATTCTACATAATCTGAAACAGTGCAATAAGCACTATCCGTACGAAAGTGTTGAAAAAAATGGAGCCGTTCTTGAAAATATGGTGGTTGAGAATTTTTGAAAATGAAGATTTTTGTGCGTTTTCACAGAAAATGGCTGAGTTCTCGAAAAACTTTCCTTAACATTATTTAAAGCACATGTACTCATTAATATAATAATGTGAACAAATTGACGATAATGTACATTTAACGATGTGAGAGAAGTCCAAAAATTACATTCTTGTAATTTTTGAAAAATTACAAAAACCAACATTTTCTCAAAAACTGCTCCAACTTTTTACTTCCCTGTATACGTACGTATACACAGAGTGGTATACGGAGTATAGGGAAAGTTATGTAATGCTGCGCGAAAAAATGGGGAATTTTCGGCAGAAAAAAATTCATTGCCGGGCCGTGATAAGTGGATAAAACCAGTTACTAAATTAAGAAAAAAATCCCCTAACACGTGGTGTAGCCAGAAACCCTCTTTTGTGAGTCCTTGATATCGGAAAAACAATTGAAAGGAAAACGTCCGTCTGTCTGTCCGTCTGTCTGTGAGCACTGCTAGCGCCTAAACCATACGTACGATTTGTTCCAAAATGGACATTTTACCCGGCGATTTGATTTTAGTCGAAGCTTTGAGATTTTGAAAAAGATTCTTCAAAATTTGGGGGTACTTTACATGAAGCCCCCCAGACATTTTCAAAATTTTCTCAAAAACGGCTCCATATCTTTTCTTTAATTTTCTTGTATGAATAAAGTAAAATACACTTATTAAGGTGCCATATATCCGATTTTCATGGATAACTCTGAATTTTCGAAAATTGTGAAAGTTTGAATTTTTTTTCGGCGTCTTTCTCCAACTACAAAATTGAAAATAGATATTTTTCCTTCAAATAAAATGTGCTCTCCAAAGTGAGTTCTTTGTTTAAGGTCATATACATTGTTCTAAAAATTTTAGTAGTTTTTGCGCAATATTGCGTTCAATATGTGCAATTTTAAAAAATTACAAAAACTAGATTTTCTCCAAAACGGCTCCAAATTTTTCTTTAAACTTTTGGTAGGGATAGTGTTAAATGTACCCTACGAGATGACATAAACGCCATATTGCTGTATTCTTTCGTTTTTTCAAAAATTGCAAAAATGTAATTTTTTTGACTTGTCTCTCACGTCGTTAATATTTACACTAGAGGCGAATTGTTCACATTATTATATTTATGAGTACATGTGCTTTAAATAATGTCAAGTAACGTTTATCGAAAACACAACCGTTTTCTGTGAAAACTAGCTCAAATTTCCGCATTTTCAGAAGCACTTAAACGCCATTTTCTCATAAATGGCTACAAATTTTTTCTTCAAACTTTTCGATCGAATTCGATCGAATGGCACTCTTTAATATGACGTAAAGTTTATTTTGAGTTATTTTTTGTTTTTTCAAAAATTACATAATTGTAATGTTTTTGAATGATCTCTCACATCTTTCATACGCACATTACCAGCAATTTGTAAACATTATTATATTTGTGAGTGTAAGTTCTTCAAATAACTTCAAATAAAGTATTTTGAAAACTCAAACATTTTCTGTGGAAATGAGCTTCAAATTTCGCATTTTTAGTAGTGCTAAAACACAATTTTCTTTAAAACGGCACATAATTCTTAAAAGAAAATTGCCATTTAGGGTTAGCTTTTTGTGTTCTTTAATTTTCTAAAATTTAATAATTCCATCCTACCAATAGGAAACCGAAAAATTAGGAAAATGACAAAAAAAGTACTTTTGGCGGTGATAGATGACAGTTGGCAAGGGTATATGGGGAATTCCAAATAGCTAGCAGAGACCCAAAGAAATAGAAAACTAATACGGGAAAGTCTGCGCCATTCTGTAGCACCACTAGTTTCATTAAACTTTTGATAGGGATAGTGCTAAATGTACTCTGTGAGATGCCATAAACATCAGTATGCTATATTTTCTTTTTTTCAAACATATTATTATTATTATTATTATTATTATTATTATTATTATTATTATTATTATTATTATTATTATTTTTTCCATTACATCACAACTAAAGATGTTATGAGTCGGCTGAATATAAAATCTACTCCAGGTTGCAACCAGCTACCTAAGGAGCAGATCCGGTGACTGTCAGTGCCTCTACAGTACTTTGCGCAAAATGTGGGCTGTGCCAAATAAAGCAATTTCTTGCACTTCCCAGTCTTTTGAATTACCAGGGAGTTTAGACAAGTTCTTATTAAAATTTTGCGGAACAAATCCCAGAGCTCCGATAACTATCGGGACGACCTGTCCTTTTACGTCCCAATTCGGCTGATCTCGATTTCCAAACTCTTGTATTTAAGACGTTTCTCTGCCTCCTCGGTAACGACGTTTTGATCGCAAGGTACAGCAACATCGATAAGTAAACACGATTTTTTCGCCAAATCCCGGATAACTATATCCGGTTTGTTTGCCGCTATCGTGCGATCAGTTTGAACTTGTTGGTCGTACAATATCGTACACAATCCAACAGACGTCACCGGTTTTGGTGAGTGTTCGTACCACTTGGGGCATGTGTTTGGAACTTCGAGGGCGGTACAGATCTGCCAGTGGAGGTAGCTACACACCCTGTCATGTCTTTTCAGGTATTCGGTCTTTGCTAGGATTGGACAAGCTGAGACAATATGATCAATGGTTTCTACTTGCTCCTGGCAAATGCGGCATTTATCATCTTGGGAAATTTTGAGAACCGCTTTATCATAATGTCGTGTTGTCAACGCCTGATCTTGGGCAGCTATTACAAGTGCTTCCGATTCTGGCTTCATTCTTCCCCTTTTAAGCCACATAAATGATTGATCTTTATTGATCTGCACCTTGTCCATTCTTTTTAGGTATTGTCCGTGGAGTGGTTTGTCTCTCCACGATTTCTTTAACATTTGTTGTGTCTCACACTTCACGTTTAGCAGCATCAGAAATCCAGTGTCTGTGTTATTCGACGTGTCTTGCCTAGTTTTCTTCGCAATGCTTCTTGCTACACTAACAATGCCTCTGTTTCCCATTCTTAGGTCAGATTTCATGACGTGCCTCATTAGAGGGTCATCTTGATGGCTGACTACATACTTCCCCAACCCGACTATTGCGTTGTGCCAGGAGGCTTCAATTTGTCTGAGGCCTCTTCCTCCTTCCTCACGTGACACATAAAGTCTGTGTACATCAGCTCGAGGGTGGGCGACATGATGCATTGTAAGCAGTTTTCTGGTTTTTCGATTCATGATGCGGATTTCTTGCTCAGTCGAGTTCACTAGCCCGGAACTGTTCTCCACTACAGGTACCGCCAGACTACCAATTGCAGATATTTTATTCCTGGAGTTCATAGCAGACTGCAGGACAAGGCTCACTCTTCTGTAATACTCTTTGCGAATTCTCTCTTTCATTCTGTCATTCGAGATAGTCTCACATTACTCAATGCCTAGATATTTGTAAGTTTTACCTGGATCAAGATCTTGAATCACAGTGTGCATATCAATTTCAATGCTCTCTGACGTCAGTTTGCCTCTTCTTAAATTGATTTTTGCACACATGTCAAGACCAAACTTCATGCAGATGTTATTGCTAAAGTCATTCACGACAGACAGCATTTGGGAGAGAATCGCTTCATTCTTAGCAAACACTTTCAGATCATGCATGTAAAACAAATGTGATACTGGCCTTTCATCATCATGGAGCTTGTAACCAAAGTCAGCTTGCGACAACTGTCTAGATAGTGGGATCAAACTAATGCAAAACAGCAGAGGGGATAGTGAATCTCCTTGAAAAATACCCCTGTTGATCTGAATACTTCTGATTTCTACTGCTTCCTTTCTGCTCTGTATTAGTAACCTGGTACTCCACTTCTTCATGCTAGCCTTGCAAAATTCAATAAGTCTAGGATGAAATCGATAGATCTCCACGGTCTTCAAAATCCAATCGTGTGGTACACTATCATATACTGCGATTTTTGTAGGAAGAGCTCTCAAGGCCACTCAAATCCCATCTTCGCGATGGAATATGTCACGGCATTTGGCGTCTTTTCTCGGTCTTGCCGGTAGAAGTCGCATGATCGCAAGCACTGCTTCATACGGTCGCGATCGTGCGAAATCTAGCGGAACGACTGTGAATGACACGAAATGCCGTGACATATTCCATCGCGAAGATGGGATTTGAGTGGCCTTGAGAGCTCTTCCTACAAAAATCGCAGTATAGGCATTTTGGTAGTCAATCCAAGCCATCCTCAAATTACGTTTTCGTTTCTTTACATCATTCAAGATGACTTTATTCAGTAGCAAGATTTCCCTACAGCCATAAGAACCTTTACGACATCCTTTTTGTTCAGTTGGCATTAGATGATTCTTCTCTAGATGTCTGTACATTTTGTCAGCTATCCTGCAGTTATAACTTTGTACAGTACTGGCAGACAAGTGATTGGCCTGTAGTTCTTCGCCAAAGAGCTGTCTCCCTGTTTGGGTAGCAGATACGAGATGCCGCGTGTGAGCCATTCCGGGCGTTCCTTTGGATTTTCTAAAATTTTATTAATAGCTTTTGCTAGATGCGGATGTAATGTTGTTAGTTTCTTAATCCAATAAATCTGGATCTTATCAATCCCGGGGGATTTCCAGTTTCCCATGTTCTTAATTGCTTGGAAGAGGTCCTCTTCCGAGAATTTGTGAACATCTTCCACTGTTTCCACAAGTTCATTTGCAGCATCAACTTCAGATTGAAGCCAAGATGCATCTTTGTTGTAGGATCTGCTCTCTTCCCAGATTGCTGCCCAAAATGCCTGGACATCATCTTTTGAATGAGTGACAGCATTGCCATTCGGTTTCTGAGTCAGATTTCGATAGAATTTCTTCGCGTCTGTTTCAAACTCGATTCTGCACACGGAAATCTATTCTGAGTTTGTAACGTCTAATTCTTTGAGCCCATGCTTGAATTTTCTCTTTTAGCTTCTCAACTACCATTATCCTGCTGGTGTCATTTTCAATTTGGTGTTTTTGTTCAACATTAAATATTTTTTGTTGAACTTTAGAGGTGTGCGTTGATTTAGAAGATGCCTCAGCTAAGAGTAATATTTCGCGCCGGGTGTCGGCTAGCCGTTTCATAATTCTCTTCATCCATGGGGGTACAGAGCTGTTTACTCTGTTTTGCTGTTGGCTGTCGGTGTTCTTGACTGGCCCCAAAATTATCTGAGATACTAGATATCCAGTTGCATATATGATGTGATTTATAGCTTCTCTGATTATTATTATTATTATTATTATTATTATTATTATTATTATTATTATTGCTTTTCACGTTGTTTCTTTGTTTCGGTGCGTGCAAGAGTGCCCATTTCTTCGCGCCCGCTGTCCCACCCCGGGTGCCGACCGGGCCCCCGGCGCTGAAGGAGGCACACTCACTAACGCATACTGAAAAGCCACCCTTTCTTCTTCTTCTTCTTCTTCTTCTTCTTCTTCTTCTTCTGCTTCTTCTTCTTCTTATTATTATTATTATGATTATTATTCATCTTCTTCTTTTTCTTAAAAGAAGAAAAAGAAAAATTCTTCTGTATTTCAAATCTCAGTTAATAATGTATTGACATTTCCACGAATCAGGCAACCAAAAAAGTAAGCAGTACACGGCGTTGCAGATTTATACAACTAACAATTTTTCAAACCAATTATTCATCTTAATTTATATTAAATTCATTTTATATTAAATATTATAATGTTATGTTACAAATTTAATAAGTATGTTTAAAATATTATTAAATAGTGTACAATGAATTTCAATTAATCCATTCATTTCAATCCTGGCGTACACAATATGTGTACCAACTACAACATACTACTACAACTACATTATGGCAAGCACTGAACATAATAATTTTGATTTCTACGCCTTTGTGGATTTCAATTTTGTGCTGGATACGACGCGGACTCTTTCTTGAGGTTTTACTAAACACACTGGTGACAGTTCTCAAAATGATAGTATTTGGTGCGAAAATATAAGCGAGAAGAAAAATCTTACAAAGGCGTCACTTGTTGAAGGTGTGGTACTTTCTACTTAGGATTGTACTTTTGTTTGCGAGCATATACTAAATATTTACTGTTTATTTGTGTGTTTTCTAGCAACAATCAGTTGACTATTGAACCTGATTACGTAATGGAAAGCGTACCTTTCGCAAGGCGAGACCTTGAAAACTTCTTGCCCGAATCGTTTGCAGAGGAGTTGAGCCCAACGTATCCCTGCGAGTGATGGCCGGTCGGCCTAGCAGAATTTTATATACATACATACTGCGATGTGTCGTATGAGCATCGCACCTCGCCACCCCAGCGTCACGCCACATTAGCAGAAGCTCGGAGGGACAGACGGCCTCTCGCCACGCCTGATCAGTTCCGCACAGCTGCGTAGGCCTCCCCCGAACCCTGAACAATAAAGCCAACCTTCTTTGTGCCTCCAACAAAATGACTGTCTCCCGGAACAACTGCATTAGGGACACGGGCGCTAGTACGCAGTACGATAATCTCCAAGGCCCAATAAACATATCACAGTCACAGCAGAGAGCCGCGCGCGCGCTCCTCCGTTCTAGACAAAGACATCCAATGACAAGCCAGGAGGCGTAGGCCGCGAAAGGGCGATGATCATCTTATCCAATCAGTTCACTAAAGTAATAGAAGATTCTGGAATCTGGCAAACCGGCCTATGAAAACGGTAGGCAGAAGCACGTGACGAGTCAGGCGTGGTGCGAAAGAAAGAAAAGGGGGAACGAAGCCGGGTGAGGCAGGAAGGCTTGAACATCAGAGAGGAAAAAGTCACGGCAGAGGGCGGTCAAGAGAGAAATCACAGCAGAGGGCGGTCGAGCAGGAGATTAGTAAAAGATCACGGTAGAGGGCAGTCGAAATATTACCAGCAGAAAAGTTATAGTAAAATTACGAGAGAGAGAGAGAGAGAGAGAGAGAGTAGCGGCGAAAGACAACGACGGCAGTTCGTAAGAGGCGAGCGTTGTGCTGATCTCCACGAGATCCGCCCGGCCTTCATTCAGCCGCGGAATTTATTCCGCATAGCCAGATTTTGGCTCGCAACGTTACCTGCGGTCCAGGCGACGTGTGACGACCTGAGACGCGCGACTGCTCCACGTCATCGCTGCGCGGACACCCAACGCCGACGCCCCGTGCGCCGGAGCATTCATCCCTGGGGCCACTGTGACTGTCAGGCCCGCGTTCCAACGCTCCAGCGTCGCTCCTGAGGGTCCGGCCGCGTCAGCCCGTCGATCGTTGAGCAATCCCGTCGCGGTGACGTAACCATCACATCATCAACATTTTGTAAGTCTCCATCACCATCACTTGCCTATAGCCACGAACATTTTTATGCCTGCAAGAACAGTTTTTCTTCAATAAATGTGTCCCCGCCATTTTGCCGGGTGAAAAAGTCAAATCTGAGAGAAGTGTTCATTATTACCATAAACAAAAAAACAATGCAATCCTTCGACCCAGGGCACTCACCCCTGAGACGCTCAACGCCGGTGATAGAATAGAAGGTAAGGGGGCATGCGCTTGGCGCCCCTCAAATAAATTTAGCGCGTGTTCCCTCTGCTACCTGGAAACGACCGTCACACCTTCAGCGTGACGGCGCTTCCACCCTTTCCACCCACAGGCCCCTAAGAAAAATTTTTCGCACCATAATCTACAAGAAGAGGCATTCCTCGACATTCAATTAAATTTTCGGTTTTGTGCATCAATATTGTCAAGGCCACCTCATATTTCAGCCCTTGCTGCTGGTAGCCATTTTTGTGACGACATAGAAGGCTTAGATTCCTCAATCTTATATTTACGCCTTCTTTATACACCGTGGTTTGTGCAGTCTGACGAGGTTTATTTGCATAATCATTAATTCAAGATTTGCTCTCCAGCAACAACTAGAAGTATTATTATAATTGCTTGATACCTATGAAGATGTGTCTTATACGTATAGTGAAACATTCAATTAATGTTTTGCCGTGGTCTGTAAGTGCTGCGTACCTAATTGTAGAGGGATGTGGGTGTACAGTGAAGGGTGATGACTGTATTTGTGTTTTACCTTTACCAGTATTTTCGTTATCAGAAGTGATGCATTGAAATGTTCAAGTCAGCGGGTTCAGACACGTATCTTTCTTAAAAGTCAAAAGCTAATTTTTTGTGACTATCACGAAAAGCAAAAAGCTAACTGTCAAAAAATATTGAATAATTACTTCATATATTTGTTTAAAAATACAAATATCCGAATAAAAATAAATCAACATCAATCACAAGCATTAAAAACAAACCAAAGATTGAAAAAAGGTTGTAGCCTTTTCGTCCATATATATATATATATATATATATATATATATATATATATATATACACACACACATACACACACACACGAAATTCTTAGATAATGGAAACCGAAAGTAAAACGGATAAGATTGAACGGGGAAAATTATATCAATACTCAGCTATTTGCTGATGACCAAGTCATTATGTATGAAAAGGAAAATTATCTCCAAATGGCACTCCATCAATTAAATCTAATGTGTAAAAATTATAACATGAAAATATCAAAACAAAAAACAAAGGTCATGGCTTTCCAAGGAGTTTATCCAATTAGAACAAAGATATGTTTGGAAAACCAAACAATAGAACAAGTAACACATTTCAATTACCTGGGATGTGATATAAGTTACGACCGAAGCCAAGATATAAAAAATAAATTGCACAAGTTCCAATACATATGCGGCACACTACATAGAACATTAAGAAATATGACTAGAAAAGATACTTTGTCGAAGTTCTATAAAACAATGGCAACCCCAGTAGTCCTGTATGGGAGTGAAAATTGGGTTCTCTTTCAAAAAGAAAAATTAAATATACAAGCTACGGAGATGGAATTTTTAAGGAGAGTAAAAGGTTGTACTTTGCTAGATAAACAAAGAAATGAAAACATAAGAAAATAATTAATTATATTTCGCTTAAATGATTCCACACAACAATGTAAACAAGACTGGAAAAAACATTTAGAAAGAATGGAACATAATAGACTACCTAAACAAGTGTTGCAGTACAACCCAACAGGAAGAAGGAGTGTAGGAAGACCACGTAGAAGATGGTTTGAAGTGTGAAGACGGAACAGGCAGCCGCCCAATCCTTGAAGAGAAGAAGAAGAATTCAAATGTTGTCTTTAAGGAAGTGTTGTGAATTGCTTCAAGAAAACTCTCCATAATATTGAATAAATCTTAGTTGAAAATTTCTTTTAAACGTCAATAGCATTGTTTTTATTTTTATTTGATATTGTGTTAATACATTGCAATTTACCTTTATACATTTTTAAACAAATAAACACTTTTCGTTCACAAATTTCCCTTTTAGACTGGAAATAGAAGGGATGAGTGTGGGGTTGAACATGCGAGAGTTCTCGCACGGGTACGCGGAGGTAGTAGGGGAAAATTGTGCTATGGCACAACATAAAGAACAAACTTTTTAAATTAGCTAAAGTAAATTATCATTATATAAATGAAAAACAAAAATCAAAACGCGCTAGCCTACAATACTACGTGAATTAATTTAAAAAAGCAACTAAATTTAAAATTATAGAAAGAATAGCGTATACTTCTGTTTTTATTTCTTGGCGTGTGGGGGCTTATCTTCACGATGGAATATCTCATTTATCCTCAAGCCTAAATGACGCCTCTGAGCTAAATTCTAATCGCCTGTTTCGTCGCCCGAGATAATACTTTCTTTCTCCGCTAGGTGGTGAAAGGAGCGTAGTAGAAATTTGCGTGGTCAGGCGGGAAGATAAGGCATTAACAAATCTCACGGTATTTCGCGTCGTTCTCGTTCGTGCTGCTAGGAGTCGCCTCATCGCGAATGTATCGAGCAGTGCTGGCGTTCATGCGACTTCTAACGGCACAACGGAGAAAGACATGAAATGCCGTGTGATATTCCATCGTGAAGACAAGCCTCCACACGCAAAGAAATAAAAACCCAAGTATAAGTCACTCGACGCTGCCAACGATCGCAATCCAAATGCACGATTTAAATGTTGGCAGAATCTGCAAGAATGTACATCAACGCCCAGCTGCAAACCCGTATTGTAAACAATACGCAGTTCAAGCGCAACGAGGACTTTATTGGACATATCATCGTACAAGCGTTGCCGCGCTCTGGCACAATTTGTAATGAGAATTATAAACCAAACTAGTTTGTAATTTTAGAATTTATTTTTTCGATTTCTTTCAATTTTAAGCTTTCTTTTAAATGAGCTCCGTAGGTAGGGTCCTTTTCTTTAAATTTCTTTCAATGTAACTTCCCTGGCGCTCGTCAGAAATAAATTCAGTACTTATGAGTTTATTTTTTAATCTAATGAAGTAGTGACCGCCAACCTCCTTCCACCGTCCAATTCAAAAGGAACAGGACCTGACTGAGCTACCGCCGGGCCGGCGCAATTCACACTGTGTCGTTCCCACGAGAAGGCCGTGCGCTGACTATATATATATATATATTTATATATATATATATATATATATATATTGTAGCGATCCTGAGCTTGCTCAGTCGCTAACAAATATTCGATTAGTAAAACATCATCTCCGAGATTCGCCGAGAGATCGCGTAACGGCGGCGGCGACACCGCCGTCTTATCAGCGGTCGCTGGAGGGGGCGAGAGGGGAACAGTTGTCGCCCCTACGGCATCGAAGGAGAAGAAAGTAGTTGCAACGGAATCGCCGAGCAGAGTAGTTGTAATAGACTCGCCGAGCAGAGCAGAAGAAGAAAGTTCTTAGCAGCGAACACGAACGGTCATGGTGTGAGGAGTGTTCGACGTGAGAGTTCAAGTATCGTTTGAAAAAGGCCGAAGTTCTATCGGGCCGCCACGCCACGTAGATTGAGAAATAAAACTTTCTCAATCTCACTGCAAGTTATTGTGTGCGCGTGTAACGGAAAAAGTGTTCAAGCGAAGCACCAAGAAATAACTCGCAAATATTCACGTGGCGCGTGTAACGGAATCTGGACAGAACTTTATTACTAGTGACGCCAGTATTCTTCGGGAGCGAAAGAGCGGCAAGTTCCTGCGGAAAACACAAAGAAAGCCAAAGAAGCCATTTTGTGTATTTCGTGAAGAGACGACACACCGCCCGCTCAGAACGAAGAATCCGACCCGCCACTACGTAAAGGCCACATCCAACGGTCTGGACTTCGCCGAGAAATTTCCGGAAGCATCATCGATTGGACTGCAAAGCTGCCGATACAACTCGAAGACGGACCGCATGCGTGGAGCAAGAGAAGCCGAGCTACGAGGCCAGGCATCACGACGCACCGCTTCGCCCGCCCATTCTTTGCTCCGCAACAGCGGGCCGCACCGAAGGAGAGCTGCTGGCCGCCCGAGGTCAAGCGCTACCGTTACACCGCGCCGCGCTGCCTAGACGCTGCACCGCGTCCCCAGGTGGGGCGAGGTTAGCCAAAAGCATCGAGGGTTCCGGGGTGCGTCCCGTTCTTCAGGCGTCAAGGGAGTATTACCAGCAAAGGTCATTCGCCCGCGCAAAGACGACGAAGCGTGAGTACCCACGGAATAGGTTTCAGTTAAAACTTGTTAATGTCGAAAGAAAGGCATGTATTTCAATTATCAAAATGAACTAAGTCATATTTGAACGAACTATTGAAATTGATCAGGTTTGAATGTTGTAGAATAAATGTAAAAGGAAGTAAATTTATGTAAGGTTCTACAAGGATTTCAATAGAACATTCTGTATTTTCAGAACACGATATTTAATCAGTTTCAGAGATTACAAGCTATTTGTTTTAACTTTCATGTGTATAAACAGAAGGGTTTGTGGAATATTCTGTTTAATTAACTACTATATAATTTGTGCAATTTAAGTGAATACCAGATATTCTTTTTGGTGGAATTCCAAAGAATTTCGTGCACGAAATTACAGGAGAGCGTTAACTTGGTGTATGCTGAGGAATAAATTAATTGCAATTGTCACCTATAGGAAACAGTAAGATATTCTGGCCATTGACAGGCAAATATTCCTCCCTATAACGGTGCATTCTCAGTACTCCTCGTCTTAGCTGAAGCCCCTTTTTGTGCACTTAATTGGATTTCCATGGCACTTGATTTCAGAATATAGTTCAGTGGTCCTCATTTTTTTTAATTAAAAGAAAGGTTAGTTTTAATAATCTTGCAGTTAATTTTTCCTCCAAGGTTATATTTTTATGCTGTTTAATGGTATATTTTTCTTGGTGTTTATTTGTTTATGTGTACATATTAAGGTAATTTTGAAATGTGTGATTTGTTTTTCCTCTAAAGACACAATTATATATATGTTGGTGGTTGCAACTTTGTGTTTGTTTCTCAAAATTTCCACAAAAGCCAATAACCCACGAAATTCCCCTCAGACGACCTACAAGTTCGGTCACATAAACGGCAACCAACGCGGGGCACTAAATTCCCCACAGCCGACCTACACGTACGGTCACGTACGGTATATTGAAACGAGTCGTGGATTTTACTCTGCACAATATTTATTAGAAAAGGGGACAGGGACTCTTACCCGGGAATGGGCTCTGGATTCAATCATGTTCAACAATGGAGGCTTACGGGTAAACATGAATTTTTATTACTCGAATAATTACAATACAAAATTGGTGATTCTTGTTGCTCACAAAAGCATTCACTTTGTCCTTTCCCTATTTTAAATCACATCCCATTTGTAAACTCTTCATTACCCTGGAATCTCACTCATTTGTTATAATTCCCACATCTGTGGGGCCTCGACTAAACATCACTGTCTCCTACTGTCTAGTTACCCTCCCTCCCAATATTCTTCCTGCCGATCTTACTTACAGTACTCCAATCCCCGAACCGGGCCGCTTTGCGTTCGCCCCTCAGGCTTCGCGCCGCGCCGTCCGTGCTCGGGCCTCTTCGGGTCGCAGGATGCCGACGAGGGGAGGGGGGCCCGTTTCGCCGCCCGCCTTCGATGCTCCTCCGCCTTCCCTGCACGACACCAACTGCCGAGATCTTGATGTCCACTGCCGTTGTAACGGACCTACCGTGCGTTGGCCGCTAAAGCTAGGAACCCACTGCGGGCGCCCAGCACAGCACGGAAGCGCTCCGCGCGGCTCGGCGCCGCTCGACTCGGCCTCTGACTCACCCATTATGGCCGGTCTCTCCGGCCCGGCCCGGCCCGGCCCGGCCCGCCCTTCCCGGCCCAGCCCGGCACCGCCCGGCACAGCATGGTTTGTTTGTAAATATTGTGTAAACAATTATTGCTGAACTTTTCACGTTCTTTGTCTTTAAAATTTACCGTGCAATAATGTTTATGAATATCTTTTGCATTACGCGAAAGAAAAAAATAATGATTTAATGCACCAACAAATGTTTGATGAATTTTACAAAATAATAATAATAATAATAATAATAACAATAATAATAATAACAATGATAATAATAATTTTAAATGAAAAAGAACTCCATAAACGATAAAGTATATTAATTATAAAGTATAATAATAATAAACTCGATAAAGTATATTAATTTGTTAAAAAAAATTGCCACAACATATTTTAGCAAATATGAAATAATTGTAGGTGACGACATTGCCAACAATATTGTTTATTTAAATAGAACCTTTCGATGACTTAGCCATCATCATCAGTTTCTAGTACAAGAAATATAAACAAAAAATTAAAACATGAGTCAAAACCAAAACAATAGGTTTCGAATATCTATGCAAGAACTTGAATTGAAATGTGCGATTTTGTATCAGAGAAAAACACTTCCACTTTATTGCATTGATTCACAGTTACTGTAATATTAAATGATTTAACGCCCCCTTTTTATTTTCTTTTATTTCATAGAATGTTAATTCGGTTTTAAAATTATTAGTAATCTTTGAATCCTAATGTTTTGTTTTTGACTCGCGTTTTAATTGTTTGTTTATATTTCTTGTACTAGAAACTGATGATTATGGCTAAGCCGTTCAAAGCTGCTATTCAAACAAACAATATTGTTGGCAACGATAACATCTGTAATTATTTCGTTTTAAATGCCAATGACAATTTGTTGCAAAACCAAATAAATGTTTTGTTTTATGAAATCCATGTAAATAAATTGTCTATAATCAAGTGGGACTATTTCTTAAATATTAAAGACAGACAGTAAATGCAAAAATATAATGAAGCAATAGTTGTTACATGGCAGTTCTAGAAAGTTTTCAGAAATTTGTTGCCACGCATTGTCCTTCTTCCTGTTATCATGATACCCTGAATTACTAGGATCATATAGAAATGGGTACTCTCTAACTGCTTCTATTAACATTTCGTCAGAACTCATTTTAACAAAGTTCATGAAGTTCACCAATTTCACAAATGACCTGCACGTCAGGGCGCCCAAGACAACACTCCGCGCCAGCCGCCCGCCCTTGACGGCCGGGGCTGGCCGTCCGCCCCCACCGCCCCCACCGCCCCCACCGCCCCCCACCGCCCCCACCGCCCCCACCGCCCCCACCGCCCGGACCGGAATTTATTCTCGGGGAGGCATTCCGCGCGGAGCGGTGCGGTGCCGGGCCGAGCCGAGCGGAGCTGGCAGGTAGCAGTGGAAGACCCTCAATTGTAAACCACGCAAAAGATTTCGGTCGGGTCTGTGCCATGCCGCGCTGTGCCGGGCGGGGCGGCGCTGTGCCGTTCAAATGGGTTTGGTCCTTAATGCTTCTCACCTCCGCCTTCCGTAATAAGTTCTTTTCTTCTCCGATTCACAACCGATTGTTTATTGCTGTTCCTCTACATTCACTCGATGCCATACTGGTGTCCGCCCGCATGCGTTACTTTATCAATGCCGAGTTCACCACTTTCAACATATTCCAATAATTAAACTCGCTCACTCCGATGACGACGTTGTTCCCGCCTGTTCTCGAAGCTACATATACCAAACATTAACGGGTGGACTGAGACACGGGAATCCACATTCAGCCGCACCTCCGAACTCGCCCACGTGGATATCTTTACACGCCGACATTGTCTTTTATTTACTTTAGCAACATCATCGTTTTAGTGCCCGTTTTCATGCCCTTCCCCACTGTCTTATCATTCCCGATGCCTATCCTCCACGATGGTTCCAGATTTCACTATTGTACATGCTCTTTCTTCCGCACACTACATACCCGTCCGTTTCATTCCTCCGCCAGCGCTCCACTGTCGGTCCGTCCCGTGATTCCGTCGCCTTCAGTTCTTCACACTGAACCGACTCCGGCACCCGACTCCGTTGGCGTGCCGGCCGCTACCGCGCAGTTCAAACGTTCTTCATGCTCAGGAACGCATTGTTATCATTGTATTGATAACAATTCGTTTCATATATATATATATATATATATATATATATATATATATATAATATTACTGCAGTAATTAAGGTAGTATAGGAAAAATTATGTAATGCTGCGCGAAAAAACGGCGGATTTTTGGCAGACAAAAATTCATTGCCGCGCCCTGATAACGAACTAGTGGCGCTACAGAATGACACAGACTTTCCCGTATTAGTTTTCTATTTCCTTAGGTATGGGCTAGCTATTCGGAATTGCCACTTACGGCCTATTGCACCCGCAACTACCTCGCCATCATTAACTAAGAGTCTGTTTTTTGCTAATGATGGAGATAATTCTGGCGTTGTTGCCTGATAATGTTTAATTCAAATCGTAACGTAGCTATGGGAACAGCACCTCTCCGCGCCTGCACTTGGCACGTGCGAAGTTCAATCTTTATAGTCCAGCAATTTGAACATTTGGCAGTTAATCTTCAACTAGATATCTTGGTTCTACAAGAAACGTAGCTTAGCGATGAACACGAATTCAAACTCTGGAAATTCGCTTTTTATCCGAGACCGCGTTGGCAGGCCAGGTGGTGACGTAGCGATTGCGCTGCGCCGCGAATTGCCGCAGCTCGAAGCCGAAATTCCTGCTATTGCTCTGGCATCTCTAGAGGCGGTCGGGGCGTACGTCGAGGTACGAGACGGCCGCCTTCTAGTCGTGTCTATCTACTGCCCAGAGCAAACCTTTGGTCCGACTGGAATTGATGCGCTTCTCGCATTAAATTCCAAAGTCGTCCTTCTGGGTGACTTTAACGCCAGATATAGGACTTGAAGTGGCCTCGGCGCTAATAGAAACGGTAGTAACATTGCCAATCTTTTAGCTGCAAGGCGGGGCGTAGAGATCTGCGAACCGCAACCACATACAGAAAATATGCTGGATTGATCTTTGTAGATTTATACAGGCATCATTGCTTATCTACGTGTTGAACCATAATGCATTTTTTGTATGTTCTCGTTTTAACTTTAGGAATCCTTCAATCTCACCGAAGAGGCCTCCCGTTTGAAACCACTCCATTGAGCTTTTCTTATTAATGTTCGCTAGGGTTGTAAAAAATCTACCGTGACGTTTTTTGTTTCTCTGCATGGCAAAGCAAATCTACTATTTTCTTTACCAGGTATTCATGTGGTGTTGATGGTAATCAAAATCTTCGCTTAGTCGAACCAGATAGGGGTCATCTTTTTATCCTGATCTCAGATAGCTTCGTGAACAGACGAGTTAATGGACAGAAAGTACTG
Source organism: Acheta domesticus (assembly GCA_031308135.1). Lineage (NCBI taxonomy): Eukaryota > Metazoa > Arthropoda > Insecta > Orthoptera > Gryllidae > Acheta > Acheta domesticus. Next base: position 74,421,549 of record JAHLJT010009419.1, on the reverse strand, counting down.
ATTTAGTGTTTCTTCTTGCTGCCTCTCTTTGTTGTCGGGTCAAGCGTCGCAGGAATCGCTGATTTGTCGCTTTCGATGACCTATATGTAAGCGGTCCCTGTGCTTCCAGTCCGGAGAGCTTCGTCAGCAGAGACACTTCGACAGACGTATTCGAGACGAACGCGAACCAGGAGGGTTTATTTCCCTAGGTTCTTGGTTAGAGAAATGCAAGGAGGCTTACCTGGCTTTGAAATAACCTCATGACATATACCGAGAGCACAGTCATTTCGCATAAGCGCCTTGTGCGTGAGGCGCGGACGCGTGGACGGACACCGGTCGGTCGGGCAGCGCCGCAGAAGTCAACGCCTTCCACAGCTGGGCGGTCCCTCGGGTCGCCGGCCGCAGGCGGATCGACGAAGGCACTCCAATGCAGTGCCCGTGGTTCGTGCTTTGCTTCACGTCTTTCCCATCTCACTTGGTACTACACTGGCGACTGTAGTTTCCGGCGAGTCAGTTAGTGCACGGTCTGCTAGTCCGTATTGTGTTGTGGTGCCGCGACCTACCGAAATCTCAGTAACTCTGAACTAGATTTGTTCCGCGGAAACGGCCCAAGTGTCTTACATATTTCTTCACACGCGGTCCTCCTCCAAGAGACGCGATCTCTCCGCCCTAAGTCTTGCTCCTCCGAGCGTCAAAAATCAGCCTGTCTCTCCAATCTTCACCTGCTCTAGTCTCCCATCTCGACACATGTTCAGTCTTGTCAGTTCCATTGGTCTTCGTCTCGTGTAGTTGGTGTGATTCGTCAATTTAATCACATTCAGGGTGAATCCCCGAAATCGGTCCGTGAGCTTCCCAGAATCTTGCGTCATTCACATTTACTGTGATCCCCCTTCTTGTTCGTCACGTCAAGTACGGGGTCTCTCAATGTCTCCCATTATTGTCATCGGTAGGGAAGTCCCTGGGTGTAAATCAAGTGATGTCGTAGCCAGGGATTCCCTGACTGTGCACCACGCCTTGTATTGTGTGGTCAGCCGGGCATAGGTTGATATGTTATTGTTAAGCTGCGGATTTTGCCTATTTGCCTATTTTTTCCCTTCAATGGAAAACGCAATATTTTAGGTTACTTATTCATTTTGAGGCATTAGGAGCATTATAGAATTTTATAGTACCTAAAAGTGTCTATTTCATTAATAAAACCGTGAGATATTTCATCCTGATATTTCCTAAATACCGTGAGATATTCCATCCTGAAGACAAGACCCCACGCGCCAAGAAATAAAAATCCAAGTATACGGAGTAATATACGTAGTATATGGAAAGTTATGTAATGCTGCGGAAAATCGATTTCGAGATTTCACCGGAAATACACGTTTTGGCCCTAATATCAAAAAACGTCCGTCTTTTCGTCTGTCCGTTCTTTTCAAAACGTCCGTCCGTCTGATCGTGTCTGTCGATCCGTCTGTCAGTCTGTGAACAACACAAGCGCCTAAATCATATGTACGATTTCTTCCAAAACGGATATTCCACCGTCGATCTGCTTCCACTCGAGCTCTTGCATAACATTAAAAAATGAAGGCTTTGAGTAAAATTAATTATATTTTTTCATTTGTTCAATAGCATTACAAACAACGTTCCATGATTTCTTCAGCAAGTAGTGCGTAAATAATTTTATGTTCACTTTAGTGAATGCTCTGCACATGTGAGTAGTCTATTATTTATTGTGTCACTATTCAGGTTATAATTATTTTAGAATTTGTGCATCGTGGTCACTGAATTCTAGATTATTCGTAATTTCATATCTAGTTGTGGTTTCGTTAATTTTAATTTTATCTAATGCTTCTTACGATTTGAATGTGTTCCATGTAGGTACATTCATGAGATATCTAAAATAAAGAAGTAAATTGAGAAATTGCTCATTTTTGCGGGATTCGCTCAGAAAATCAATATTGAAATCTCCACATACAATGGATTTACAAGAGAGATTACTAATTTTGTTCAGAGTTATTTCTAGATTTTCTAAGAAATTCAAATAATCCTAAGCTCATTTGTTGTAGATCTAGATGCAAAGTAACATAATTTTGAGCGTTATTTCAAAAAGTTTTTCAACTGCATATAAACTGAATTCTGACAAGAAGGTATTACCCGTGCAACTTTTCTTGACCAATGACCTCGCTTCCCCCTCCCATGAGCAATGAAAGCTCGCATGTTCGAAGGCAAAAGCTCGCAGCGAACACTGATGACAACATTCCAAACACATCTTCATTGGCGGGTAATAAAGTATATTTACTGTTAAAACTATGAACTCCTGGTCGTATTTTTTTAACAAAATCGAAAGAAATGGCCAAAGCAAATCCAGATCCATCACAACAGGTATCTTGAACTCCCGAGAACGTTAGAACTCACATTATTGAGAAAGTTGCGAAGGCATGACTGATATTCCAGAAGTTGGCATTACTTTATAAAATCTAGAGGCCGATGTCGTAACTAATACCCCCACTCTACCCGCATTTCTTCAATCCATCGGTCAAGAAGTGTTGCGCGATTAATAGAATCAATATTATTTCTTACGTAAATACACAAACCTCCGTAAGCAGGGCCGTTATTTGATTCCCTCGCTCTACAATACGATCCTGCATGGTAAAAGCTAGGAATTTGACGTGTGTTTAGATATTTATGAGACAACCAATGTTCTGCAAAGTGCAAAACATCTATTTGATCTACTGTCAAACTGTCTCTATACATTCAATTTTATTTGAAAGAGATATCACATTATGATGTATTATTCGAATATTTTGTGTGTACCTCCACGGATGTTTTTTGCTGCATATGACTGTGATTGCTATTTATCTCTTTTTTACCTCGAGTGCGTGGTCGAAGGAAGTATTGTGTCCCAGCCGTGACAAGGGGTGAGGAAGGAGGGGCGACAGATATAGAGGAATGAATAATGGGAGATGTAGTACAAGGATTAGGTTCAGGGGATAAGGTAATAGGGTCCAAAGGGGTCTCGAAGGATAGAAGAGAACTAGATGTGGATGGGGATGGGTCTTGCGCAGGACACTGCCGAGGTTGTGAAAGGATATGTTTTGCAAGCTCGCTACCGAGTGCGTTTTCCAAAAGGTTCAGGTGAAGACCATTCCAGATGAAGTGTTTTTTCTGAAAGAGAAAGTTTTGCTCAAATAATGTAACATATCTGCTTCTCAGATGCAGTTTCAGTTGGTTTGCGTGTTTAATTTCTTTGCATAGTTTTCGTTTGTTGTGCCGAAGGCCAGATTCGAGACTAAAATGTTCGTGATTTGGGTGGCACGTTGTAGTTTGTCAACACGTTGCTCAAGTGTAAAGTAACGACCCAAACTGATGTCATTCTGCCGTTCTATGATGATCCCCTTTGGTGAGAGTTTGGACACTGGATACCTCGGCTGCGCGCTAGGGCTGCTTCGTTTCTTCCGCCAGCGTAGATCGTGGTGACCTCGACTTTACTATCGCCACGGTCCACCGAAGTTTCACCTGCTCTCGACTTTCGTCTTCTTTCTTGGGAACGCCCGTCCACTCGCGTCTTCTTCTGTTTTCTCGCCCACTTGATATGTTTAACGCCCGCGTGCGTGAAGTTCCTTGCACTTCGCAATTGATTTGTTGCGTTTAAATAGTTCTGGCGTTAGCTACGGCACTCGTTCGTTTCACAGCTGCTTTTATGATCTCAAAGTTCTTACTTACAGTTTCAAATATCCTTTAATTGGTATCGCTTTTCAAAATCTGCAATTGGTATCAGCGGTCTGTGATACCGGTCACGCTTAATTCCTACAATTCAGCGTATTATTTGACATCATTAAACGTATCTGCTAGTCAAAAAATTAACATTTGTTTTGTAAAGGTTTATGGTGATGCAAAACTTACCGTTCGAGTTCCAGTCATGGCAGGATTTTTCACAAGATCACGACACACACATTGGGGAACCGGAGAAAGATTCGTCGAAAGCGAATGAGAGTCAACGGGTGGAGTGAGAACGAGTGTACTGGAATATCACGGGGTGGGTGAGACAATATTAAGAAATGACCGGTTGAGGTGGCACATGGCTTCAATTGATATTACTGCAATGCCTCTGAATGGGAGTTTCTAGGGTTCGAGTCCTGCCGGTGGCAGGATTCGAAATTGATTTCCGAAACGGAGGGCGCGCTATGAGTCTCAAAACACTGTTCTGAACTAGCTCATGTGTATCCATGTACTTCTATGCTGTAGTCCACCACAACGCAGCGGCGAAGGTGGCTACAGGCCGGCAACACGTTTTACAGAGTGCCAGGCGAAATTCCAAGGGAAGTGTTATGTTACCTCAAAATAAGTTGTAATAGACGAACTCTGCTGAAGTTTAGATCGAATTCGTCTGACATGTAAATGCCAGTGCAACCTTCGATCAAAAGTGACGCCTAGGTAAGTTGCCTTAGACGCCCACTTCAGTTTTTGAGTTTGTAGTGTAATTTGTTTTGGCGGTGTGAACCACTTTGTGTATTTGTGTTTGCAACGAGTGTAACAGATTCCCTGAGACTTTTCCGCTGAAAAGTTGTTTTTTTCGACCTCTTCTGTGTCAGGTTCATCTGTTGTAGAATTTTGAGTTTGTGATCTAGGTTAATTCGTCTTGCTAGGGCAGCTATTTCGTCAGCATAGAGTAATAGTCTTATTCGCGGTAGATGTGGTATGTTATTGACATATAGCTAGTACAGTAGGGGACTGAGAACGGAGCCCTGAGGGACCCCCGCCTCTATCTAGCGCTTTGAGGACCTCACTTTTCCCATCTTTATCATGAATGTGCGGTTTGTAAGGAAAGACTTAATAGTGCGACCTTCGTTACTTTCCAACAATCTGGAAAGCAATTAATCTTAAGACAGTCGTTATATAATTTAATTAAAATTGTTCTGATACTAGTCAGAGCAGCTCGGATCATTTCCATGTGTATATTATCCGGACCTAGAGCTTTTCTACTTTTCAACATGATGATTGCTTTTTTGTTCTTGGTAATTGGTTCGTATTGAATGGATCTGGTGTCTTCTACTTCATATATATCCATTTATCTTATATTGCAGTGTTGGGAGGTCATCTCTTGGATCATCAGCCGGAAGTAAAGCCTTAAGCAGTGTTTCACATGAGTCTTCCCATGTGACCATTTGTTGTCCTTCTAATATAATCGCTGATAGTGCTTGTTTTACATGTTTGTCACAGGCTATTTTATACGGAGCACCCCAAGAATCTTTTTCTGTAATTTTTTGGACATATTGACGCCACGATTCTTTTTGGAATTGTCTTATCTACTTTCAAAGTTGGTTTCTTTCTCTCTGGAGTATCAGCAATACGTCTTCTGAGGCTTCCGGGTTTCTTGATCGAAGCTTTTGGAATCATCGTCTGATCTTTCGTACATGTTTGATCATGACGGAAAGTTCTTGATTCCACCACGTAGCTATCGTTTTACGTTTTAGTGGACCAGGGGGTATGTATTTGTTAGCGGCATCAGTTGTGATCTGTTTTAATCAATTCACGATTGTCGATTGTTTCTTGAGTTGGTATATCTGTATAAAAGGAAGGTTCAGGTGCGGCAATCGCATTGTGCACCGTTTGTTGAAATTTTGGTTAGTTTGCATTGCAAGTGCGGAAGTTATGCCGCAGTGGAAAGACGTCATTTGTATTGCAGTCAATTCCTTGAGTAATTAGTTTATAAGAAATAGCGCGATGGCCAGTTTCTAACAGACTGTCATGCACAGTCCAATCCTGTAGCAAGGGTGTTGCAGCATTGCTTACTAGTGTAAGATCTATGTTGGAACCTATTTCTATGTGCCACGTCCCAACTTTTAAAACTCTGGAAAACGTTGGTAATTTAGTTGGCTCGTTAATAACATATAATCCCGTTCTTAGAAGGAGGTTCAACATGTGTTATCTGTTGTCAGTGACATCGTTAGACCATTCATTGGCTTGTGCGTTGGCGTCTGTGCAATTATAAGTGGTGTAGTTGATAAAGTACGGATGATTTTTTTCATGTGATCCGTGGTCGTATGTATATTTTCAGTAGGAGCCATACAGGGTACTACGAATTGTAGCTCACCAGGTTATTTAAGTTCACAGACTGCTATATCATTAGTCATGAACAGAGTTAGCGCCAGTACGCGGAGCTGCAACCACAATTGCCGCAGTGGTTCGATGAGAAGTTGAACTTCCTACGACTTGTAGGGACTTAGAAAGTCTCTTAAGACTATTGCGATAGGTGTACGGTTCTTGGATTAAAATAACATTTATAAATGTTCGTTCTGCTAAAAGCTTCTCAATTCCTGCCGTTGCGGCTCTTCCTCTTCCAGCATTAATTTTCAGGAGTGTGGTCCCCATAGTTCGTTGAATTTCTAACTCGATTGCTTTCCTAAGCTCTCGGTAATGATAGAGACCGGAAAAATATGTAGTATTAACCGTCAAAATATGTACATAAACATGTAATGAAAACAATAAGGATATGGAAGAAATATGTAAAATCGGACGTAATATTTAAATTCTCTAATTAAAAACCATTTACATTGCAAGGAATTACATTTAGAAAAACTGCTCACTTTACATCATACAACTTTTTCATCAGTAGTAAAAGATTAATCTATTGTAATCCAGGACCGTAGTTTAGCAGCCGGACTAATCGCAATAGAAGCCATCGCAAAAACTGGCGAGATCTACGACCAGCAAACATACACAGTAGCATCTTCATCGAATTGTTACACCTCGGCTATCGCAAATGTTTTCTCGGAAATTAAGGTTACAGATTGAGGCGAGCGTTACCTTGTGTTAGGTCTGCTCTGCTTCGTAATTAATATCTTCTTAAGCGTATAAAAAATAACAAGCAAGATATCACAACAAATTAGTATATTATAACACTTGAAATTATAACACTTGAAAATACAAAAATCGACAGGAGAAGTTCGTCTCTCTGCCTCTATCTCGATTTATTACTTTTATAATAATATCTTCTCCCTGGGCAGCACGTCGTCATAACACTCGTCGTCGTGGACGTGTCTCCACAACATCCCGTCGACGTTGTGGGTGGACGGGTCGCCACACAGACAGATCATAAAACGCGGTGTCATTCATATTTTGGATACCTAGATTTCCCCAATAATTTAGGAAAAATGCTGATTTAAAAAACATCTTTTCACAAAAAATATGGAATTAAACTGAAGAAAATTGATAAAATAAGAAAATATATTGTGAAACTACCACTAATAAGTATGTAAAAATATGTAACGAAAAAATCGATATTGTGTTAGGAGGGCTATGATTCGCCAAGATTACTGTTTTGAGAACTGTAAGTAGAAAGACAAAAAATATGTAATTACATAAAAATCCTGTCTCTACTGATAACCAAAAGCAGAATGTGAAACATTTGTATTGCGAGCCCTGACATAAGTTATGCATTTCTTGTGCTTTGTGACATTTGCCCTCGAGGGTATCTGCACATTTACTGCACACTTTTTCCTCTTGACATACATTTCGACGGTAATCAAACTTTAAGCAATTAAGACCGCATTGCTGCTACATATGTATCGCATTTGTAAGAAGTTAACTCACCATATACACGTTCTTGAATGGTAAAGTATTTCCATACGCCTGGTGATACTCTCAGTACCCAACTTCGAAATGATTTAACTTCTGAGTCTTTACCCATTTTAAAGAGTACTAAGTTCCATGTAAGAAGTCTACTGCCTTGGGCGGAGTGCCCTTCGCAGTTGGTTGAGTGAAACGGCTGTCGGCAAAAACCATAGTATTTAGTTTGTGCTCGACGACACCGATTCTTTCGTTTACTGTGTCACGAACGGTTTTCGGTACACTTTTGGTTAACTCCTGGTGGGTGTCTTCTCCATAGGGTCTAACCTCACCTTGTGTTGTCGACCACTCCACGTCACGACCCTGTCCCGCAGGCGTTGAGGTCTACTTCAATCACAACCACACCCAGCAAGCGGGACGGCCGAATCACGTCGGCGCGCAGCCAAAATGCCTTCCCATACAATGCCTGGGTCAAGCGGCGATGCTCCAGCTGATATTCCTACTGGCCAGAGGTCAGTGCAAGTTCCTTCAAGTGCCTCAGTTGCACCGGGACGAACCCCAGCCAAATACCCGTTGTGTTGACGGGCCACTGCCACGAGGAATCCGAAAGGCCGTCATAGCACCGCCCGGACTAGGTTCGGGGGGCTCCTGGCCCTCTTCCCGTCTCCCCAATGCCTATACCTATAGGCTATCGACCTGGGTTGAACCGTAACCAAGGCAAAATGACGGCAGGTAATATCCCGTCGGACTTCCTGTGGTTTCGAGAGTGGTTTCCACAGTGCCTATTTGCTTCGGTTCCCCGTGGGGCCTCCTTCACCCGATCCTGCCTTATATATACTTGTTAGAGGCGCAACTGGTGGGTTGCCGGGTTGAACCGACAACCAGGAGATTAGCATGGTTGTCTACTCACTGCCATCACCGTTAGGCTACCGACCAGAGTTGGTCGAGAACAGGACGGCAGTCGGAAGTTCCATTCGCCGTTTCGGGCTTGTAGATTTGGGACTCACCTGTGAGGGCTTATCGGGTTCCCGGCCCTTGTGCTCTATGGTCGACGGCAAGCCACCTTAGTGTAAATAGGTCCCGATGGCATTTCATCCGCATCTGTTCCGCCCGCTCGGAAACGCTCTAGGTCTCATGGCCGCAGTCACCACGGCCCACCTCTCAGTGTGCACACTGGTTGGCAGCAACGGTTTCCACTTCCACAAGTCCGAGCGCGAGGCGAGCTAGTGCCCTGACCTCGGTCGGATAGATCCTCAAAGTGCCTGTTGTTTGGCTTTAGTACGTCCTCATTTTCGACAGTCTTCGTCCACACATAACTCGCACTTAGGAGTTACATATAGGGCACGAAATAAAACAAATCTCATTTTCAAATCCTCTACTCCTATATTCGATATAGCCTCATATCTAGATAAAATTCACTTATCTCTAGTCCATATATACAGGTCTCAGTTGCGCATTTGGAGGCTGTACCCTCGATCGTTCGCCGCGTGGCTTCGGCCTCTGCCTGCTTAGTCTAAAAGTGCCGTGCGAGACCCCCCTAGTGCTAGTGCGAGACCCCCCTAGCGTTCGTCAATCGTGACCGACTAGCCATTTGCCCCCAAGGGCCCAGCAACATGGCTCCATCAAGGTCAGATTAAAGTGGGTGGGCACCACTCCATTGAGGACGTATGCATCTCTTGCACTCCAGCGGATCGTCTAACCGTGCTTCGGCACTTTCGGCGCGGCTACGCCGTAGTACTTTCGCCGCGATAGGAGCCGCCAGCGAGAACAGGACCCGATGACAGTCCTGCAATCTTGTCATGTTGCTGCAATCTTTTGTCAGATGGCCTTCGTCGCTGTGAATGCAGCGTGAGCGCACCTGGCAGTAGGTGCGCTTATGCAACCGACGGCAACACCTTTGTGAAACGGTGTGCTGTTAGTGGGCTTCGTGACTTCGACACGCGCCCGGCAGTAACAGATTGCCTTTAAGGCAGAGCCATTTGCTGTCGTCGCCCGCTGAGATATTCATGAAGTAAGAGCCTAACGGTACTAGTTTCCCGTTTCGGCGCCTGGTGAACCGCAGGCCTGGGGTGTCCAGGACATAGCCAAGCAATATCGTCAGCAACTTCGTCCGCTGACACTTGGGGAGGAGGGCCACTCACGTAGAGCCGCGTTCCTCCTTTCGTGCGTGCGTGAAGTGCGACGCCTGCATGGTCTTCAGCGCGGCCGCGACCTGCACGTGATCGAAGCCGTTGCGCACCTGAAGAGAAAAGAAATCCCCACAGTGCTATCTCGTAACCAGGAGTTCGCATCCGTGAGTTGCGGTCTCTAACCAGAAACGAAAGCCGCCGTCAGAAGGGACCGAGGAGTCCGCGACCATGATGGGCGCCTGGAAGCCTTCGCTAGGCTCGGAAACCGCAGCAGGCTGCGAGATCGGCGTAGGTAGCGATTGTGAGATGCCATAGGCGGTGGCGCTTTCGCTCTGGCACTACAATGGGGATGGAAGAGGCGACACGACCTCAGGAGATGCGAGCTCAACCGCGGGGGCCTCCGCCTCGCCGTTTCCAACTTGCGGGGCGGCGTCGGAGCCAGCTGCAGCGCTCCCAACAGGCACGATGTCTACCTGCATCTCTTTTCGGCTCGCAGGCAGAGCCAAAAAGCTGCCGGGAGGCAGGCGTGGTGCGGCAGCGGCGGTCGGCGCATCGCCCGAAAGGCGGCGCTTCTTGTCTTTGCCGGAGGCGTCGTCGGTGGTGGCGTTGGCAGATAGTGACTGGGCGAAAGATGGACGGGAGTAAAACTCTGAAAGCTCGTTCCTGGCAGCAGCTTTGCGAAACTGCTGCTTTTCAGCAGGAGTCAGCATAGCTGCAAAGAGCGCGACCAGATCGGCCGATACCTGCGCCCAGGATCCGTCCTCGTCAGCCTGTATCAAGGCTTTGAGAGCGTTAGCAATGCGAGATGCCTTGCTCTTTCTGCTCTTTTTAGTAGCTTCTAAAGGGGCCGTTTGATGGTAGGAAATTCCTGCTGGTCGGTGGCGCCCGGGATTTCTCCCGCCGCGGCGTGGCTGAAATGGCAGAGGGTGCTCCAGCAGCGGCGGTGGTGATGGCGTAGAATGCGGTGAGCCCCTCGCGTGCTTTGGAGACCGCAACGCCATTGGTCGAGAAGACCAAGGCGCCTCGATCCGACAGCGAATGAGAACGCTCGCGCTGGAAGCCGTAACCGTTATCCATATGAAAAATGGGAATATCCAATCCAGTGAAGTTCTTAAAAGAACGGGTGATTAGTCTTGAAAAGGACGGACAATTTTTGCTCTGGCCCTAAAAAGGGCTATTTAGTGAAAATTTCGAAATCCCGCAAGCGCGCTTCGAAAAAATTTCGAAGTCCTAAAAGGGACTGATGAAATTTTTTTAAGTCGGGAAAAAATTCGAAATTTTTCTAAGTCGAAAAAATTCGAACCGAGGCCTCGAAAAATCTTCAAAGTCCCAAAAGGGACTGAAAAAAATTTTCTAAGTCTGAAATAAGAATTTCAGAACATAGAAAATATTCGGCTCCGTAGTCCAGGGAGCGCGGCGAGGCGACAGCGGTGTCCCGGGGAAGCCATGGCCGGATCAACAGTAAGCAGCAGGAGGAGGCTCGGCGAAATGCACCACGTAGCGATCAGGAGCAGAATGAATGAAGGGCTCAGCTAGAAAAATGTTTGTCTCCGCCATACATTGTTGCGTTAGGTTTAAGGAGTCTTAAGCATATTAGAGACTAATATATCATTAATTCTATAATTAGCAGGAAAAAAAGCACAGCAATTACTGTTTGACTACAGGTAGACATGACATTGGGACTAGGAACTTTGTTTTAATAATTTGTGATGTTTGTTACTGCGAAATGTTTAATTAGCCTTAATTAATTAATGTTTAGTTAGCCTTCGGAAGTTGATATTAAATTCTCTAATGTACAAAATGGGGATAAGATTCATTGGTGAAGAGTTAAAAATGTGTACATGTATTTTATAACAATTTTTTAAATGATTGTTCTTTAGAGAAGATTTATTTATTATCGTTAATTATTTTCTCCTGCTGTCTTTTAATATATATATTTTCGTTTTTATTGCATTTAGTGCAACTTTAAGTAAAGAAATCCCTGATTCATTTACATGATGTAATGATGTAATTATCACTTGATCAGTATCCCCGCAAGGCGTCAACCGGCGTCACTTCTGACCAGTGTTGCCAGATGTACCGCATTTTATACGGCATTATTAACACCATATCCGCATTAAGCTATGAGGATGCCAAAAAAAATCTGCATTTCCATGATAGTGGATTAAAATCCACTTTTTTCATTTCCTCAGTTATTACAACGATCGTTAATGTTCCGCCAACTATGGTTGACAAAGTTTGAATGTTCAAAATGCTGTCTCTCTCTATTCGATTAAAGTAGAAAGCAATAAAACACCAATCATCTACCAATCATTAGGGCTTTATCCAATTGCCGTATTCGAAAATTGATGACCAAGCACCAAGATGTTGTCCTGAACTCCGTCCTTTATTGTCTTACTGTTAGAGATTCAGACGACAAATAGGTGACAACATGTTGGTTAGTAGTTTTCGAATACGCCAAATAAGAATACGGATCGTCGTTCAGATTCTTACTGCGTTTATTCAAGCCGGAGAAATGATGTATTACATAATGAAATTACGTGACTCGGATTCATATTAAACTGAGATTAAAAATAAATTGAAAGTATATTTATAACAAAAATACTGATATTTCATATTTTTAATTTCTTGGGTGAATCGAGAACATTCTATATAGTGAGAACAAACATAGAACAAATATAGTGAGACAATATCGCATTTATTTAATTAATAAAACGGAATTCTATGTCGATATATGAATTATTGATGTTTTCCCCTATTTTTAAATTCTATTAGTAAATCTGCATTCATTAGAAGAAATCCTTATTTTTGAACTTAAAACTTCGCAATCGGAAGTTTCACATCTGGCACATTTCTTCTGACCCAATAAGCAGCACGGAGTAGGGATGAGATCTCTCACACAATAAGCCGTTTCTCACTCACTACAGTTTTCGGCCATTATTTTTATTGTTTGGGCGTTAATCGTAATTTTACAATTATCATTTTTCTATTTTGGTGTAATTTTTAAATAATTTAGGATTAATTTGCAGGCCTGTAATGAAAAATCGAAGCCATCATTTTAAATGGCAAATTTCGAGGCGAGAATATATTACTGCCACGGATCCCTATTATACCCACAGATATGCCAATTCAATTTAAACGTCATCAATTTCCGTTAAGATTGGCATTTGCGATGACTATCAATAAATCTCAAGGCAAAACGATGTCTGTTTGTGGGTTATTTTTTAGCACACCATGTTTTTCACACGGTCAATTATACGTGGCATGCTCTCGAGTGGGCAAATCATCCAGTTTATTTGTGTTAGCTAAAGATGAGTTAACAAAAAATATTGTACACTCCCTCTTGCGTTGAGGGATTGATATGTTTTTTTAAATAAAAGTATTATAATTAGCAATGTATATCATTTCAAAAAATAAATTACAATAAATTAAAAATATAAACGTTTGTTATTGAGTAATTTTAATATTCCATCATCGTTCACAGCGCTCCATTTCTCTTCAACTCATATATACTACATTCTCAAACACTGACAATAAGTTAGTATTTTTTCTACTAAAATAATCCTAGGAATAATTTATATGGCAAAACAACGCTTGCCGGGTCCGCTAGTTATAATATGCAGCAGAACTCGCGTTCGTTCTTCACATTTCCTCGTGATAAATCCAGGTAAAAATTGAAAGAATCTTGAACATAAATGAAGCTAGTTTAATACAATTTGACTTCTCTTTGTAATAAAATGCATTAAAAACTATAACATAACTTAATTGGAAGACTACTTGCACATTGCCATTCCCAATTGAATCATGTGTAACGAACATTGCAGAAATGGATAACACTGAAGATATTCCTACAAATTTAGTACAGAAAAATGCTGAGTCCCATGTATGTGGCTGGTTGTGTAGTACCGTGACATATGATGGTTGTAGAAATGCGTAACAGAATTTGGATGAAAAGTATAAAATAAGAAACTCGCATATTCTGATTAAACAGTATGTGAATGCCACGCTTTTCTACCCAAATGAATTCGCTATTAGTTTTCTAAGACTGAATATGTTTTCAATAAACACTTAAAAAACACAAAAAAACAATTAATGCAAATCGTTAATATTCACTTGCAGAATATTTTATGTAAGGGGTGTAATAATCTGTATGAAAGCAGAGGTATCAGTGTATTGATACAGTGCTTTTTAGAGGAAGTAAGTGGAAAAAAGGTCAAATGTATCAGTGGAAGTGTTATGGCAAGAAAAATCTTGCATTTGTAACAACTTTATTCATGAAAATAATTTTCATTATATGTTCATTAAATGTTCAATGTTCTCATGTCCATTATAACACATTGTACATTATAATTTTCCGTAATTTGAGCCCTTCAATATAATTAAATCACAGCGAGAGTAGGTAAAAATAAGTCTTATTTCGTTAGGTAGATTTAAAAATATTTGTTTCCTCCGTAACAATCACATTGACATTTCTATTTGGCGCTACATTACCACGCTATTTGGCGCTACTATTACTACGCTACTGACACTAGGACAGCTTTTTGGAAAGCAGGTGTGGTAATGACGTTACCTGGAGGTGGGACGGTACAGGGAGTTGCAGTGTCCTTGGACGTTGGAATTTGGCATCGTTACGGAGAATTTGTACTGCGCTGAGGCATTTGTACTTGGGCTCTAGCCGCCGCCACTGACCGCTGCAACCGTCGCCGTTTGGTGAGGCCATAGCCGACGTACTGAGGTCGGCATTCGATCTATGTTTGTTCTTCCTAGATTTTTAAAAACTACTACGAACTGCCACTAAAATTCTGTCAAAAAACTACGAACTGCCACTACTGCGTGCCGCCTCGCGTTCGCCGTAATAAGAGAGGCGGGCAAGCTGCTCCTCGGGGACTCGCGACGAGGTCATGAAAGCGGGGTTTTCTAGGCTCCGTAAAGTTCAGCAACTTTTCGTCAAGACTTCTACTTGTACAGACTTTTAAGACAGTGTAATTATGAAGGCTGTAAATTTTAAATGTTGAAATTGGTTAATTTTTTTAGCTAATTGTAAATTATAAATTCGTATTAGTTTTCAAGTTGTTTCTAGAAATAGACTTTCTAAATGATTCTAGATTCTTAGGGTATTTGTATTCATTTGCTAACGTTCTAAAAAAGAAGCGTTTCACAGACAATTGAATGAAACGTGATTTCAGTAGATTTAGCCTAGTTTTAGCATCGCTAACAAGTTAGATTTTTTATGTCTCGCGAAATGTACATTGCATAAATGTCTCGCATAAATGATTAAATTAAAATAAATATATGCGCACACTGATCTCAGGTTAGGAAGATAAATGTGAGTTGTTAGTGGGTGAAAAACAGTGGATATGAAAGGCAAGACATGGTGAGAGATTCATAATGTGTGCTAACTTAAGCATTTAATATGCATTTATGGCTAATTCTTTAGAAAATAAACTGAGTTTTAAGAAATCTGAAGGACAAGATATGAAGTTTCTTAGACTGAATATTGACTACTGAAATTAATTATAGATTTGATGAATGGTACTATTAGCATTTGTACAAATTGCTTACCTCACATTTCTTACTTAGTAGACATTTTTTCGTTGTATACTTAAAGGATACATGTAGTTTCTTACAGTTGATTTTCCTTTGATTTTTTCTAGAATATAGTTAAATGTTTGCTGTTTGTTTTTCTTGTTATGTGAGTGTCAATGGTATTGTCATCCTGTAATTGTTTTTGCTCTCAACGCGTGTCCAATTATATCTTGTTCTGTTTATTGTGTTTATCACGACTTTGTGTTTTTTTCGAAATCAGAAGAGCAACGATCCTACGAGAATCGCCCCCAACCGAAAATTATAATGGTTACAATATATATATATATATATATATATATATATATATATATATATATATATATAACCTTATTACTTCGTACCTCATTAACCTCATCACTACGTTTCTTTGGCCGGACCCAAATATGGCTCGTTTGACGACGAATTTCGTGTAAAGCGAGTTCGTATACCTTCAATCCACTCTCTAGGTACACATTATTTGTTCACTACTGTAAGTTCTGAACTGTATTGCTAACTTAAATAGATTTTTAATTTTGGGGTCACAACCCCCAACATAGTGTATTTATTTTAGTCCACGTTTTGTGCCCTCCTGTCAAACAATATTTTCATTCTTTCCACTTTCATATTTCCTATTCTTGAGGCATTCGTACACGTACTGTACACACATATCTCAGGAGCTGGTAAAGACTGAAATATTCTTCTTCAGATTGAAGGATACCTTTATTTTATAAAAAATCTAAATTACAAAATGCAAAAATATTACAAAATTAGAAAACACAACTAGTGATTCTACAGAATAACACAGACTTTTTTGTGGAAGTTAGTTTTCTAATCTTTTTAGTTATGGCCAACTTTTCGGTTTCCCTCACCCTTTTCCCAACTGCCACCTATTGACACTTATTTCCAAAATTTCAGAGTTTTCGGAGAAAATCGGACCTACGCCAACTTTATACGTGTATTTCACCCTGTTCTTAGAAGAAATTTGAAGAACAAAGAGCCATTTATAAGACAATTTTGAAAGTATCGAAGGGGTTTTATTTAAAGTTTCCCAAAATGTAAAGAATGTTCTTCAAAATCGAAGAGCTTCGAATCGGACCTGATCAATCGAGGAATATTGATTTTGGGACAAATTCCAGAAATATGCGCTAGTATTGTTCACAAATGGAAGTTTTGAGGGAAAAGAAACTTTTTGGGAATCAGAGGACTCCAAAACTTGTATTTCTGTTGAAATCTCGAAATCGATTTACTGTAAGTTTACATAACTTTCTCTACACCATGAATTTTACTTCGTAGATATGTACGTATACGAGAAAGTAAAAAACCTTAAGGGTGAACCTCCCTCCCTTATATACACCGCCTAAAACCCGACTCCTATGAGGTGGAAATGCACTGAAAGAAGTAACGTAATTTATCTTTAATTACTGTTACCATATCATTACCCAAATAACTGTTGAAATTTTTCTGGCTCTGAATGTGATCATGGACAGCGCTTAAAGAATGTCTAACGTACGTCGTATTGTATCACGTGTGTACTCTTACATTGCCCAAATCAGACAGTTCGGAGTACTATGCTCGCACTTTTTCTTGATTCTCCAGCTCCCTAGTTCTTGCTCAGCCCGGCACAGCACGGCTCGGCAGAAAACATGAGCCCCACTCGGAACGTCACGGCTCAGTTTGCAGTGCTGCTCACCTTCTTCCTTTACAATTCGGACTTTCAGTTTTCGCTCACTCTTTATAACGACCTCTGCGTACTGTGCACCTTTTCGTTACTCAATAATTTCCACAATTATTAATTATTACTTCAGAATTAGAAAAAACCTTGAGTTGTTTCTCATTGCTATCTAGTCGTAGACGCGCTTTTACGCTGAGTTTCCTGTGGATGTTGAGAGCACTGCACTGCCGTGACGTAAACAGAACCTGCCTCCCCTCGCACCCCCGCTGTGGAGTATCAAGAAAAAGTGCGCGTATAGTACGAAGACCTCTGCTCTTGGCCGCTTACGTCCTTACAATTTTGCTTGGTATAATATAGAAAGGAAATGGAAGTGAGATTTATGAAACGACTGCTTTATTGACGGAAAATGAGAGTGACATACATTTAAACAATTACTAACACATTTCTTTCCTTACTCGCCACGACAAACATTTGTGACACGATTCTTCATGACTAGTTCCTTTTTTTAGCTTTTTTCTGTGATTGAGAAGTAATTTTGTTTTGTTTAAGAAACAATTTGCGGCAAAGGAATGAAGTGAAACACCAAAATGAGATTACGAATAATACTACTATTACTAAGATCGCCAGATAAACGTCCAAAAGATGATATTGGTACCAAGACAGATCTTTTACCGCCGATTGTAAATGTGGAGCTCCTTTATGCCGATTAGTGTATTCAATCCACCAAATAGCTCGTTCCAGTGGGGTTTCTGGTTGGTCACGAAATAATCGAGAGAGATGTTTGGCATTTCCACTGTACCTAAAAATACAACAACAATCAAAAAACAATACATAGACAAAAATACACATTATTGAATGTACATATAACCTGTACAAAACCATGGTTAACTAGTAATGTAATGGATGGCGGCGAGATAGCGCGGCGCACAGAGTAGTTCAGAGCGGTGTAGAGAGGAGGAGTAATTAGCGGCAGAGGGGAGGCGAGGCCAACTCACCCCTACGAACTTCCTCATAAATACGCTGATCGCCAGATCAGAAGCCCCTTATTTGCTTCAGCTATCGCCGAGTATTCTTCTTTTGGTGAAACGAAGACGTGCGAATTCCGTACAGTAGTAAGTGTCTAGTTTGCTTGTAATTCTAGTAGAGAGTTTAATTGAAGTAGGCGACGAATGAGATTTGGAATAGTAATATTGTGAGCAGTTTTTTGAAGTTGTGTTGGAGGAGAGCGCAATAAAAGACGACGCATTAGAATTCAGGGCAAAAGACTAGAACGGCGTTATTCACTTTGTTCTGGTGGATCGAGTAGCCAGAATTTAAGTGATTTACACGTTGATTGAGTACGTGGAATCAGTCAGGAACAATTAAGCTGTGCCATAAAGAATCAGCTAGTCAAATATCAAAGTGCGCGACGCCCTGGACAGAGCTAAAAGCGGCCACCTGGCTGTGATCGTGCGAGGACAATAAGCACGCGGGCGAAAACTTAACAATCGCGCTGAAGAACAATTCCTGAAGGAGGCGAAGAAGAGGGCCACCGAACGGAAAGAAGAAGGACCGTAGGAGAAGAAGAAGAGGCGAGGAAGAAAGAAGAGTACCAGGAAATAAGAAGAGAGAAGCAGACGAGACCCAGCATCGCTGCTAGAGCGGCGAATTCCAACAACGCAGTCTCTGGTGTCGGCGAAGCGCGGAGCCAAGGTCGAACGCCGAGCCGCAAGCGCCGAGGTAACGGTAAGGGAAAGGGGGACGTGTTAGCGAGGCCACGAACGCGCGAGCAGCTGGAAAGACGGTTTCGTAGTAAAGTAGGGCGAATATTACGCTTTACAGAATTCGTGAATAACTCGCGTAATTTGTTGCACCTAGAATTTTCATATCATTGTCTGGAATGCCTTATGAATGAAAAGAACATTGCCCTTTTGAAATTAATTGTAAAGAAAGTCATTGCTTAGCTAAGAAAAATGTTGAACAATGTGTAAAAACTTGTGAGAGAATCAGAGTAATTGAGTGTGAATTCAATTGGTCATTGTAAATAATAATTTTTCGTTTTTTGAGTGTGAATTGTGATTTAGAATAATTAAGTGTTTAATTTCAAGCAAAAACGTGCACGAAAGGCAGTGTTTGAAAGAGTACCAGTCGACTGAGTCATTGATTTAAATTTTTGTACAATTATCATAGTTGATTTGTTTAAAGAGGTTGGAAGATTTACAAGTGTTTCAAGCATATATTTCGATCACTAGAAAAATATTCCTGCCGTTTTTTTGTTTGTTTGTTTTTCTTTCAGAGCAAGCAAAGAAATTGTATTTTTTTTTAAATTGAATAATTTAAGAATATATCTGAACTTGTTACAGAATTTGTGTATGTGTGTGAATCCATGTTCCTTGAATTCCCTACTATCTGCCGCAAGAATCCTCTGCCCTGGGAGTAAATCAAAAGCTCGCAAGAGCAATAAATCTGCTTGCATCCTCTGGGCCAGTTTGGATTTAGAAGGGAGAGTAAAGGTTAGAATATATATATATATATATATATACATATATATATGTACGTATGTAATAACAATAATAATAAAATGAAATAAAGACAAATTCTATTTTACGTACCATCCAACTGCGTAATTTGGGAGCGGGCGTCTGAAAGTTAGCAATCTCTATTTCAAATACGTTATAAATAGGTAATTTCTAAATGATTAATTCGTAAACGTATAACAAAAGCTCCAATGTAATAAACGAACAAAGAAATATGTAACAATGTGCACATTCTAACAATACGTAGCATCCACCTTATTCAAAACACGTCTGAAATTACGATCAGGAAGCGAAAGATTTTCAGAGCAAGCTACTATCTCTGACGCTCAAGTACTACACAAATACACATATTTTCGAAAAATTTAACATGACCTTATCTGAAGATCTGTTTTGGATGAACACATTGAATTAAGAAAAACAATTGTATCTTCACAACTGTAATTGTAGGAAGATGCCCAAACTTTTTTTAAATTTGTGTTTCAAAATCAGGCATTTCAACAAACAAGATACCTGCACCATTCTCTTAACCTTCCTTTACGCTATCTAAGGTCCAATTTAATACAAAAATGTGCGGTTTTTAAGAAAAAAATGGTTTAAAGAAAATGATAAGTACCTATGTTTGACACAGAATTTTGCAAAAAATATGCAAGTTCTTGAAAAATTGGCCATGTCCTTATTTGAAGATCTGTTTTTGATGAACATATTTCATTAAGAAAAAATTGTATCTTCATAGTTGTAATTGTAGGACGACGCCTAAAAAATTGAATTTTTTCAATTTTCGAAAAATGAGGGTTTTCAACGAACATGAGACTTGCAACATTCTCTTAAACGTCCATAAGACTATCGAACAACAAAATTTAATTCAAATTGTTGGCGCTATTTTTTGAAGATCTATCGGGGACTATCAGTTTTGGAGAAAACCGGCTGGTTTTGGAGAAAGTCGCTAGTGTTGTTCAGAGACAGACGGATGTTTATATCGATTTTCCGATATAAAGGACCCATAAAAAAGGATTGTGGCTATACCACGTGTTAGAAGACCTTTTTTCAATAAATTTTGCAACTGGATTTATCCACTTTTTTGTTACCAGGTCCCGGTAATAAGAGTTTTTCTGCCGAAAATTCGCCGTTTTTTGCGCGGCATTACATAACTTTCTTTTCTTAAGAAGGAAATTCTTAGGCGCGAGAAAGTAAAAGGGCTCTGTCTACAATATTGTAGTTGCAGGGAGATGCTGAAATCAATTTTGAACTTGAAAAATCAAGGACATGAACGAAAATGGGTTTTGTACTATTCTTGTAAGCACCCTTTATGCTATCCGAGGGGAAAGTGTAATTAAAAAAATTGGAGCCGTTTTGAGGAAATTTCAGAAATGTTTAGGTTTCATGTAAAGTCCCTTCTAAAATCAAAACACTAGTTTCAAATTCACTTCGAGTTTCATTAACGCAGGTCTGCACAACACCTGCTTCTTCGGGCATTGTGAGCGAGTAAAGAGCAGGATTGAGTGGGAGGCGGGTTCGTGGGGAGGCGGATAGTCTGCCATTGCACAGTGGGCACAGTGGGGGCCGCGGCGGTTAGATTGAATGCCTATGTCTAATGCAATGACCCATGCTGTAAAATTTTATCTCCACTCCCTGGTATTTTTAAATGGGCAATGTCCCGTATTTCCAACTACAAGTGTCACAATTTGTTCTTGCGTGCACAGCTATGTAACAACATATTTTCCTTTTGTAATTAACTAATTCGTTTTAGATTCATATTTCGCATTGCAATACAGCGACCACAAATATTTTCAATAAGGCAGTATTACTTGAACTGCATGTTACAGACCGTAATGTACTCGCCGATTGCTCTTTCAATTTACGCGCTACTGTTCGAATTGCGCATTCTCATTGGTAGTTCCCACTTCTAGAATGACTCTCATCCCCACTCGTCCTCACTGTCCGCATTTGCACTCGAATATCACGCGCGCGGCTCCCGAGGTACGTGAAAGTGCAATATACTGTGCAGGTCTGCTTTAAAGTGATCGACGAATATCAACATTTTGGAGAAAAGCGGCTGAACTGTTGGTTTTTTTCGCTAGCTTTGATCATAGACGAACGAACAGACGGGTGGCTTGACAGACAGTTTTGTCTTGAATGGATTTTCATCTCTCAAGGACCCACAAAACCGATTCTGACTATACTCTTAAAGGAAGTACTTTACTACACATAGTGGCAAGTTTTATCCACATTTTCGTTATCAAGGACCGACAATAAGAGTTTTTCTGACGAATATTCGCCGATTTTCGGCGCACGATTACAATAGTGTCTGTTCTTCAGAAGTAAATGCGAGAAGGTAAAAAAACAAAAAAATTTGAAATTTATTTCTCAAATATTGACTATTGAATTTTATTTTGTGTTGTTTCATAGAGTACTAGTAATCGTGTATATGAACTGAAACGTTTGTGGATGAACTCGTGAATATGTTTGTCATATTATTAGATGAAAAAATATTTTCTGAGTAACTGTGATTTGATTGCATAAAATTGAAGAATACAGCTCCTAAGTCAAATTGTACGGTTCCCTTCTTGTTCGTAGCATTTCTGCTGAATTCTATCACAATTTTCAAATACATTTATAACATCATGCTGAAGCACAACTTTTCAATTCGAAACCAGCAACGTTTTTTTACAATTGCAAATTTTTTTTTTTTATATTTCACGTTTCAATTTATTTTATGCAACTAACTCGGAAAGTAAATTATCCTATTTTAACTCTTCTTTAAATTACACATTTGAATTTTAATTGTCATGCTAATGTACGCACCTTGCATTAGAAAACATTTCATTCAGGGCATTCCTTAATGTATTTCCTGAAAACTCTTTATATGGAATCTGGATGGCATAACCTGCTGATGTAGCCCTTTCCATATTGAGCTGCTGATCTCCAAAAACGGGTATTCCAATTAATGGCACGCCATGGTATATGGCTTCTAAGGAACTAAGTAATCCTCCATGTGTGATGAACAATTTTACGTTGGGATGAGCTGAAATGAAAACGTACACTTCATTTCATTACATTTATTTAAAGGCACTCGCCTTCCGTAAATAGCGAAAAAAAACCCACAAGGATATGAATATAAAACGTTGATTTTAACTGTGGCTTTGAGACTCTGAGTGCACTTTTTATGAACTGTAAGGAAACTTATAATTAAGTTATTTAGCAATCTTGTGGAGACGGACAGTACGTAAAAACATAAAAGGTGCTGAGATGAAAGTTTAAGAATAAAACCTGTGGTGTTACAACAGAACATGCTCTCTTGACTTATTTCTAAATTTGCAATTTTCGAAAATTAAGAGAGTTCGACGAAAATAAGACCTACACCATTCTTTTAAGGATTTCTTGTTCTACGCACGCAGAAAATTTGAAGAAAAAATTGAAGCGGATTTTGAAAAAAAAATTTTTATAAATTGCATTACATTCAAGAACAGATTAAGCAACCACTAATAATAATGATAATAATAATGATAATAATGATAATAATAATGATAATAATAATAATAATAATAATAATAATAATAACAACAACAACAACAAATTAAGTGAGATTTGGTTTTGCTTAGCAATTAATCCGTTTTCAAATTTGTTAAATCTATGTGGTCTGGGATTCAAACTCCTAGATGGAAAGAAAACCCTTCACAACATCAACCTCTTGTTTTATACGGACGACTTCAAATTATTCACAAAATACAGGAATGCGTTAAGCATATAGTTGGACATCACAACACAATTCAGCAAAGACATACACATGACTTTTGTGAACAGACAAATGTGTCACACTTTATGTTAAAGGAGGAAAAATCAATCCTCAACCACACTATTTATCAAACCTGCTCAATAGAACAATTACAGTCACATGACCAGTATTTAGGTTTCAACCAAAATATTATGATCAACCAGAGACAGCAAGCGGCTAGTAAATATGTTAGCCTGCGTCTTACGGAAATTCTTGAAACAGAGCTGATTTCCAAGAATAAAGTGAAAGCTATAAATATCTGGGGCATCCCTGTGCTGATTTATTCAATTGGTCACAAACAGATCTGGGTAACCTAAACAGAATGGTATGCACTATGCTCACTAAGTATAGAATGTATCACCCTAAATTAGCAATTGAACGCCTCTACATTCCCAGGAAAACAGGTGGTCGTGGTCAACTAGATCTGATGTGATAGGGGATTTTTTTCTTCTTAATTTAGCAACTGGATTTATCCATTTTTTTTGTTATCAGGACCCACCAATGATTTTTTTGGTCGAAAAGCGGCCGTTTTTTCGCGCAGCATTACATAACTTTTCCTATACTATACGTACGTATAGTATACGGGAAAGTAAAAATGTATAAGAATGTACAATATTAGAACTACCAAATATAAGTAGATTGTTACATACCCAATATATCATTTTGCGGTAACCACTTCCTGATCACGACGTTAGCTGGCTTCCCGGGGAGAGTATCAGCTTCCCATTTCCATATCACAACCTGCTTCAGAGATGCGAAAACTTCTAGGATGCCAGCAACTTTTTCTTTAGGCATCTGAGAGCTCTGAAGAGCCGATCCCATACTAAAGTAAATGACTCCATTGTGGGCATTTGTTATGATTTTGTTCAAATCCTGTAATAAGATAGTGACAAACATTTTAGTTGTTAATAAGGTGAAATGCATGTTTATATGAGGTGCAAAATTCGAGAGTTTCAGCATTAAGTGAAGCTTTATATCGTACACCATATTTACAGTGTAAAATGAAATCACATTGTAAAATACATATTGATAGTCAAATAAATTTTCGGGGAAAAATTGTGAAGGTTTCACATTATATTTTTGAGAAATATTTAAGAAGATTAAAAAAAGAAATTACCTGGTAGGAGTGCACCAAACAGATTTAAAACGGAAAATGTAGAATTTCGTAGATTACACTACGAAGAAACCCAAAGGCACAAATACAATCCTCAACATACTTTACGCTTTATTACACATCGGAAATGGTGTGTACGAAGCCCTTAGAATCCTTCTTTCCAAGTTGGGTTTCTTAAGCCGTTTTACGCACCGGCAAAGGTGGCTCAGGACATCAACTGATGTCACTGCAGGGCCTCTGACCGGGAGGTCCTAGGCTACACCTAACAGTGACAGGACATTCGACACTAGCTAGTCAGCTAAGTCGAGTTCGGCCGCTGTCTGGAAGAGAATTCTAGTGGCCGGCCGCTCTAATCGCTAGTTTTCCGTGGCTTCTCCGATCAACACCAGGCGAGTGCCCAAGCAGTTCCCAACCAAACGCGACACGGACCGCGCGCGATTTTTCCTTGTTCGTCCTATCCTCACCCGTTTCCTTACACACAGAAATGAAGTCTAGGGTCCAAATCCTCTCAATGAACCTCTCCCTACTTTCGTTACTTGTCCGTCAACTAATATTAATAACGAAACTAAATAAGGCCATAACTTTTTTACCCAATGAAAGGAAATTTAGATTCGTTTCGTTTCAGTAAAGCAACGAAACTGTCTTCAAGGATCTGTTCATTCTGAAACGATACTAAATTCGCGCACACTTTCGTTTCGTTACTTGGAAAGAAACTAAGCTCACGAGAAAATATTTTTTTTTGTTATTTACGTCGTTAAACACGCGCTAAGCTTCTTTGAAACCAATCATCCTAACAACGCTTTAAGAACGCGTCCATAGCAACGGCCGCTAAAATGCTCGAGAGTCTATCCCTATATAGAATTTGAGTAAACTCCTCGTGTGCGTGCATGTGGATTTGCGGTTCCGTCTCTCACGGTTAGGCCACTTCCCGAGCATCAATTGAAAATACGAGGTGTCATTCTACGCGTTTCGGTCTCCTGAAGGGGAACTGATAATTGTTTCCAGATTCGGCCATAAAATTCTAAGAACTTTCCAAAAACGTGTTTTTCGCGTTTTGGCGCAGCTATCTTGGTGAGGTGCTGGGAACTAAACCAACGCCACCTAAATAGATCAATGTAGGTGGCGTTGATTAAACTCCAGTACCAGTACCGACGTAGATGAAGAATAAGAGAAAGACATAGAGGAAAATAGAGGTAAAGACCTAGAGGAAGACATAGAAGGAGACGGAGAGGAACACGGTGTTGAAGACGAAGAAGAAGAGAACGACAAAAAGAAAGACGAAGAGAAAAAAGACACAAAGACGAAGATTAAGACGAAGAAGAAGACAGTGAAGAAGACGAAGAAAACGACGGAAAAGAAGGCGAAGAAGAAGACGGCGAACAAGACGGGGAAGACGACGACGAAGACAACAAAGAAGAAAACGACAAATATTAAGACGACAAAGAAAAAGACGAAGAAGACAAAGAAGACGACAAAGAAGAAGATGAATCAAAGAAAATGAATTAAGTAAAAGACATATTGAGTTGCCCGTCTGTGGCTGTGGGTGCACATCTCCGAGACGAACATAGCTATGTCATCGAGCTGGTTGCTGCGTCTGGGCTGCGGGGATCAGTGTTATGTCTTCAAAGAATATCGAGAAGACGATAATTTTTATACGGGAAATGTAGATAAACCAAGTGACCTGGGCCGTTTCAACGCACCCCCAGGGCCCCCAAAGGTTCTGAAAAAATCTAATACTATTTTTTTCTTCAAAAAATAAAGAAAACGTATGAAACCTGTTATGTATGATGAGACTGTACACAAAAATTGGCATAACGGAGTGACGTGTCGGGCATCATTGGATAATATCTATAATATGGGATGTTGCTGGTTGATGCGTTTCAATTTTAAAGTGTATAATTCAATAAAAAAGCTGTCTCTTTCAATGTAATTATAAATATATGTTTAAATTTTTGTTTGAATAATGTTAAAATGAAATACTAAGAAATGCTTTCAAAATATCAAAAGAAACAAAATACAATGTGAATTGATAGTATTTTCTGTATATTTCAGCATCGAATTTGGGGGAGAGAGATCGGTGAAAGTAAGAATAGGGGGCCTTCCAAATCAGCCTAGGCCCAAGGGCCCCCAATGCTGATAAAACGGATCTGCAAGTGACTCGGTGGTGCAACAAATAAATGCGTGATTGCTGTCAACGACATGTTAAACTTGATTGTTAAAATGTGTACTACAACAAATTGACAGAAAAACATTCCGAAATAACTCTTGACGAAATCAATTTTATGAAACCATTACATTCAGGACAATTTCAGTTCACTACGAATACACAGCAATTATCTGCATGATTTGCACACGTTATTGGCATTATGAAAATACAAAACACTAAAACACAGCTTACACAGAACACTTCTAAACACAAAGGAAGGAAATATATCACTAGAGATATTAGTGTTAACAAGTTCATAGACACCGCAATTCTGACACATCTCAATGCCAGATTAACAAGTCTGAGGAAGTAAAAATATGAATGAATCTGCACAGAATTACCTGTTGGTACTTCAGCATTATATTACATGCAATTTCTTAAGATGTAGATTGAATAAAATTGCTACATATAAGGAAAAGGATTCTACGGCAAGTCAAAGAGAATGTTAAAATCAGATTTTAAAAAGTAGCTGTCACAAAAAAACTGTGCCTGATGGAAAAATTCTGAATACATACCTGACTTCAGTATGAAAAACCGCACTAGATTCACTAATAAGATTTCTTGTGAAGAAAACCTTGTCAACCAGTGTAATTAATGAACTTAATATTTTAATGAACATTTTGACTGCAAAACTCCCTTAGCATGTGTCGCGATATTAATGAAAGAAACTGGAGAGACCTATCATTTATCGAATGTAACTCTCTAAAACACAAGACATTAGTTCACACTGAAGATACGCAAAACATAATTCGAGCATTGCAGGAAATTTGTTAATTTCCATAAGGCTTGGTTCGTTTCAGGGCCGTAGCTAGGATTATTTCTCGGGGGGGGGGGGGCTTCCAAAATTTAAAAAATGGATAGTACGAGATTTATTATAATGTCTTCATCGGGTTTGTTTAAAAGATATGCTCTTAAAAAATGAAACACCAACATGGTTTTAAACATATTTAAACATTATTTCCACATAGAATTATATCGAAAGCTTAAACACAATATTTAATTTATTATTTTCTATTCCAAACTACAGGAGGCATCAACAACAAAAGGAATTTTCTGATCTTCTTTCCAGACATAATGTCAATCACTTTGGGTCCACAGTGATATCCCTATGAATTGAAATCATGACTAGTGCACTGAGACTGTTCTCAAGCATTACACTACGTATAAAATTACTTCTACCATGAATAAAATTACATTTTTTACTCTCTTCATTGTAGAAAATGACCTCTCCACACTAGCAAGGAGTTACTGGCAAGGTAGTTAAGATAGTAAGTATTTAAAGTGCGTAAATACACTGGATCGCAGGTCTCGAAGACCTTCAGCACCTCGAGGTTAGCATCTGTGGTGGAAGCTTTTTTATACCATAGTTCATACTCAGCTTTTACTGCAGAGGATGATGTTCTGTTATCAAGTATGGAGCTAAATTTTCCAACTTGTTCATTTTGTGGACGGATTGAGAGATTTTTCTTGAAGCATAGACAGTGGTCAAGTGAGACTGAAAAGTTTCTCACAAACGAGAAGACTAACCAGAAATTCACTTTTTTCTATAGCTGCCAGTAAGGTTGAGGCCGTTGAAGAACTTGTCCGCCCGCGCTTCCTTAGAAATGTCTGCCAAACTAATGCAAATACAGTAGAAGAGTTCAATGAATGTTAAGACTGTCATGTCTTTCGATGAATCTGGTTTCGCAAAGACGGAGAAGTCTTTTTTACTTTCTGGCACACATGTAGAAATCACATCCTGAAGAATTTTATTTGCGAATGGCTGATTTCGAAAGAGATTCACTACTTCGTTGACCGTACCAAGACAATTCTTAACCGTAGAAATTGACATCGTATTAGATAACGCAAGGTTGAAGCAAAGGCTCGCACAATGAACGTATCTTGTATTCGAGTACTGTTGCCTGATTCTAGACTGGACACCACCATAGCCTCCTTTAGTACTAAAGGAGACTATGACACCACCAATGTGAACTGCCATCGTCACAGCACTATCATATCCTTGCCCAGCAAAATTGGACATCACAGCGCACAAATATTTCAATAGCAGAATTTTATCTCAACATAATAATACTTACATAAAAATGTCAAATTTTATATGCAAACATATTATTTTCTATTTACAAAACTGGCAAATCAAACAGGAAAACCTTTCAATGCAAAAACCAAAAACATAATCTCTACTTACTATCCGACTAGATTCTAATGAATCTAAGTCAACTTTATAGTTCTTAAAACAATAAGTGATGCTTGACTCGATGAGACTTTAGATCGTTTCATTTCAATAGCTTTCAAAATACGAGTAACACTGAAAAAAAAGAAAAGAAATGGCTTAAAGCAAAATATGTCACACTACAGACAATGTAGTTACATCAGCTGATACCTTCATCTAGTATTTTTGCATATCTGTTTTTAGTCATCTTCCCGCGAAATTTTTTAGCGCGTGATTCAAACAATTTAAAATATTTAAGCTGCATCTGTATTAATCAGCAGAGTTTTAATTACTTTACTTTACTTTTATACATGTCGATATATTTGGATAAATTTAAACGAATGAATAAATAATGAATGAATGAAAAAAATTAGAATTTCGGGGAGGGCTTCAGCCCCTCGAGCCCCTCCCATGGCTACGTGCCTGGTTCGTTTTCGGTGTTTATTGATACTCTGAAGAATACCGTGTTTATAACATATAACAATTCGCAGTTTTCCAGCGCACGATTACATAACTTTCTCTTCTTACGAAGTACTTTCATAAACGCGAGAAAGTAAAAATGAATTTTAGAAGATGCAATACATTAAATGAATAGTACACATAAAACACATGGTGCTATTGAATTACTTTAGTTTGCGGCAGGCGATGTTTGCCACACTCAACAGTTTCACCGAAATCGAAAAGAAACGACACTACGCCCAGTACCGCGCCGCGCCGGTGTCTGCTGTGACGCGGCAGCCAGTTTGAATTTCGCGCCCGGAAGTAACATTTAAACTAAATTTTCTTGAAGCATTTTTTTTTCTTTCGGAAAAACTGGATCTGCCATTCTCAACATAGAATCTGGGGTAATTTCGGCCTCAAAAGTTTAGTTTTTAAGGCCCTAGAACGCCTCGTTTAGGAGTTATTTAATGATATAGATTTAAAATGCTGTCGAGTGTGTTGCAGGTTGCATTTGACGTGAATATGTAGCGCCATGTAGTGTAGTTACAACAGAATTAACAACACATAAATCTTCTCGGTGAAGAAACACGTAAAGTGCCAACTTTCATGGAGATGGGTCCAACGGTGTTGGAGTTTTGCTCTTATATACATACCAACATCCTGTTTCACACACACACACACACACATATATATATATATATATATATATATATATATATACATACATAGGCATATATATATGTATAGTCTATATATATGTCTATTATATATATATATATATATATATATATATATAGAGAGAGAGAGAGAGAGAGAGAGAGAGAGAGGGAGATTAATAATACATGCTACAGTATAAGGAAGGAAAATAAAAAGTAAGGGTGAAAATATCCCACTCCGCCTCTCTACCCTGAAAACTCCAAGAGTGAATTACATTACTATTCTAATGCCTCATAAATGGGCCTCTCACCTCCGGAAGCGGTTTGCCCGGGCGAACGTGCATGCCCCCCACGGGCACCAGTGTCGGCATGAGCGGGCGCGGATAGCTGACTGCAACGTGCGCGTTGACGAGCATGAGTGCTGTGGCGCGTTGCAGGTCGCGCACGTGCGGCAGAGGCCGCCGGGAGTCGACGCTCAGCCAGCGCCGCATCACCGCGTCCTGCGCCGGCAGGTAGTACAGCTCGCGCCCCAGCTCCTGCACACATTTGGATCGCTTATTTCGAAAGAGCCACTTCTCCGTCACACGGTGGGCGCGCGCACGTTGTTAAAAACCGCAACATCTCCGTAGAAGAGGTCATGCGCAGACTAAGACAAGAAGGGGGAGGGGCGCAACTCCATTTCTAGGACCATTCTTTGAGATATTTTTATCTGATTTGAAATTTTAATGAAACAACAATTTTCAGCCTTGTTTTAAGTTTTGAATTTTTGGCTGTTGTAGGAGGGATCAACTACGACATGGCCGCATTTTTTCGGGACTGTTTCGTAAATTTTTAGCTGATTTTTTCCGATTTTTGACTTCTGACGCAGTTTTAGGGCTTGGTAAGGGAAGCCCAACAAACCCTAGAATTAAATCTAAATTTCCCAAAGGTGTATTCCTTCCCCCCTAATTAAAGAGCAGCTGGCATGAGGAAATCCACACCTCCCATCCACAAGACAAATTCCCATTTTGTTAAAAAAAGTAATTGTAAGAACCAGTGTTAAATTTGAATTCCTTTTGTATCGTAAATTATTAAATTATATTACATTTAGAATCTCTTGTAATGTAATTTGTTAGCTTCATTAGAAAAGAGTGTGAATAATGTAAAACATGTCGACAAAACAATGTAAAGCAGCAACTAGCTGCTGGTCTTATTGGAAAATAAAACTAATGATGCTACAGAATGGCACAGACTTTTCCGTATTAGTTTTCTATTTCCTTGGGTCTGGGCGAGATATTCGGAATTGCCACATACTCATGCCAGCTGCCATCTGTCGCCGTCCAAAGTACATTATTTGGACATTTTCTTAATTTTTCGGTTTCCTAATGGTAGAACGGAAATATTAATTTCAGAATATTAAAGAACACTAAAAATAGTTTCTAAGAAAATCGCGTTTAAGCGCTACTAAAAATGCGAAATTTGAAGTTCTTTTCCTTTGCTTTTTCAAAAATTACAAAAATATAATTTTTTGACTTGTCTCTCACGTCGTTAATATTTACATTACCGGTACTTTGTTGATATTACTATATTAATGGGTACACGTGCTTTAAATAATATCAAGTAAAGTTTCTCGAAAACACAACCGTTTTCTGTGAAAACTAGCTGAAAAATCTGCAATTTCAGAAACGCGCAAACACTATTTTCTCAAAAATGGCTCCAAATTTTTTCTTCAAACTTTTGGAACGGATAGAGATAATTGCACTATTTGATATGATGTTATGTATATTTTGAGGTATTTTTTCGTTTTTTAAAATATTACACAAACGTAATTTTTTTGAAAGATCTCTCACCTCTTTCAACTTGTTTATCGGTTAGACATAGTACGTTATAAGCAGTTCATGTTTATGTGGCATATGTAAGGGCATATATTCCAGGTTTCTGCATAGAAGAGGGTCGAAGGTAGATATTTTATTGCTTAATTACTTTTCTGTTGATATTAATGTTTGGAAAAATATTTGTATTATACTGCACTAGTGTAAAACAAATATTTATATAAATAAATGTTATCTGATGCTCACTACATTTTTTAACGCATATTCTGAGTTTTAAACGCGTATATTGGGTATTTTATGTGTAAATATCGCTAATTTTAAGTGCATGGTTCTGTTGACAGACGGTCATTCGAATCTTCATTACGAGTTTCATTATGGATTATCCTAGGAAGAATTACTAGATAAGAAGCGTTTGGGTAAAATACTATTGGTGAGAAAATTAAATGTAAGGACCTTTTTTCGTTACTTAACGTCATAAAATATTGGAGAAAATGAGAAATTAAATTTGTTTCGTAGGCGAAAGAGTGGAAGTCGATCAGTTTCCGTTTGAAAGATGGCTGCTCCTTAAACATGAATCAAATTACAATGTAAATTATTTACGAGTTTTTAAATAAAGAAAGGAAGTGGTCATACTGAAAGGTTGCTATGTGTCTTATTACTAACAATACCAGAGGCACACATCACTTCACATCTTGTTATTCAGTGTAAGATTTTCATCGTACTTATCGGCACTGTTACTACTCATGACAACTTATTAATCTGTAATGCAGCGTTGCTCTTTAAACGTTGACAAATGTTTTGTCACAGTTTTCCTATTTTGAAGTGTAAAAAAAAATATTCAGTGTCATGGTTTTCCCTTACAGACCTTATGAATTATATCGGCAATAGCTAGGTTAAAATTTTATCTAAAGTGTTTGTAGGCAAGAAGTTTTTAAGAATTTTAGTTTTGTATGTAAGATACTCTTCAGGGGAAAATTAAACAATACATTGATTGAAACAAATTCAAGTTTTAAATTACTCATTTTTTGATTTTTTGGAACAAAAATATCTCTTCAGTTAGTTCTGTGGGATCACAGCATACCGGCTCTTCTGTTCGACATATAAATTGGGAAAGGTGTTTCATCATCGTGAATACCTGAAATACGCCGAACACGAAGTTGATGAATCTCTGGACGAAGCTCATGCGGTCGTTGAACGGAAGGAAAGGGTCCGGCACATACGCTGCAGGCGATGGTGAGCCAGTGGCGCTGTACATCCACGAGGAACCCACGTAGGGGCACACCTGCACGACAGGGCAAGTAGTTGGTAATATTTTCTACAAAGTCGAACTCAAGTGTCTACCCAGTCTCATTTCACTTATTTTGCAGAATATCAGCAGCAATTTTCATCCAATTTTTCAAGTACACAATAACGATGTAATAGGTATTGCCTGATAACATATTGCAAAAGTTTTGGTCAGATACAAGCGTGTTTTCACGGGTTACAAAAACAGTTCAAACTATACAAGTAACTTAAGTTTAATACGATGAATGCATTAACAAATATTTGATAATTTTTTTTCTCAATTACGTCATTAAAACTGAATCCATTGTTTCTCTGCCGTCACAGGTATTCCGAACTACAACTGAACGATCCTTCACGTACCCACCTGGATGATAGGGGCATCGAAGATGTGCGCCAGTCCCAAAAAGGCCTCGTTGAAGAAGGACTCGACGATGACGACGTCGAAGCGGCCCTTCTCCCCGCGCGCCAGCGACTGCACCGCCGGCTGCCTGAGGACGCCCTCGCCAATCGTGGAGCCCATGCTCCACAGGAAGTACATGCGCAACACGTACGGCATGTCAGCCATGTCGAAAGGGTTGAAGGAATCTGCGAGGGTGGGCTTAGAACACTAAATGCAATTTACAACAACCGCTCCGAAAATAAACTGTGAACTTAAGAACTTTATGATCACGAATGAACTGAATGGAAAGTAGAACAAGTGAAATAAATAGTAGACGCACAATAATATATTGAGCTTCGAGAAGTGATTTAAATTTCAACCGTATCCTGGGTTAACGATCCATGATTTCAACATAATTACACGAGTACAATGAAATTTAAATAAGCAATAGCAAGAAAGTAAAAAGGTTAAAAGTATACACTTATTTACATCAAATGGGTCATCAGCTCATGGAATAATTTTGCGACGTCGCTTCGGCTCAAACATCAGTGCTTTCATCAAGAATTTAAAAAAACTTCATAAGAAATACAGTGAAGGAAAGGAGTCCAAAGACACATGCATACTAATAACGTATAACATAACTTGAGCTTTCCATGAGTTGACGGTCCATTTTATTTAAACGATGTAAATCATTTTAATTATTAATCCTTTATTGAACGCGTGTAAGCCTGTTGAATTTAAAGATCGTTAACCCAGGTTATAGTTAAAATAAGAGTATTCTGAAATGGTTTTCTTAGTGTTTTTCTTCAGCATATAACTCTGGTCGACAAGGTTTTCTTCACAAGAAATCTGATAAGTGAATCTAGTGAGTTTTTTAATACTGAATTCAGATATGATACAAATTCAGAATTTTTCTAATAGGCACAGTTCTTTTGTGACAGCTAGGTTTTAAAATCTGATTTTACATTCTCTTTGACCTGTTATAAAAACCTTTACCTTACATATAGCGATTCTATTCAAATTGTATTTAAGGAAGTTATCTGTAATATCATGTTGAAACACCGACAGGCAATACTGTGAGGGTTCATTAATGTTTTGACATGGTCAGACCAGTTAGTCGGCATTATGATGCGTCAGAATTGCGTTGTCTTTGAATTTGTAAGCATGAATATCACTAGCGATATATTTCCTTCCTTTGTGTTTAGAAGTGTACTTTGTAAGCTACGTTTTAGTGTTTTGCATTTTCATCATCGCAAGAACGTGCGTAAATCATGCAGATAACTTCTGCTATATTTGTGGTGAGCTGACATGTGACTCAAGAGGCGAAATTTAACGCCACTATCAAAAAAGTGTTATCAACATTACTCTGGCCGTGAAGTTGATTTTGAAAATAGCTGGGCCCCAAATCTATGTTTTGTGTGTTAAGACTGTTGTCTTGATAGAAAAATGGTACACATCACATACCATTCTCAATTGCTATGATTTGGAGGGAACCGGAGGGTCATGTAAGTGATTGTTATTTCCGTTTGACAAATATTAAAGGAACCTCGTATCCCCGACCAGAAAAATGTGTCCCATGTCCATTTCGTGAATCCTGAAAAATATATTTACCTCCATTGCATATTATATTAGGAGGAATGAAAAAAATTCATAAAAGCTATGTAGAAACTTTCTGATGGATTCTTGTACTTAAAATGGAAATTTCTCAGAGTGATGCTAAATTGAGAGAAGGGATGTTTTTTGGATTGCAAATGCGGTCATTATTTAGGTAGATAGATAGATAGATATTTATTATTTCCGCAGGTAGGTTTATGCAACCTGGTGGCGGAAAACTAAAGTTTACATATTATAATTAGGAATTAAATGCAACGTAACTTAAAATTATTTTAGAACAATAACAATAATAATATAACAATGTTAACAATAAATTCATTATTGTTTAATGTAGAATTAACATGTATTGTAAATTAGCATGTATTGTAAATGTAGAATTAATGCATCAATTCTACATTGATGGTGGTCCTGCACAGATAATTTATACTAACATATACGACTTTTTATATACTGCTCTCCACTTCGCTTCACTTCACTTCTCTTTCTACTTCTATATTGCACTTCACTTCACAACATGTCACCACACTTCAATACGAATACTATAAACTAATGCATTTAATAATCATCACAATACTAATAATGGTAACAATATAATTAATACTAATAAAAAATAACCATTCTAATAAACCTAACTTACTAACTAATAAAATTTACAAATATCATTAATTAATTTACTTTTAAATTAATTGCTGGTGAACATTTTGAAGAACTGTTAAATCCACTTCAGCGATGAGCACGGTTAAAGTTTTCATCAGTAAATTTCTGCAATGGAAAACAGGTACAAGGGTAATTCTAATATGTTGGCTGACTACTGTTGAACCAAGAAGAGAGATGTTCCAAATACAGAATATGCCCGAAAATCATCATTAACACTTTCTAAGTACAGATGGGTCGTCAGAATGTAAGTCAGGACGAGTAGTATTCCATTTAGGGTTGGATAGCTAGCAACTGATTGTATTAAAAATTACAAAAAGTTAAAATGAATATCACACGAAACTCCTACCTGATGGAGAAAAACTGAAATGATATTTCAATTCAGTGTGAAAAAAACTTCTAGAATCTCTTATTTTCATTCTTGTGAAAGAAAAAAGTTTATTTTTGTAGACCAATGTAATCAGTAGGGTGCGGATTTCTATGATTTTGCATATTTTTGTGCGTTGCTTCAGGGCATAGCTAAGTGAAATTTCTCGACGTTTGGTTAGAAAATGCTATATAGATTAATATGTTAGTGCATATTTGTGCATATTTGGCCGATTTTTCCTGTTGGTGCATATTCGTGTAATTATAGGTGCTAATCTATAAAACGTTTCATCTTTTCAAAGAATCTTATGTAATTGTGAGCGTTAATTGATTCAAAAGAGCTAGTCACAGTTTCATTTTTGGGTTTTCTGTAGATGATAAAATACTTGTGCAAATGGGGGATATTTCTTGAGAACATATTATTTTTAAACCAATCAGAAGAAATTCAGAAAGACATACAATGTACTTCATTAAGGTGAATATTTACTTCGATTATTTCTCTCGCGAAGTAGTGTAGATTATTATATTACGTTTGCACAAAAAATATATATTTTTATTCCAAGCAAATTTTCATTCCATTCTACGAATTTTATCAAGACAGGTTTGCAGAAGAAAGGGAATATTTTTAATTTTAAGTGTATATTAAAGGGCATATTTTCAGAATTTTTAGGTTATAAATACATATTTTTAAAAGCATATTTCAAGATTTTTTACGGCATAAAAATCCGCTGACCAAGCTGTTAAAAAGCGACCATAAATAAATAAACAAAAAAAAAAAAAAAAAAAAAAAATCCGCTAGTAATTAGACACGATAAATATTTGAAAGGCTGTATGGTACTATTTCTATATGTTCAATTTACCTGTACATGAACTCAATTGCATCCACACAAAATAATTTTTTCTGTACGTGAAGTAGATGTATTTAAGATAAGCGTATGTAGATATATCGACCATTTTCCAATACAATACTAAATGATTAAGATATTCGATAACTGTCTATGTCTAGAAATATTAGCAAGACAATAAATGTCGGGATTTTCCAACATATGTGTCAAAATTAAAATCTGCTTCAAAGGGTTCAAGTATCGAGTCGGTCCTGTTGACAGCACTTCATAAGTTTATTTGTTCCGCCATGGTTTTGCCCCCTCCCCTCTCGGATAATCTCCAAGATCAGCACCATTGACATAACAGGAGAGAAATAGTCGTATGGTGTTGTCGAAAAATATTGACCGTCTAGCGCTGCGTGCCGTTAAGGCTTCGTGAGATAGGAATCATTGATGTTTCAGGAAAACTTACATTTCTGTGCCAGATAGAAGAGGTCATCGTAAGCAAATCAAGAAGCTGGATACGATTTTCTGATATTTTTTCCCGTAATGTTAATTCACACATTGCAACCTTGAGTTTTGAAGACACTACGTACGGTGCAAAAAGTGATCGTACAAGTAAAACGTTAAAGCTAAATGTCTGTTGATACGAAACACGGGATATAATAGATGTGTTATGCGTGACAGTAAGCCCTCGACATCCGCGAATTCGCTATTCGCGAGTTCCGAACATTCGCGATTCGAGAAATGCTACCGGTTTTAACCTTCGAGCATAGAATACATATAGGCGCCATAGTCGCTTCCTACCCACGGAATGTTGAGGCAAACATGAAACGACTCCGATGATGTCACAGGTTGGCAGAAGTCTGGTATCGTCGTATGTTAGGCATTAGGGACTACCTTTCTGTCCCAATTTTAAACGAATTTGTGTATTATTAATTTACAATTATATTTACATCGCCGGTAAACAAATGAAACTCAATATTTTTTTATGCTTTTGAATAATTTTCAATTCGACATACCTTTTAAGAAACGAAAGATAATGTTCATTGATAGAGTTTTCGAGAATATTTTCACTGCTATGTGACTATTTGAAACAAGGAAATAATGTACAATTTAGTACATTTAACTTCAGGACTAAAGTGATTTCACTAATTAAAAAACTAGTGGTGCTACAGAATGGCACAAACTTTCCCGTATTATTTTTCTATTTCCTTTGGTCTCGGCTAACTATTCGGATTCGGACATTCTCTTGCCACCTGCCATCTATCGCTGCCCAAAGTACATTTTCTGACATTTTATTAATTGTTCAGTTTCCATATAGTAGAACGGAAACATTATTTTAAGAATATTAAAGAACAGTAAAGCCTAGTCTTAATGGCAGTTTTCTTTGAAAGATTTGGGAAAGTAAAAATAAAGGTTTATCCCTTAGCAATGGGGAAGAATTTTTCTTGATTTATCCCAAAATAGTTTTTAAAGTTGGAAGTTTAACTTACAGACCAATAATATATTATTGGTATTAAGTTTCTGTTCTACTAAATCTTCTGTTTATCCGGTTTCCATTTATCTCTCCTGATTTTTGTGGTCCATATCTTACTGAGAGAGATGTCCATTGAAAATCTGAAAGGTTTTATTCCTTCAAAACATTGCGAACACGTGAAAACAGCATGTACCTAATCTAAATACATGACCATTAGTACTTACCGAAAAAATGAAATATCAACTCCCTTTTGGAATCGATTCGTGCATTTATAAGCATAGCAAGCAACAAGCATCTTCACTCGACAGAAAATTGCCCTCACAACGCACAATGTCACAAAATACAGATAAAAAGAAGTCGGGAAACTGTGTCCGAACGCTGCAATCGCTATTTTTGCCAACCTGTGACGTCACGGAGCAGAGTTATGTTTGCTTCAAAATTCTCCGCCCAGGGCGCCTCTATGTATTCTATGCTCGAAGGTATTAACATTCGTGACTTCAAAATTCGCGAGTGCGTCTTTAGTCGTCCTGCATTTTTTTGAAAGCGAGCATTTTCTTTATCAGCGTCATCTTGTAAACGAACTCGGCAGACACCGGAACTCATAGTATCACGTTCTGCAGAAATGTTGAAGTTGGAATGTTAATTCACATTAACATTGTAAAATTCCGTTGGGTCAAATTGTAGGTAAGGGTTTTGGCCATATGAACTGAAAAGCCGTTCAGGATCTGTGCAACTCTAATTATAATGACCTCACTGAAGTTGAGCTTCAGGAAATCATCAACGAAGAAAACCTCATCGAACGTATTGATGAAGAAACGGAAGTGAAACTGCGTCCTGGAGCAACTTAAATGTCAAATCTGTTAATGGAGTTCTAAAACTTCAACAAGCTCTGGTGGAAAGGGCATTGGAACGTGATCCGAACAAAGAAAA
Organism: Acheta domesticus; assembly: GCA_031308135.1. NCBI lineage: Eukaryota > Metazoa > Arthropoda > Insecta > Orthoptera > Gryllidae > Acheta > Acheta domesticus. The sequence goes on along the minus strand of JAHLJT010009419.1, from coordinate 74,382,391 downwards.
AGCTTCGAAATTTAAAAGAGAAATAGAAGCAACAACTTCTCCACATTTTGAACAAGGAGGGTGACGAAACAAAAAATGTACCAAATCTTATATCCAATCACTTTCAACTTTGAAAACTTTCAAATATTGATTAATTTTTATCTTTGGGATGTTAATTGTGAATTATGCTTGAAGTAGCAGTCAGTACTATCGTAATTGTTTGCCAGATTTTTTCCTTTCTTTTTTAAACAGCTTTTCAATATCCATGAATCTAACCCCCCTTTCTTCATTAAAAGATAGACTCAACTAAGGGAGGAATTAATAAAAACGGGATAAAGTATAGCTAGTACAGTACACAGTCTATAAATGGAAAACTTATCGTGGCAGGAAACAATTCTTGCCGAATAGAGCAAATCACATTGAACTATTAAATTTTGAAATAAAGAATCAGGTTTTGGAATTGTGTCGCATTTTCAAATGAAAACAGTAAGAGCATCTTTGGCTCTGACGGGATACTCATGGTATGACGCAACCTTAATACGTAAGTGGACGGTCGAAAAATTGTGCTACAGTGGCAAATATGGCAGCGGTTGCGTGCTAGTCTTAAGGTCCATTCACAATGCAGACATAAGCATCAGCATAGCATTAACATAAAAGTTAGGACAATGTTTATAAGCGGTCACAGTACGTTTAACTCAAAATCGAGTATCGAAATAGGATCGAAGTCGATAGATCGAACGGAAGACTTGTTTTCCAAATTGCTTGGTTGATTTTCGATGGTTTTCTGCGTTGTTTTGTAGCGTACGATATTTATGTAGTTTAGTTTCATTGTAATATTCATAGTAGTACCATTTAGTTTTGAATTTTTTTTAAAATTAAAATGCCTAACCTATCCCAACTCATGGCCGCAAGGCAGAGACGCCGCTGGTAGGCCTTGGCTCGTAAAGAGCTGTTGTGCCACAGTACATACGTACATGTTTATATATGTTATGTACGTTTATATAAACATGCATACTTAAAACAAAATTCCAATATATATAAAATATAGATTCTCACATTCAACCAATAGTAACTAGAATGGCCCACAGAAAATAGAAAATCTGTGCTTACGCTTGTGTTGTACATTGTGAATGCTTCAGTCTATCACTTATGTTTAAGTTTATGTCTGTGCGTTACGCTTATTTTTACGTCTGCATTGTGAATGGGCCTTTAAAGTATATAAGTAGTACATCAGGCGTGGATCATCTGAATATACTCAGTGGGGTGATGGAACACAAGGCACATCTTAAAGAAAAATGTACATGTTAATGCACTGAACATAACTTCTTTCAATCACGATAAAGACACGAAACACAAAGCTTTCATCACGCATTGGGACCAATCTACAACTCCAAAAAGCAAATTACTGTACATCCTCAATTCCCTCATAGAAATGTCCTTATAGATCAGGGGTTCCACATGCGAACGTTATCGCCGCATCCTGAGATTTGTCAAAATTGTAAAGACAATCAATAATGATGAGATTGGTGGCCTATGATCTCATATGCTGACGGCGACTGACCGCTATAATCAAGATCAAGATAATATTGATTACAAAACATATTAATGAAGTTAATAATTCGTTTCTTATATAAAACATCTAAGTATCTAATAACTAGTGGTGCTACAAAATGGCACAGACTTTCCCGAATTAGTTTTTCTGTCGTTTGGTCTCGGCTAGCTATTCGGACTTGCCAATACTCTTGACAGCTATCATACATCGTCGCCCAAACTACATTTTTTTTTTTGATATTTTATTAATTTTTCGGTTTTCTAATAGTACAACAAAAATAATATTTTAAGAATATTTAAAAAAACAGTTAAACCTTGTCCTAAATGGAAATCTTCGTTGAAAAATTAGGAGCCTTTTCCAACGAAAACGGCGTTTAAGCGTTAACGTAAATGCGAAATTTGAAGCTCTTTTTTACAGAAAATTTTTAGTGTTTACAAATTGCTGGAAATGTGCATTTCAACATGAAAAACATACATTTAAAAGTTATCTGTGGTCTTGTGCTAAAAGTTATCTGCTGACGTGTGTTAATAATGATTTTGAGATGATAATGTTATCAATTTATTCATGATTTATATGTCAGTTAAGATTTACGATGAAATAAATAAATACCACAGTTATTTAAGATTAATAATTTACATGAAAGAACTTTCAAAAAATTAAATTTGTATAATTATCGAAAAACAAAAACACACCCCAAAATGAACTTTATGCCACATTAAAGAGTGCAATTAGCATTACACATTCGAAATGTTTGAGGGTTTCTGCGTTTCGAAAAATGCGTTTGAGTTTCTGAAAATACGGAATTTTGAGCTAGTTTCCACAGAAAACTATTCAATTTTCGCGAAACATTATTTAACATCATTTAAAGCACATATACTCATTAATATAATAATGTGAACAAATCGCCGCTAATGTGAGTATTAACGGTGTGAGAGACAAGTAAAAAAAATTACATTTTTATAATATTTGAAAAAACAAATGAATAGAGCATTATGGCGTTAATGTTAGCACTATCCCTACAAAAAGTTCAAAAAAATGGAGTTGTTTTTTGAGAAAATCTGGTTCTTGTAATTTTTTAAAATTTCAAATATTGCGCGCAACATTGCGCAAAAACTACTGAAATTTTCAAAAAAAATGTGTATGACCTTAATGAAAGAACTTACTTTGGACAAATTTTATTTGAAGGAAAAATGTCTATCTTCAATTTTGTAGTTCTAGGAAGACGGCGAAAAAATTTCAAACTTTCGCAATTTTCGAACATTCCGAATTAATCGTGAAAATGAGACCTGTGCCATCTTTATAAGCGTATTTTACTCTATTCTTACAAGAAATATAAAGAAAAAATTTGGAGCCGTTTTTGAGAAAATTTTGAAAATGTCCGGGGTGCTTCTTGTAAAGTACCCCCAACTTTTGAAGAACGTTTTTCAAAATCGCGGCGCATCGAGTGGACGCAGATCGACCGTGGAATATCCATTTTGGAAGAAATCGCATGTATGGTTTAGGCGGTAGTGTTGTTCACAGACTGACGGACAGACAGACGTACAGACGAACGGACGTTTGATAAAAACACATTTTCGGTATCAGAGGACCTCAAAACGTGTATTTCGGTTAAAATCTCGAAATCGATTTTCCGCAGCATTACATAACTTTCCCTATACTACGTGTGTATTACACCATATATACGTACGTATAGGGGAAAGTAAAAATTCGCCCCTCTTTTAGAATTTCACATCATTCTCATTCATGAAAATAGAACTTTTCTACGAATACAATCTGTGATTCTGTTTCTGGAAATTTCCTTATATTTATAAAATTGAAAATGATAATTAAAATAGAATAAAATATAAATCTATTAAACTATTTTCAAAATTTTTGTTCATATTCTTTGTCAAACTGTTACCTTTATCACTTATGAGCAATTATTTGCATGCCCTAAAATTGAACGAGGTGGAAGAAGCAAACCATTCTTTTAAAGGGGGACGACGAAGCAAGAAATGTTTTGGAAAGGCCTGTTAAAGATCGTCCGTGGTTTGTTCCTGAAATAAAAAAATTAAAATAGCTTGTCTTGTAAACAAATACTTAAACATGCTCTCCCAAGAAAATGAAGTAACATCCAGACACATTTTGTTCACTAATGGAGAGACCATTCATTGTACAAAGACCATCAACACATAAAATATAAACAATTTTATCCTCTTTAAATCCTTTTCCTTTTAAAATCAGATTAATTTTACGAACTAGTGGTGCTACAGAATAGTACAGACTTTCCCGTATCAGTTTTCAATTTCCTTTGGTCTCGGGTAGCTATTCGGATCTGCCACATTCTCTTGCCAGCTGCCATCAATCGCCGCCTAAAGTACATTTTTTTGACTTTTTCATAATTTTTTGGTTTCCAAACAATGGAACGGAAATATTATTTTAAGAATAGTAGAGAACAGTGAAACCTCGCCCTAAACGGCAATTTTCTTTGAAAAATTTGGAGCCGTTTTTAAGAAAATGGCGTTTAAGCGCAACTGTACATACGAAATACGAGGTTCTTTTTCACAGAAAATGTTTGAGATTTCGATTAAATTAATTCAACGTCATTTGAAGCACTTAAACTCAGTAATACAACAGCGTTTACAAAATGGTAGAAATGTGCATATTAACGACGTGAGAGACAAGTCAAAAAATTTATTTTTGTAATTTTTGAAAAAACAAAAGAATAGAGCAATATGGCGTTTAAGTCATTTCATAAAGTACATTAGGCACTGTCCTTACCAAAAGTTTAAAGAAAAAATTTGGAGTCCTTTTTTTGAAAATCTTCACGTAATATTGTATGAAATATTTTTTTCTTAGTTTAGCAACTAGATTTATCCACTTTTTACTTTTCCGTATATGTACGTATACACGGAGTGATATATCACGCCGTGTATATGTACGTGTACGGGAAAGTAAAAACGTCCGTCCGTCCGTCTGTGAACACTGCTAGCGCCTAAACCATACGTACGATTTCTTCCAAAATGGATATTTCCCGGTCGATCTAATTCTAGTCGAAGCTTTGAGATTTTGAAAAAGATTCTTCAAAATTTGGGGGTACTTTACATGAAGCCCCCGGACATTTTCAAAAATTTCTCAAAAATGGCTCCAAATTTTTCCTTTAAATTTCTGGTATGAATAGAGTAAAATACACTTATTAACATGGCATATTTCCGATTTCACGGATAACTCCGAATTTTCGAAAATTGTGAAAGTTTGAATTTTTTCAGCGTCTTTCTCCAACTACAAAATTGAAGATAGAGATTATTTCCTCCAAATAAAATGTGTTATCCAAAGTAAGTTCTTTGTTCAAGGTCATATACATTCTTTTGAAAATTTTAGTAGTTTTCTGGCAATATTGCGTGCAATATGTGCAATTTAAAAAAAAATACAAAAACTAGATTTTCTCATAAACGGCTCCAAATGTTTTCTTTAAACTTTTGGTAGTTATAGTGCCTAATGTATTTTATGAGATGACAACAACGCCATATTGCTCTATTCTTTTGTTTTTTGAAAAATTGCAAAAATGTAATTTTTCTACTTGTCTTCACGTCGTTAATATTTACAGTAGCGTCGAATTGTTCACATTATTATATTTATGAGTACATGTGCTTTAAATAATGTCAAGTAAAGTTTATCGAAAACACAACCGTTTTCTGTGAAAACTAGCTCAAATTTCCGCATTTTCAGAAACGCTCAAACGCCATTTCCTCATATTTGGCAACAAATTTTTTTTTCAAACTTTTCGAACGGATAGTGCTAATTGCACTCTTTAATATGACGTAAAGTTTATTTTAAGGACATTTTTTTGTTTTTTCATAAATTACACATATGTAATTTTTTTAAAGGATCTCTCACATCTTTAGCATGCACATTACCAGCAATTTGTAAACATTATTAACTTTGTGAATGTAAATGCTTCAAATAACTTTAAATAAAGTATTTTGAAAACTCAAAAATTTTCTGTGAAAATTAGCTTCAAATTTCGCATTTTTAGTAGCGCTAAAACGCAATTTTCTTCAAAACGGCACTTTATTTTTAAAAGAAAATTGCCATTTAGGACTAGGTTTTTGTGGTCTTTAATTTTCTAAAATTTAATATTTCCGTTGTACCAATAGGAAGCCGAAAAATTAAGAAAATGACAAAAAAATTTACTTTTGGCAGTGTTAATGGCAGCTGACAAGAGTATGTGGCAATTTCAAATAGCTAGGGAAGACCCAAGGAAATAGAAAACTAATACGGGAAAGTCTGTGCCATTCTGTAGCACCACTAGTTAGTTATTTTGAAAACAAAATTAAAAAGGTGTTTTTCAAAGTTTTTGCATAAAAAAATTTTTTTTCGAGAAAAATGTTGTTAGCAACCCTGATATTCGTGTTCAGCGACCCAAAAAACATATGGGAACCTAATTTTAAAAGTACGCCAAAACTTTCTGCTTTTTGAGCCCTTTTTGTGCATTGTTTGACTGAACCAAATGAGGGCATCTACAGAGCCCGCGTGATGCATCGCGGACAGTAACATTTGCAACGATCACTTTGCGCACAGCGTGCCAAGCGGCTGCGAAACTGAATCCACCTCACCTTTGAAGTCGTTCATGAAGGCGTCGTCGAGAAGGACGCTTGTGTAGTTGTCGGGCGTGGGCGGCGCGAGCGGGAAAAACTCGAGCGAGGTGACGCTGTGACCCTTCTCCGCCAGCCCCCGCAGCAGCGCCTGCAGCACGCCGTGGTGGCTCTTGGCTGGCACCGGCACCACCCCCAGCACGCGCATCGCCGCCGCCCCCGGCGCCGCCCACGCGCCCCACGCCGCCAGCGCCGCTGCCACCGCCAGCCACTGCATCTGCCTCACGCGCCCCGCGCCCGTGCCCTCAGTCCCCTCATTTCCACAGGACGCAACGCCCATCAAACTCATGACACTGGGAGTACACATCATGCAATAATAATAATAATAATAATAATAATAATAATAATAATAATAATAATAATAATAAGAAGAAGAAGAAGAAGAAGAAGAAGAAGTGATACCTCAGACATTCTTATGATATGATGATATTCGAAGGAAGATGGAATATGTGAATAAGATAATAGTTTTATACTACTGTTAAAGATGAAAAGAGACCGTTTGCCCCGATTACAGCTTCACTAGTTTCATATGTGGGGAAAAAATATATTGCGATGCGAAGTGATGGAAGCATCAACGAAGTGACGGGGTGCCTGGCTTGCTGCCCCGGAAAGTTCGGCCTCCTCGGCCGTCGGCGCGCCGCCTCGTCGCTGGTGCTGGCTTGGCCGCGCCACGCGGCCCACAAGGGGCGGATATCCCGGCGGCGTGGAAGGGGGAGTGGGGTGAGGTGTTTTTCGAAATTGTGCTTCCCGACGCTCCTATTTATCCGATTTGCATGTTTGACACGACTTTGGATTCTGGAAGCTTGTTGCCATCGCACTATAAGCACACATTTTTAAAATTGTTCCCGGAAGTACGAAAAAAATTGAAAAATGAGTTTCTTCTAGCTGTTTTGGAAAAAGGGCTTCGTAGCGTAAATTCTATTATAAACAGGAGTCAAATGCCGTTTACAGATCGAAAATCGGACCATTTGTTCAGACGTTATCGGTAAAGTAAATTTCACTAAATTTGGTGCTGCCACGTGGTGGCGACAAACTGAACTAGTGTCGGTACATTTAGCCTTAGAGGCCGTGCGGCCGTTTAAGAATTGCTCAAATGGTAGCTGAAGTATTCCAGAGAAGTATTTGACAGACCATAAGACAGAAAGTATCACTTTATATTACGTAACTTTCACCAATACTGCGAGAAATAAGTGCTTTTGTAGTCCCACTATATGCTGTTCAACGAGAGAATGAAGTAGATGTAAACAAACGGGTATGTATCCCTCCGCCGAAGAGCGTGATCCGGGGACACTGAACTGTTATTTTACCAGCTGTCAACGCCCCGCTGCCACCGCTGGCTCTGGCTGTTGGTGATCTCGAATTCATCCACACGTTGCAGTTCCCTTCTATCACAAGGTGCAGGATGCGCAAGAGAAACAGACGACTGCTCTGGATAGACATCGTTTCAATCGTGAGGATAATTTATTCACCCGGCATACTTTTTCTGAAGTTATAAACATTGTTGATAAGATGACACGAAACTTTTGCACTCCACAAAAACGCTAGCAGGTCATCTCACATATGACATAGTAATTTTTAATAGTAGTATATGTAAACGCAAAGTTAGTACAGCATTGCAGTGATCTATCATTGATTTACCATGAAATTTATTCGCTACTTACATGAAAAGAAAAAAGGTCGTTCATTCTGAATCTGGCAATAGCTCTATCGTCTATAATTGCAAATTCTGTATTCTCACTGCGTAATGAATTGAATACGTTTAAAATAAGTTTAAAACAGCAGTTGTTTCGCCACATTCTATCATCTTTTCTCGCGAATGTTTTACAAAATCACACGCTGATGGTGATGGAGATGACAGTTCAGTCTTGGCTCTTCAATAAAAAATGCACTAAACAGAATACACTCAATAGCCAAGTCACATACACAATTATTCACAGTTTTAAACAATCGATCTTGACGTTGTAATGAGAGTTTCTTACACGCTTTTCGTTCTGCACAACTCAAAAAGATTCACTCTTTTACAAGTAAACCTGTTACGCAGTCCACCATTACATCGAAATTACTTCGCTTGGTTTGTATCTTCGTTTACATATTTCCTTTGAATTTACACGTATCATACATGTATCACATATCATGTAAAGTAAATTTACACATTTTTGAGACGCTTACATATCTGATTTTCTACTGTGTATTACGAGCATTTACTTGAATTGTACGCGTGTACTTTTACGCGTTACTTTTATTACGCGTGTACATAAAAAAGTGCGAGGAAGAATGTGTGTTGCGGACTCGCAGCCAATCAGCGACTACCTACCCACGTGGCAATGTTTACGTCCACTTCGTTCTATCGTTGGACAAGGAATAGTTTCCTGCATCATTACAATTCTTTATACTGCGCAAGCAGTACAGTAACTGTTTCTATACAATTAAAGACTATACTGATCGTCAAAAAGAAAAATAATATTTATTTTAACCAAACAATGATACATAATGAATTAGTTTACATTTGTATTGTATACATTTTAAAAAAAATTTAATACGCCTGTAACAAGCAATGTACTTCAGCTTCCGGGTCAATGACCCCATCTCGATCAGGTTTTTGTCCAGTTTCCCTGATCCATTGAGCAAATGCTGAGATGGTCCCTTGTTTTGCTTCTGAACGTAAATGTAGCTTCACTATGCACACGTTTTGTTGAGCACTCCTTTTGCTTGTGGTGGTAGGAGTAGAACTGATGTTCGTTACTATTTTGTTAGTAATGCATAAAAATCAAATCAGCATTTCATTTACCGTTGAAATGGTTTTTCTATAACTCGGGAACGAAAATGTCTAGTTCTTCAAATGTTGCTAATCTCGCTTCTTTTTTTCTTCATTCCGGGCCTCAAGAAAATGTGCGCAGATAATCTTTTCCCCCATACGTCATATTCAGTTTTTAATGGGTTTTTTTACCAAATAAATAAAGTAGCAAAAAATTAACATTCTACGTAAGCAGTGGCGAGAAAGTAAGAACCCGCTCACTTACTGAACAGACTTTATCGGTTTCATCATTACGTGTAAGTGATAACAAGTGCCTCTCTTTAAATTCAAAATTTTATTTTCGTATTGTCCTTTTCTTGAATAAATTTTGTTGATGGAAATATTTTCAGGGGAAAATATACTGAGTACATCTACAATCTCTGCAACGAAACTTAACACAAATTCATGGAGAATAATGGTTTTAGTAAAGTGATATGTGATACACGAGTTGGATGATGAGAGCTACAAAATCGTTTGCAATATCAACATTTACACATATATCGCCATACTGGCATATTGACAGCCGCATTGTTTCCGGCAACTGCCCTCCCTTGACCGCACATCCGACGCTGGCGTTTTTTCCCTTCTCGAAGCGACCGGGGAAAGGGACGAGCTGCGGGCGCACGATAATAGCTACCTAGAGCCCACGTACCTTAGAGAGAGAAACCGGTTGAATACTTCGCTGAGGCCGACGGAACGAAAGCGGAGGCGTCCCCCCTACTGCTTCACAGCCACACACTGCCTCACGGGAAGCCGCGCGAAGCCGCACTGCCCGCTAGCCTCCCGGGGACTGGGCGCGCCGCGCGGTGAGGCACCGGCGGCGGCATGTAGACGGTCACGTGGGTTTTCCCGGAAGAGGCGGCGGCGGCGACGGCGGCTACGAAGACGGCCGAATCATCACAACGGTTTGCAGAAGACGATGAGACTTTCTTGCCCTGGGTTTTGAAAACGTGTGTTTTGCCTTTGTGTTCTTCATGATCAATTACATGAGAAAAGAGTGGCGGATCCGGAGGGGGGGGGGCACGGGGGCCATGCCTCCCCCCCAAAGGGCCAAGAGTTTTCGTTCGTTATCGTCTTTCATTTAGCAAAATTGATTTAAATATTTAGTTGCATTGAAACTATGTAATTATAAAATAATTTTGCATAGTAAGTTCACATTTTAGGGAGTTTCAGATAATGATGGTAATGATGAATTGGGCCAGGGATATCTATCGGGAGACTAATCTAATGCATCTCTACCATGTTTTTGAATCACGAGTTATATGGTCAAGACGAGAAAATCTTTAGTCATAGATTTAAGTTTTTAAGTATTTCAAGTAATTTGTCGAAATGAATTCTGCCCACGCTTCACACGTTTTCAATTAGGTAAATAGTAAAGGGATTCCAGCTTACCACTCTAATACTCTCTGCTCACAAATTAAAAATTTATTCATCATTCATGAAGTGTCATTTTCATCTATCATGAAGACCAAGTGAAAGAATTCTTAATGAATATACTGGATGTGCGGGGAGGAAACGTCGAAAATTCGAAAAACAGCTCTTAATGCACATTTTTGCTTATTTTGTCTAATAAACTACGTGGATATTCTAAAAGACTGAGAAGCAATAAACACTCAAAAGTTGATTTAAAAAAATACTATCTAGGCAAAAATTTGCATTGCAGAAGCGTAGAAACACTCCAGAAACATGTAAATTCTTTATTATTTACGAAAGAAATGAATATATATATATATATATATATATATATATATATATATATATATATATATATATATATATATTCTCAGAAAGAACTCTCTCATAGGCTCAGAAAGAACTAGTGGTGCTACAGAACGGCTCAGACTTTCCCGTATTAGTTTTCTATTTCCTTGGGTCTGGGCTAGCTATTCGGAATTGCCGTATATTCTCGCCAGCTGTCTCTATCGCCACCCAAAGACCTAATTTTTTTTACATTTTCGTAATTTTTCGGTTTCCCCATGGTAAAACGGAAACATTATTTTAAGAACATTAAAGAACAATAAAACCTCATCCTAAATGGCAATTTTCTTAGAAACATTTGGAGCCGTTTTTAAGAAAATGGCGTTTAAGCAATACTGTAAATGCGAAAATTGAATTTCCTTTTCACAGGAAACTTTTGTGATTTCAAAAAACTTCATTCAAAGTCAATTGAAGCACATTAACTCACAAATACAATAGTGTTTAAAAACTGCTGGAAATGTGCATATTAACGTGGTGAGAGATCTTTCAATAAATCACATTTGTGTAATTTTTGAAATAAACGAAATAATACCCCAAATTGAACGTTACCTCATATTTAAGAATGAAATTAGCACTATCAATTCGAAAAGTTTGAAAAAAAATGTGAGCCATTTTTGAGAAAATGGCGTTTACGCGTTTCTGAAAATGTGGAATTTTGGGCTGCTTGTCACAGAAAATGGTTGAGTTTTCGACAAACTTTACTTGACATTATTTAAAGCACATGTACTCATACTTATAATAATGTGAACAAATTGCCGCTAATTTTAATATTAACGACGTGAGAGAGAAGCCAAAAAAAATACATTTATGTAATTTTTGAAAAAACAAAAGAATAGAGCAATATGGCTTTTATGTCATCTCATAGAGTACATTTAGCACTATCCATACCAAACGTTTAAAGAAATAATTTGGAGCCGTTTTTGATAAAATCTTGTTTTTGTAATTATTTTTAAAATTGCCCATATTGCACACAATATTGCGGGAAAAATACTAAAAAAAAATTACATGACCTTAATGAAAGAACTTAATATGGAGAAAACATTTTATTTGAAGAAAAAATCTCAATCTTTAATTTTCTAATTGTAGGAAGAGCCCGAAAAAATTCAAACTTTTGCAATTTTTGAAAATTTGGAGTTGGGCGTGGAATTAAGACCGATGCATCCTCTATAAGTGTATTTTACTCTATTCTTACAAGAAATTTAAAGTAAAATTTGGAGCCGTTTTTGAGAAAATATTGGGAATGTCCGGAGGGCTTCATGTAAAGTACCCCCAAATTTTAAAGAAAGTTTTTCAAAATCGGGGCGCCCCGAGTGGAATCAAATTGACGCTGGAAAATTCATTTTGGAAGAAATTGTACATATAGTTTAGGCGCTAGTGTTGTTCACAGACTGACTGACGGACGGACGGACGGACGGACGGACGGACGTTTTGCTTTCAATTTTTTTTCGGTATCAAGGACCCATAAAACAGGGATTCTGACTACGTCAAGTGTTAGGGGATTTTTTTTTCTTGATTTAGCAACTGGATTTATCCACTTTTTCGTTATCAGGGCCCGGCAATTAATTTTTTTCTGCCGAAAATTCGCCGTTTTTTCGCACAGCAACTTTCCCTATACCACGTATATCACTCCGTGTATACGTACGTATACGGGAATGTAAAAATTAATCCTGCAATAAAAAAGCACCCAATTTACACAATTCAACGGCTTTTTACTTTCTTACGCATAAGAAGGAACTTCTAAAGAAGAGAAAGTTACGTAATGCTGCGCGAAAAAACGGCGAATTGTGGGCAGAAAAACTCTTATTACAGGCCCCTGCTATAGCCCAGTCAACTAGTGCTCAAAAAGGCCCGATTCAAGAAAAAAATTCAGAAGATTTTTCTCAACAGTTCTACAGGTGCCCACCAAAAGCATAAGGACACCTACGAAATATACTCGCATTGTCAAAGAAATACATTTTATTCATTGAAATGTGCTCAAAATGTTTTTAAAAATTCTACATCTTTTTATAATCAATTGGCCCACCATGGTTGCGCACACATTCTCTAATTCTGTCAGTCATTGTGTCAAAGATTTTAATACATTGCTGAGAGGCGATCTGCCTCCAAAGTCTGACAACGTGTTTCAGTTCTTCCGTTCTTGTTGGCTTCTCTTTCAGCAGTCTGTATCCCATAGCATTCCATAAATTTTCTGTAGGATTTAAATCCGGACTTTTGGCAGGCCATGGTAAGACCTCGACATCATTCTCCTGGAACCAAATGCTTGTTACACGACATTTGTGAGCAGGTGCATTGTCCTGCTGGAAGATGAAGTTGGGCCCAAGGAGTTGTGAAACTGATGGCAACTTAACTTCTTCCAGAATTCTCCAGTAAGATGTGCTGTTCACAGAGCCATCCACAACAGAACAGTCTCCAGGGCCTTCAGATGTGATGACACCCCATATCACGATGGCACAACCTTCCTGTTGCACTGCAGGAGCAAGCAGTCAGTACGAAATTTCTCCGTTCTTGTGCGGGGTATCCTGATTTTACGTCTTGGAAATAACTCAAATCGACTTTCATCACTGAAAGCAACTCTCCGCCAAGCTGATTTGTCCCATCCAAGTCTTTCCTTGCACTATTTTAAACGTTGCAGTCTGTTGTGGTTGTTTTTTGTCAAAGAGGTTTTCTAAGGGCGACGTATGATTTCATTCCAGTTTCATTCAGTCGTCGTGAAACGGTCATCATGCTGATATTTGGTATCTCTGATACTGATATCTGATATTGGATATTTTACAATCTCGCAAAATATCAGATAAACTAGAATTTCTAGCCTTTTTGCTACATAAAGCTGCCTGTCTTGCCTTGGTGATGTCTTGCGAGTTCGACCACTTTTCGGTGCATCATCAGCAGTGTTTCCCTTACAAAATTTGACAATGGTTTGGGCTACACACGTCTTGGAAACTTCAAGCTGTGCGGCAATTTGCCTGATAGAGCGCCCTGCCTTGTGCATACCAACTATCATCCATTTTCTATCTTTAGATACACTTTTACGCCCCATTTGCAAGAACACAATTGTCTAAAACTCACTTAACAAAATGCATTCAAATGAGCTCAACACAACACAGACAAAACACGACCCATATGCATATTGTAATATTTATCCAGTGTTACCAATATATCCTCAACAATGCCAAGCAATAAGCCCATCAATTTGCGTGAAAATTAAATTTCTACCAATTCTTGTATTAAATATTTAATTTTTGCTATTTTTTTTAAAAAAAATGAATATTTTATGAGCTTTGTAAACTCTTTAGTAAATATTTTCAACAAAACTTTTTATAAACAAATACGTGCAACAAATAGATACATTTCATAAACCACAATTGATTGATACAAGTGTAATAATTTTTAACTGAGAATTTTCTAAATATCAGAAATTGGTGTTTTTTTTATGTTGCTGATAAAAGAAAATCTTTCAGAACTCCTTCATTTTTTGAGTTACCAATCTGTTGTTTTACAGAAAGGTGGCAATGTTTGGGCTTAATTTAATAAGGCATCAAGATAACATCACTAACAAATGTATAGGAACACCTTACAGGAATGTAATGGAAGGGGTGTCCTTATTCTTTTGGTAAGCACTGTATATGTTTTTGAAAGTGCTGAATTCGAATTTGATGTTTACCATCTCAAAAATAGTCGGCTTCACAGACAGAATTGCAAACAATCCTAAAAATTTCGCCCTGTTTTTAGTTGTTCGCTTATATCTTCAAAACCATGCGATCTATTGAAACAATTGTAATTTACAAAATTAAGGTAGATAAAATGTACTACAAAATGCAGATATTAACATCAAATTTATGAAACACGGTTTAGGCGCTAGAGCGCGCTGAAAAAAGGTTACTTTTTGGGCCTCTGGCCAAAGCAGGAAAATAGCTCTTTTCAGCCAACCCATCTCGCAGCAGCAATCTAGCTCCACTTTATCATGCTTGAAAACAACTATTCTACACAAATAATTGGCATTGTTAAATGATTAACACATCGCTATTCACGGAATCAATAGGGTCAAGATTGTTCGCGCGGAGTAAATCCTTAAAACATACATCGTAAAAAACCTGTGCGTTAACTATTATTGGATGTGGTAGAAAATTACCTTCAATCACTTTTATCAGTTCTTTAATGGTAAATTAGAATTTTTCGTCACTGTTTCCCAGAAAACTAAAAATAGTTTGCATCGCTGGTTCTACATCATCTATACAGGGCCTGACTATGATTTGTGTTCCTATCTTCCTTGGGGGCTGATGCAGTGCTTTCATGTACGTCAAATAAGCATGTGCATCAGCAGCTGATAATTCATTTACGGCCACTACCCAATATTCTATAGAACGTCCAAAATCATTATTACTATTTCTCGCGGGTCATGAAATATTTCTCTAACACCGAATTTCCTCTCAGGGTATGCTAGGTATCGTTTAGAAGCAAGCTTTTTGATTTGTTTATTCGCGAAGTCTCGTTGTTCTTCCTCAGAAATAACACAATGAGTTTTGAAGACAAAGTCAGTTGTAGATGAATGTAGTTGAGGTGATTCAGTCTCTTCTTGTGCTGTCTTCGCATCAGCAGAAAACAATTTTTACTTTCCCGTATACGTACGTATACACGGAGTGATGTACGAAGTATAGGGAAAGTTATGTAATGCTGCGCGAAAAAATGGCCAATTTTCGGCGGAAAAAATTAATTGCCGTACCGTGATAACGGAAAAAGTGGATAAAACCAGTTGCTATATTAAGAAATAAAAATCCCCTAACACGTGGTGTAGCCAGAAACCTTGTTTTCTAGGTCCTTGATACCGAAAAACCAATTGAAAGGAACACGTCCGTTTGTCTGTTCGTCTGTCTGTCCGTCTGTGAACACTGCTAGCGCCTAAACCATACGTACGATTTCTTCCAAAATGGATATTCCCCGGTCGATCTGGTTCTAGAGCTTTGAGAGTTTGAAAAGATTCTTCAAAATTTGGGTGTACTTTACATGAAGCTCCCCGGGCATTTTCAAAATTTTCTCAAAAACGGCTCCAAATTTTACTTTAAATTTCTTGTAAGAATAGAGTAAAATACACGTATAGAGGATGCGTAGGTCCGATTTTCAGATAACTTTTCGGATAACTCTGAATTTTCGAAAATTGTGAAAGTTTGAATTTTTTTCGGCGTCTTTCTCCAACTACAAAATTGAAGATAGAGATTTTTCCTTCAAATAAAATGTGTTCTCCAAAGTGAGTTCTTTGTTAAAGGCCATGTACATTGTTTTAAAAATTTTGCTGACAATGAAAAAGTGGATAAGACCAGTTGCTAAAATCCTCTAACACGTGGTGTAATCAGAATCCATGTTTTGTAACTAATTCACCCTTTTCAATGAGAAACCAATAGAAAGTACAACATCCGTTCATCGATGAACAACCGAGCGAAGTGAATCAGTGCGTAGTGCGTTAACATTGCAGTCGAGAGGTCCGGGTTCGATCCCCGGGCTGGCCATCCTGACCGGGGTTTTCGTTGTTTCAGTCGGTCACAAGGCGAATGCTGGGATGGTTTGAAAAGTCCACGATCACCTCTCACTTTTCACCATCATCCTATCCCCTCCTAATTCATTAATAATAATAATAATAATAATAATAATAATAAAATAATGAATCCCTGGCTGAACTACAACTGAAGAAGGAGCTATACATCCAACTGTAGAAGATTGTCATACTAGACACATGCAACATCGTGAGGTAGTTTCTAAACCTTAATGGTTGATCCAGTGCTGATTACGACAGATGAATCGTGTATCTCTTGTTCATGGTAACCGAGATGCATGTGTGGAAAGAAGTGAAAAGCAAAGAAACAATAATAATAATAATAATAATAATAATAATAATAATAATAATAATAAACTTTATGTGTCACGTAAGGAAGGTGGAAGAGGCCTCAGACAAATTGAGGCCTCCTGGCACAACGCAATAGTCGGGTTGGGGAAGTATGTAGTCAGCCATCAAGATGACCCTCTAATGAGGCAGGTCATAAAATCTGACCGAAGAATGGGAAACAGAGGTATTGTTAGTGTAGCAAGAAGCATTGCGAAGAAAACAAGGCAAGACACGTCGAATAACACAGACACTGAACTTCTGATGCTGCTAAACATGAAGTATGAGACACATGAAATGTTAAAGAAATCGTGGAAAGACAAACCACTCCACGGACAATACCTAAAAAGAATGGACAAGGTGCAGATCAATAAAGATCAATCATTTATGTGGCTTAAAAGGGGAAGAATGAAGCCAGAATCGGAAGCACTTGTAATAGCTGCCCAAGATCAGGCCTTGAGAACACGACATTATGATAAAGCGGTTCTCAAAATTTCCCAAGATGATAAATGCCGCATTTGCCTGGAGCAAGTAGAAACCATTGATCATATTGTCTCAGCTTGTCCAATCCTAGCAAAGACCGAATACCTTAAAAGACATGACAGGGTGTGTAGCTACCTCCACTGGCAGATCTGTACCGCCCTCGACGTTCCAAACACATGCCCCAAGTGGTACGAACACTCACCGAAACCGGTGACGTCTGTTGGATTGTGTACGATATTGTACGACCAACAAATTCAAACTGATCGCACGATAGCGGCAAACAAACCGGATATAGTTATCCGGGATTCGGCGAAAAAATCGTGTTTACTTATCGATTTTGCTGTACCTTGCGATCAAAACGTCGTTACCAAGGAGGCAGAGAAACGTCTTAAATACAAGGGTTTGGAAATCGAGATCAGCCGAATGTGGGGCGTAAAAGCACAGGTCGTCCCGATAGTTATCGGAGCTCTGGGATTTGTTCCGCAAAATTTGAGTAAGAACTTGTCTAAACTCCCTGGTAATTCAAAAGACTGGGAAGTGCAAGAAATTGCTTTATTTGGCACAGCCCACATTTTGCGTAAAGTATTGTAGAGGCACTGATAGTCACCGGATCTGCTCCTTAGGTAGCTGGTTGCAACCTGGAGTAGATTTTATATTGAGCCGACTCATAAGATCTTTAGTCGTGATGTAATGGAAAAATAATAATAATAATAATAATAATAATAATAATAATAACATACATTGATAGAAAAAATCGGCAGGCTTTCCTTATTGATATATCAATACCTAACACCCACAATATATCGGTAAAATACCAGGAGAAGATCCAGAAATATACCGATCTCGCCCATGAAGTCGCTGCTCAGTGGAACCTCAGCAAAGTGACAACTGTGCCAATAATAATATCAGCTACAGGAGTGATTCCGAAAATGACACTTCGAGGACTGGAGTGTCTTCACGTGGATGCCAGAAGTATTTATAATATGCAGAAGGCAGTTATTTTTAATACATGCCGTATTGTTAGGAGCCATCTGAATCTTCAATAAAGCAACCGCACACCTGGCCATCATACCTGTGAGTGGTTGACTCACCGACCAGTAAAAACTGTGAAGAATAAAATAAAATAATAATAATAATTCACAGCGGGGACAAAGTTGCTCGCGTCCGTGGTCCACCACACGTGTCCCTTGGGTAACGCTAAATGAGCAACAGTGATTCGCCACCTACGCGCGTGGCCATTGTGGGCGTGAGGAACTCCTCACGCTGAGAGAAAACTGCACGTGTCTACTGGCCAGGGCGTCACCAAATGGCTAACATGCCGAGGGTGGACGTTGGCTAACAAACAAACAAACCGTCTGCGAAGACTACTAGCGCCTAAACCACTCGTAGGATTTTTTCCAAATTGAAGAAACCTTTGTCGATCTGGATCTAGTAGAAGCTTTAGGATATTGAAAAACTTTATTCCAAATTTGGGGGAACTTTACATGGAGCCCCACGGACATTTTCGAAATTTTCTCAAAAATGGCTCTAATTTTTTTCTTTAAATTTCTTGTAAGAATAAAGTACACCTTTTAAGGTGGCATAGGTCCGATATTCACGATTAACTCTGAATTTTCGAAAATTGCTTAAGTTTGAATTTTTCGCCGTCTTCCTACAACTACAAAAATGAAGATAAAGATTTGTAGTCCAAATAAAATTTGTTCTTCAAAGTGAGTTCTATCATTAAGGTCATGTACACTTTTTTAAAAATTTTAGTATTTTTCGCGCAATATTGCGTGGAATATTTGCAATTTTTAAAAAATTACAAAAACAAGATTTTTTCAAAAATGGCTCCAAATGTTTTAATCTTTTGGTAGGGATAGTCCTCAATCTACTCTTTGAGATGACATAAACGCCATATTGCTCAATTCTTTGGTTTTCTAAAATTTTGCAAAAATTAATTTTTTGAGTTGCCTCACGTCATTTATTTATTTTATTTAGTTGTTCGAAAAAAACTGTAAAAACTGTACATGACGTATGGTGGAAGAGATTATTTCGTTAATATTTAGATTCGCGTCAATTTGTTCATATTATTATATTAATGAGTATATGTGCTTTACATAATGTCAAGTAATGTTTGTCGAAACTCAACCGTTTTCTGTGAAAACTAGCTCAAAATTTCGCACTTTCAGAAACGCTCCAATGCTATTTTCACAAAAATGGCTCCAATTTTTTTTTCAAACTTTTTGAACGGATAGTGCTTTAGCATAACGTAAAGTTCAATGAGGGGTATTTTTTTGTTTTTGCAAAAAATACATCAATGTAATTTTTTGAAATTACATCAATGTAATTTTTGGAAAGATCTCTCGGACACCTTTGATAACACTATTGCATTTGTATCTATAAACACTATTGTATTTGTAAGTTAACATTCTTCAAATAACTTTAAATTAAGTTTTCGAAAACTCAAAAATTTTCTGTGAAAAAGGGTTTAATTTTGGCACTTTTAGTAAAGCTTAAACGCCATTTTCTTAAAAACGGCTAAAACTGTTTAAAAAAAATTGCCATTTAGGAAGGAGCTTCAGTGTTCTTTCATTTCTTAAAATTAATACTTACTTTCTAATTAGGAAACCGAAAAATTAAGATAATGCCAAAAAAATGTACTTTGGGCGGCGATAGATGGCAACTGGCAGGCGTAAGGGGCTCCTTGTAATGTATTCCCAAATTTTGAAGAATGTTTTTCAAAATCGCGGCGCCACGAATGGACGCAGATCTACCGGGGAATATCCATTTTGGAAGAAATCTCACGTATGGTTTAGGCGCTGGTGGTGTTCAAAATTTCGAAACTGTCCTTCATGTAAAGTACCCCTTAAATTTAAAATATAGGTTAAAATTTCAAGGGACCACAAGATCAGCCAAATCGATCGGGGAATATAAATTTCGGAGAAAATCGGCTGGGCTGTTTAGTCGCTAGCGTTGACGGACATACTGACGGATAGACGGACGGACAGACGTTTGCTTTCAATTGAATTTTCAGTATCAAGGACCCACAAAACAGGGATTCTGGCTGCACCACGTGTTAAAATATTTTTTTTCTTAATTTAGCAACTACATTTATCCACTTTTTCGTTACCAGGGCTCTGTAATAAGAGTTTTTCTGCCAAAAATCCGCCATTTTTTGGGAGCTTTATGTAACTTCCCCTACACTATACGTATAGTATACAGGAAAGTAAAAATAAAGATACTAAGATTCTTTTTCCCTTGAGGAGTTCATAATATTACAGTTTCTATTCGTAATGAGTCATGGAGGAATTTATTAAATTACCTCAAGTACACATTACATTGACTACACATGTTTAATAAAAAATGTTTTATCCATTTTCTCTGAGAAAAGAAATTCTTACGAACGAGATAGTTATTGCAAAATCTTGAACCTCTATCTTCGAAAATCCTTGGTAACTCATAAAATCCCTATATAGTATTTGAGTAAACTTCCTCATGTGCGTGCATGCGGATTTGCGGATCCGTCCCTCACGGTTCGACCACTTCCCGTGCACCAACTGAGACATACTCTCTCAGTCTGAATCAGTGAAAAACTACTGATTGACAGTGACTATTCACTGATGGTGGCAGTTATAACCCTGCCACTGACAATCAGTGAATTGATTTGAACAAATCAATGAAAATTGGGTCCACTTTTTGAATCAGTGAAACTTCACTGTTTGAATTAGTGAAATCTGTAACACAAATTAAACACGACGACTGAACGATCAGTGAGCGATGGTGGCGCGGCACTTTTACCACTGACGAACAGTGAAATGCTGGCGGTCATTATGAAAAGGTTCGCAAATTCGCTGACTGTCAGCTAAACTACACATTTCGATTGCAGATATCAGTGACTTTCGGCTCTCACTGATTGAATCAGTGACAATTTCACTGATTCAGAGAGTACGAGGTGTCATTCGTCGCGCCTCAGTCTCCTGATGGGAAACTAATAATTTGTTCTCAGATTCCGCCATAAAATTTAAAAAAATCCAAAAACGTGTTCTTTTGTGTTTTGGCGCTGCGATCTTGGTGAGTATGCCGAGAACTAAACAAACGCCATGGTCATTCCATATTAAATCAACACAGTTTTAATTAAATTTTTACCTCACCATTTTAGATTAAAATGAAATTTGACACATAGGTAGTGTGAATGAAGAATAAGAAAACTACAAATTTTGAGTAAAATATTTCCACCCGTTTGTAAAATACAGCCATGTAAAATTTTACAAAATTGGGTTCCCGAAAATTTTTAAATTGATGTAGAACCTCTCCAAATTAAGATACAGAGCTGGAACAGGTGTCATTTTGCAGCTCTCTTTATGGCCTTTATATGATATACAACTGAATAGGGATTGGGTTAAAAAAGGTTTTCAAATTTTTATTTAAAATTTTGATTTTGAGTATTTTCAAAATGCTCATCTTCAAAATAATTGAAAAAATTCTAAAATAATCCGTATATGTTTTCAAACAGATGGTGCAAGTTTAAACATGGGATTGCAATGGGTTCATATGGTAATCTTTCCTTAAAATACTCATTATTATTATTATTATTATTATTAGACCGCGGAACTTCATGCAATTGCATATTATAGTGACTGTGCATATCGAAAGGAAATGTATATAACTTTACCTATCACCAAAAATAAAACAAATCGAGGCAACCTTTCAGTTGGTGAACCAGATATGTGGGAACCTAAACATTTAAACGAAATGAATCGTTGACGAAAGAATACCACCTTTGAGCAGTATCAGCTGGTTATTTACCATCATGCAAAGGATTAATCATGCCCAAAAGTTTGCAAAATGCCATTAATGAAGAAAGCACAGTGAGTGACTTAATCTCATGGTACATCAATGAATAGGCGATTGAACCCGGAGGAAGACGCCCGAAGACATTTTCTGATTGAAAAGAGAATCTCGTAGTGAAAATAATAAAGAAGGATCCTTGTATTAATGCACCAAAATTACTCCACAGTTATAAATTGGCATTGGCAAGAAAGTAAATCCCGAAACTGTGCGAAGGGTACTAAGGAGGTTCAATTTCCATAGTCGCGGTGCCAGAAGAAAGCCACTTGTAAGTTGCAAGAGAAATCAAAAATCTGTCTTCGATCCACTACTCCACAAAATCCTGGAATACATGCACTTAAATATACCGCATACATTAAATACGCTGTTAAACTAAAAAATTTCACACACGCAAAATAATAAAAATAGAGTAGATTTGTTTTATTTTTGGTGATGGGTAAGGTTATATACATTTCCTTTCGATATGCAGTCAGTGAAAATATGCAATTGCATGAAGTTCCGCGGTTTAATAATAATAATAATAATAATAATAATAATAATAACAATAATGGAACAGCCCACATTTTGCGCAAAGTATTGTAGAGGCACTGACAGTCACCAGATCTGCACCTTAGGTAGCTGGTTGCAACCTGGAGTAGATTTTATATTCAGCCGACTCATAACATCTTTAGTCGTGCTGTAATGGAAAAATAACAATAATAACAATAAAACACCACAATCGCCAACAAAAAACACTAAATTAATAATTTGTGTACATTAGAGCTGATAATTTAAAATAAAATGCATTTTAAATCAGTAAAATCTAGAGTAAGAAAATATTGTGTATTTTAAGTAAAGATTACCATTTCAACCAATTGCAGTCCTATGTTTAAACTTGCACCATCTGTTTGAAAACATATACGGATTATTTTAGACGAAATATACGGATTTTTTTCAATTTTTTTGAAGGTGAGCATTTTGAAAATACTCAAAATCAAAATTTTAACTTAAAATTTGAAAAACTTGTTTAATCCAACCCCTATTCAGTTGTATATCGTATGAAGGCCTTAAAGAAAGCTGCAAAATAACATCTGTTCCAGCTCTATCTTAAATTATCTATCTCAATTTAAAAAATATTAATCTACCTATGTGTCAAATTTCATCTGAATGTGAGATGGTGATGTAAAATGACTGTGTTGATTTAATATGGAATGACCCGCCACCTAAATAGATCAATGAAGGTGATTTTAACTCCATGAATGAAGATGGATTTAACTCCAGTGCCAATACCGACGAAGAGAAAGGGAGAGAAAAAGATCGAGAGAAAGAGAGAGAGAAAGAGGCAGACGACGATGAAGAAGACGACGACAAAAACGACGAAGAAGACAAGACGACGAAGAAGGTGAAGAAGACGCCGCCGAAGAAGTAGATGACGACGGAGAAGAAGACGAAGAAAAAGTACACGACGGAGAAGAAGACTAAGATCACGAGGAAGACGAAGAAGAAGAAGAAGTCGAAGACGGCGAAGAAGGAGACGAGGCCGAAGACGAAGAAGACGAAAGCGACGAAAAAGACGACGAAGAAAACGAAGAAGAAGACGAAGGCGAAGAAAGACTAAGAAGGAAAAAAGTCAAACAACCGATGGCATTTTTAAAGCATCGGCGACGTTACATTCAGCTAGTATATTAGTAACATGATAAAAGAAAACTAAAGTAAAAACTACTGATTTACTAACTTTCAGAAAGTCAAGTAATATGAAAATAACATTCACTAAAATAATTAACTATTTACAATACAATAATAACAAATAAGGATCTCAATTGTTTCAAAATATTAATTTTCAAGAACACCATTAATTCATAGTACCAATATCATTTTAGCGCGCTTTCAATAACACTGTACTCACCTGCACAACACAATCAAACATCTTCCTTTTGTGAATGATTCTCTTAAACATTTTTTCGCTTATATTTAATGCAAACCGTTGCGTTTTATTTTATTTTGCATTATTTATATTATATATTTATTTTTTAATGGGAATATCGGACACCTTGTAACAAGCACCACATTATTCTCCGAGGCTCAGTCACATTTATCACGGAGTGATTCACGTGTCTTTACTCGCTATAAGGAACTGCCTTTTCGGCTATATCTATTGTTCAGACAAGGTTGTTAGCCTTGAATTATGAACTATGAGGCGATAGGATGATAATGAGGGGGTAAAGGGACAATCACAAATACGTCCTTGCCTATGCAGGATTCGAACCTGCAGCCCCCCCCCCCCCCCAGCGCAGATGACGGCTAAAGCAACAGCCTGCGCCACGGGGACCGGCATTTATTTATTTATTTTATTTTTTTGAAACTTAACAAAAACCGAGCAAAAATGTGAAACGAACGATCGCGTGCCGGTATTTCTCCGCGTAGTACCACGACTGGTAATAGTAATCACCCTGATCACTTACTTATCTTCTGTGTAAATATGAAACCAAAAAATACCTGGTATCCCGCCATGCGGAGTGTAAGCATCAGGGAGCAACGGTGCCGATTAATTTTTAAAGGCGGCTTTTTTACCGCCCACTGTCTCCAGCAAGTCATCATTTATTCACGTACAATTTGGAAGGCAATTAAAATAATATTTGCCCGAGTAACTTTAAATAGTATATCTGTTTTGTTTTCCTTTGATACCAGCGTGTAATTGTGGCAGCTCAAGTCTTAAGCCCACTCGCCATTAATTACCCAGAAATTTGAAGTTCAATTACAATACTTTTGCACAAATAATTAGCAATTAAATAATTGTAGATAGTGACATACATGTTTTTGTTGAAACCAGTTGTGCTTGTGCCAGCTTAAGAGAGCTTTGTGCAACACTTATTGTGAAGATTTCTAGCAAGATGACTTGCACAAAAAGACCTTGGCGCGCGGGTTCTAATGAGAGAGCGGCGGCTGAAGTCAAGGTCTTTTCCAGAAGAAAAAGTTGTGGATCTCGGAGCAAAGATGGCTCCAATGACTACTCCACTTGTAAATTAGTACTGCTTGGAAACAGTATGGTCCAATAAAAATTAAATTAGTACATATTGATACATGAATATGACGTAAAGTTTATTTTGAGTTATTTTTTGTTTTTTCAAAAAATATGCAAATGTAATTTTTTTGAAAGATCTCTCACATTTTTCATATGCACATTACCAGCAATTCGTCAAAATAGTTATATTTGAGAGTAAGTGCTTCAAATAGCTATAAATAAAATATTTTAAAAATTCAAAAATTTTCTGTGAAAATGAGCTTCAAATTTCGCATTTTTAGTAGCGCTAAAACGCAATTTACTTTAAAACGGCACATAATTTTTAAAAGAAAATTGCCATTTAGGACTAGGTTTTTGTGTTCTTTAATATTCTAAAATTAATATTTTCGTTCTACCAATAGAAAACCGAAAAATTAAGAAAATGACAAAATGCTTTTGGTGATGAAGATGGCAGCTGGCAAGAAAGAGTATGTGTCAATTCCAAATAGCTAGGGAAGACCCAAGGAAATAGAAAACTAATACGGGAAAGTCTGTGCCATTCTGTAGCACCACTAGTTAATTTTGTTTAAACATTTTTTTCTCCCTTTCAGAAGAGGCCTTTTAAAAGACTTTGAGTTAGACAAAAAAAATTGCTTTTGGGGGCCCCTTGAGCCCCGGCGCCACAGGTAATTGCAACTGCCGGGCCAACGGCAGATACGCCACTGGTGGAATGTCTTATCTGCAAACGCGTTCCCCTGATGTACGTGGTACCATTCGTTTTTGTGCATGATATTTGGGCCTCGGCAGAGGCAGTGTTGCCGCGCTTCACTGCCATTGTCACGTGTGTACAGAGTGATCTTTCGTGATCAATCTAACGCCAATACCACATGCCAGTCCTATACTTTTGATATTTTTCCTATTTCCTATTTGATTCCTGTTCTGTATGAATACTATTAAGTATGGGGTATTTCGATATTGGGTGTCACGATCTCCTGAATGTGTGGTAGAAGCGCTCATCTGATTGATGTTAACAAGTATAGATTACGCCACTGGAAAAGATGTAGGTTTAGAATGTCACTAGGAAACTGATGTCGGCGTCATCACGTAACTCTTAAATGTCAAGCATAACCAAATTTGGTACAACATATAGTAAGGTGATTTTGATGACGACAAGCAAATTTCCTGTTGTTACCATTTCACGGAACAAAGTCCAAGTATTTTGCAGTCGCTCTTGCGGCAACAAGAATCCAAATTATCTGTGGACTAGATGATTGTGAGCAGCGGGAAGTCACGTAGCCACCAGGGAAGGACTTTTCACTTCCCCCTGTAATACTGATATTCTCCAGATACCACTCGTTAGAAAGAAAATAAGTATTTTGACTGTGTTTCACTTAACGAAAATTGGACAGCTCGCAGCAGTATCTTCCAATTTTATCAATATTTAAAAATGCGCATTTTAAAAAAGCGACTACATACGTACAAAGTCATATTATAAGAAAAAATATATTTATCCATCAGATCGCGTTGGCGACCGCAGACTTATGACGATGAGGAGGGATAGACCTCTCTCACTAGCAGGCAGCAGCCAACAAGACCTCGCTAATTGCCCCTCTCTAAGGAGGGTAGACGGCTGGGTGCTTTAAGTATTATCGGACTGCACTTCGCAATAGAGATTGGCTTAACAGCTTTTTTTCAATAACTGTTATCGGAATAACAGTGGACTTGTAATAACGGTTATTAATAACAGTTGAAAAATAACACGTCCATGATCAGCAATTTAAGAATTAAATCAGTTGTGGCTACTGCTAAGAGTTAAACCAGGCAAAACGAATAACGTTAGTAGCACCGTAGTTGTACCTTCCGGCGGTTGCTTGCATTATTTCCCCAAACATGTTTGGGCAGAGACAGGGAAACAGCAGATATGAACGAGACTAGATGAACTGCCAAGGAAGAATAGTACTTAATATGATGAGTAGCAAATGGGTATAGAATATTACTAAAATAACAGTGATTCATGATCAGATTGCAAATATTCCTTTAAACATGCAACATGATCATAGAGAAGTGACGAGTGCCAAAAATAAGAAGTAGAAACTGTTTTGCTTACCTACAGCTAAAGTGGTAATGACTGTTGACTATCAAATACAATCGGACTTAGAAAAATATTAGTGGATCTCACATAAGCTGTAATGGGACAGAAATAAGTTAAGAAACATTAGAAGGATTTAATTTAAAGGACAAACTTCTTATTGTAGTACATGTAAACCATAAAATTTAAAAATATTGTAGAACATGGTGTGTAATAACAACGAATTATGTATTAACGAATCTATAATTTGAACACTTGTTAATCACGATTCATTACATGCAGTGGAACTGTTGTCGTACAAAATGGTTGCCGCGAAAGATTGCAGTAGTTCGGGTTTGGCCCAATAGTTTGGAGTACTATAAATATCAACCGATAACAACCAATAACAGGATAAATGAAATAACTATTATTTCGCGTAACAGTTACTAAAAGTTAACTGTTAAGAAATAACAGTTTAGCTGTTAAGGGCACATCCTTACTTCGCAATGGAAAACCAGTGACAGTGAGGAAACGTTGCTTGAACCATCTTTCGCATTAGCCGGCTGCAGCCCCTACGCCCTCGCCATTGAGCTCCGTCTCAGACCCCGTGCCCCGTCAAAATTGTTCTTCTCTCTCAATTTTTTTCTCTTTTTCAAACAAGAGACGTGTCGCATTAATTTCTCAATATTTGTGTATTCGTAGTTCTTGTATGTAATATACGTTCTTCGGAATCATACCTACCTAATTTTGTATATTTTATCTGATTAATAGTGTGTATAACATATAACGAACACACATCGGTGATGGAGTGGCATTTTTCCAGATGGGGAGTGGTGTCGCGAGGCGAAGTATCTCTACACGAGCTCCGACAGGTAGCGCCCTCGTAAGCAATCCCCAGAAGATCACCTGCTGACTGGGAGAGGTTATATAATCGGGAGCCTGAGGCGCCCGCCCCTCTCATATGTCTTGACCGCTCTAGTTGGAGGAGCGTTTTGTCGCCGTCTCCACGTCACTCCTTCTTCAGGCCACACCAATGCATAGGTGAATGCACTGACTAAATCAATGTATGTTCATTTCCCCTAAGTAGCAACCCGGCCCAACCGCAATAAATTCAAGCACAAATTACGCAAAAAAAACAAACTCGCTTTTACTTTCCGTCTACGTACGTATATACGGAGTACACACGCAGTATAGGCAAAGTTATGTAATGCTGCGCAAAAAGGGGTGGATTTTCAGCAGAAAAAAACATTGCATAGCCCTGATAATGGAAAAGTGGATAAATCTAGTTTCCAAATTAAGAGAAAAATTCCCGTAACACGTGGTGCAGCCAGAATCTCTGTTTTGTGGGTCTTTGATGCCGAAAAACCAATTGAAAGCAAAAAGTCTATCCGTCTGTATATGAACAACGCTAGCGACTAAACCGTTCAGCCGATTTTCTCGAAAATTGATATTCCCCGATCGATCTGACTGATCTCGTGACTCCTTGAATTTGAAACCGATATTTCCATTATGGGGGGTATTTTACATGAAGCCCCTGGGACATTTTCAGAAACAAAATAGCGCCATTTAAGAGGAGGCGTAGGTCTCATGTCGGATGGGCGGACGGACAGACGGACGTTTGGCTTTCAATTGTTTTTTCGGTATCATAGACCCATAAAACAGGTATTGTGGCTACCTCACGTGTTACGGGATTTTTTTCTTAGCGGCTGGATTTATCCACTTTTTCGTTATCAGAGCCCGGAATTTTTTTTTTCTGCCGAAAATACGCCGCTTTAGTTATGTAATGGCTAATTATATAACTAAAGCGGCGGATTTATGGCAGAAAAAATTATTATTACTTTGGATCTAATCCGTTACGCAGTTTTACTTTCGTACTTTCCCAAAATAAATTTAACTTCGTCAAAAAATTAAATTAAATAAATCCTGCTCTCCGCTCTACATCTGCCTTTTCTCGAGCTACAACTTGTTCTTCCTAATATTTAGCAAACGTTCATCTTGTTCGTGGCTCTACGTCCGCTTCCTCCCGAGACACAATACGTTCTGTTGTGTTTTTAGTTGAACTTAATCTTTCTTCACTCTACATTATTTACCTTTACTCACCACTCACTTTACATTATTTACCTTTAGCATGTTTGATGCTATTATGCCCTTTCAACCAGTAGCTTGTGGTGAAGGGCTTAGTTTGGGTAAGCAATAAAATAAATATGGCCACTAAGACATTCATTAGAGTAAAAACTTTGGCTGTTAAAGTTTCTTACACAGGTTTTAGAAGTGGTAGTTAGGGTAATGTCCGGCGTTGGCCTTCTTGCCTTCATACTTTTTTTCTTAAAGTCCCACGAAACAAAACTATTCATTAATAAATCTTAAATCATTCACATGTGTTCGTCGTCGCCGCTACCTGCAGTAGAAAGATCCATGTTCGTGCTCTTCCTGTCGAAACACTAAAGGACTCAACCTTACTGACAGCGTACTCTAGAGTATAACTCACAAGGTAATTTCACTTAAAACGATTAACTAAAATCTGAATTAGCATGCATAAGCATAAAGATATACTACACTTGGAATTACGCACTTCAGTGTACATACAGCTACACGCATTTATCATTAAAAACCAAGATTTTCGTTTGAAACACTGCTTTCATTCAAGCGGGGTCCCGCAACTCAGCCGATTGCAGGTGATTGCAGCCCAACAGGACCCGTTTAACGACCTGCGGGGCCTGTGGGACTTTTATCATGCGGGGCCCCTGTTATTAATTTTTCTAATTTTTAAGCCATAGTTAAGCGCGTGGTATATGAAAGAACTTAAACCGATTTCCGATAATATTTTTTTAAATCGATCCTTAACTAAACATAGCTTTGTTAATCAGTGTTGAGACAATACTTATACTGTAAAAAAGCAACTGAAATTAAAGAATATAAATACTTGAATCCAGTTACCAGTACTCTGAGCCAAGTTGTAGGGCAATATTGGGACATTTGTATATTTTCTATTAAGGCAAATATGAATTTGGAGTATACAAAACACTTCAGAATACAGTTTAAACGAAATATTCGAGGCTCGAGCATTGCTGGAACAGTTACGATAGGATGTTTTTGGTCATCCCCCATATTCTCCTGACCTTGCACCAAGCGACTTTCATCTTTTTGCGAATCTTAAGCAACATCTCGGGGAAGACACTTCGCAAGTGAGAATGACTTGACAGAAGTAGTAGGGGAGATGGCTTGCCAGTTTGGCGGTAAAGTGGTTTGACACTAGGTTAAAGAATTTGTTATCATGGCACATAAAAGTATTGAATTGCAAGGGAATCGTGCAGAAAACTAGTTAAAGTATATTTTCAAAATATAACTTCAATTTTCTAAAAAGGGTTTTTTTTCTGTTTTTCTTTCAAACAGTGTAACTTACTTTTCAGACGGCCCTCTTAATTTAATGAGGTTACAAAACTGTCACTTATTTTAAAGCTTGAAATATGTTTCAATGATTTTAAAATGTGTATGTGATTGAATTAAGTATAAGAGTGATAAATACAGTATCGTAATTGATATCGTGCGGATAATGCTTAACTACCAAAGAAACATTTCCGCGATAAATACGAACTTAAGAGAATCAGCTGATTCTTTCCTGATTGTAATTTATGCACTAACAAATTATCCCAACAAATAAATAAATCTCAAACGGTTGCATTTTAAAACTAAAACAGTATGTCGTACGATATAATGTTTAAATTGAACATTATTTATTTATGTGTAGTTTTGTGTCAATCTTTCTTACAGTAAGTTCACAAATTTCATAACGGCCAAACGTTTTTCCTTCATTAGTGAGACTTTTTTTTCTCAGAAAGCGCCGGGCCCCAAAAAGCGCGGTCCTGTAACATGTGCTACAAGTGCTACCGAGCGCATTCGATCGAGCTTCTTGACGCCCCGTGCGCCTCGCACACACCAATGCTTGGCAAGCGCGGGCATTTCATAACTGCTAGTGTAAAATGACGACACTCTTTCGCTAAATTAGATTTATATTATAAATAAAGTAAGATTTATTTTCTGATACAAATAAAGATTTTTTTTTCTAATTTACAGGGTACGCATTGCTTACCTTGCGTACACGAAGGACGCGCCACTGCCTTTCACTGTTGCACCATACGAAGTTCTTTTGTCTTTCCAAATATGCCTTATCCTAAACTATGTATGTACTCAATTTACTATATATTTTAAATAATTAATGGAAATTATATCTTCTCTTACTCTTAGCAATGTATATTCACCCACCGTCAAGTTTCTTCTATTTACCCTGAATTTGTCGTAATGTCGAATTATGTCGAATTTGTCGATCATGTCGTAATTCTTCAACATATTTTCATTTATTTCTCATAACATATCTTAGAGATATTTTTACTCGTTTCAATAGAGATTATTTCCTTAATGAAATCTGTTCCATAAAGACAGATTTTGAATCAAGGTCATGTTCAATTTTTCGAAAATTTCAGTATTTTTCGCGTAATTTTGCGTGAAATATTGATAATTTTTAATTTTGCAAACACAATTCTCTTCTCAAAAAAAAAGGCACCAAATTTTTTGATCAAATTTTCACTTCGGATAGCGTGTAGCACACTCATGAGAATGGTGCAGGTCTCGTGTTAGTTTAATATACTGATTTTTTAAATATATAAAAAATCAAATTTCTTTCGGCGTCTGCCTACAACTACAATTATGAAGACAAACATATTTCTCTTAATTTCTCATCTTTCTATTAATATTTCTCCAAATATTAATAGTTGTATTTACAGTTTATAGAAAAGTTAGGTTTAAGCACGCATAAATTCAAATTGTTTGCAATTTTCGAAAAATTAGACATTTCCACGAAAATGAGACCTCCACCATTCTCTTAATCTTCCTTCTCACTATTCAATAACAATATTTAATCAAAAAATTTGGACCCCATTTATTGGAAATTTTAAAAATGTCCCAGGAGTTTTCATATAAACTATCCTCCAAAAATAAAAATGTTTCAAATTCAAGAAGCCGCGACATCAGACACATCGGGGAATTTCAATTATGGATTATTATTTTTGATCGGCTAGCGTTATTCACAGACAGGCGGACGGTCTGACATATATTTTGCCGTTCATCAAACTTTCGGGATCAATGACCCACAACACATGAATTTTGGGTCCACAATTACAATACATTAGAAGTAATTTACTATATATGGGGACAAGATGTATCCACATTTTCGTTACCAGGGCCTGACAATACGTATTTTTGTGTCGAAACTTGTCCGTCTTTGATATATATAATTAACTGCTTTATACGGGGTACATATATGGTTAAATCTAACTTTTCTATAAACTATAAACTTACAACTATTACTATTAATTACTACAAGTACTACGCTCAATTCTAACATGTTATTTACAAAAAGAGATAGAAAAGACAGAAAATTAAAAAATAATAAATAAATTATTAATAATAAATGTATAACATATTATATATTAATAAAAGTAATTAATAAATAATAAACAAATTCCTAGAGGACTGCGTCTATAGGTGTGATACAGTAGCCGCACACATTTAATCAGTAAATGTTACTGATAAAAACATTATGCAATTTACATCTTGCATTCCATCACGTTTTCATGTAACATTTACTATTTTATGAAGATTTGTAATTGTTTTCCCCATACATACTATATTCTAAGATTGACAAAAGAATTATTTTTAGTACACTAAGACTATTAGTAGCATTTTTAATAGCGCTTTTTCTTTCAATTGACGCTTTTAAATCGCCTTAAAAACTTGGCAGTTATGACAATTCTAATGGCTAAAGTACATAAATGTGAAAATAGCACAGTAAAATTGCTGTGAACCATAATTTCATATTTGTGGCATCGATGATGCTTTCAATATAATATAATTTAATTATGAATATTGTTATTGGGACATGTATTCATATTGGGACACCTACTAGTTTCTCCAGTTATCGCATCCACGTTTATGGTCGTATCTCTTACACAGTCCATACGCTCTGTGAAGGAAAAATGTTTTTATATTCATGAGTTTGCTCCGAACATCTGCTACCATGAACGAGATGGCCCCGGTGGAAGTGAGAGGGAAGACTGGTACCGTGAACGCTAGCTGCTGCAATCTCTACAAGCTGAGCCACGCCTCGGCGATAACGCCCGTGTGGTCACAATGAACTACAGCATTAATTTTGGTCAAACAATTATACAAATAAAAAAATATCTTACGAATTTTCGATACAAAGGGTATGGTCATTAGTATTCAATCTGATAAATGTCTGAATTCTAATTTCAATACCCCCAGGTATCAATTCAAGAACCACTGAAGACATCTGTGATAGAAAACATCTAGGACAACTGAATCCGACAAAGCAATATTTCCAGGCAACTGTCAAAATGATTGCTTTGCTTATTTAGCATTTAACCCTTTAAAAATATCTTTTAGACATATGCTACCAAAAGATTTGAACAATTTACAAGAAACCATCAACACAAAATCCCATTAGGGTGCCACATCTGGTCATGGAATTATCCTCAAGGGTGCATCAAACAGGTTCAGGTGAAAAATGTAGAATTTTGAGAATCATAATATGAAGAATTCGGCGGTCCGCTTTTAACCGCTTTCATACGCGTGTCGCTGCATCTCACTGTACTATCAAGCATAATACGAAAACTGCGTTCCTGAGCCTTAAAACTGGTGTTTCGTTATGCTCATAACACGAGTGGTCAGAAACGTGCAGAATTTCAAAATTTATGGAAAATTAAATTGACTATTTGATATTTTGTGACTTATCTAATAAGATTTTATGTTTCTTTTTAACTTTCGCAATATTAGAAGAATTACCCCCAGACAAAACTGCACTGTACAAAGCCTGATTCTTTGAAGTTGTATATCATTTTGAAACCAGTTTCAGTTTTCAAACAATGATTTACAAAATGTGAAATGTTTGCACGAGGCCAACTTGTGTATTAACATTATGAAATGCAAATATATCCCATCTAACAGATTGGACCGTTAAAATTCGTTCCATATCACGAAATTACTTCAAATTGCAACAAAAGGAAATAAAGCTAGTGGCTCTACGTCCACATTTTCCTCGCATTATTTGTAACTTTCACAGTTTTCGAGTCCAACGATAATAGAACTGCGCCATTTTTAAGAGTTGTAAAAAAATTACAAATTATCTGAACTTCAAAAAAAATGAAAAAATATCCGTTTTTGCGTAGCCTTATTTAAAGATCTATTGTTTTGGAAAAGATTCAGGAAAAATCTCTTTCAATAATATTGTAGAATCGCAATGTTAAGGTTTTACAATTTTCGAAAATACAAAGACATCACCGAAAATTCGACCTACTCCTTTTTTATAAGCGCGCTTTGCTCTGTTCCACAAAAAGATTGTTTTTGAGATATTTTTAAATATAACAGTGTTTCATTACTTCAAAGATTTATATTTGAAGAATTGTTTTTAATTTTTTTTCAAAATTGTAGTTGTAAGTAGACGTTTGAAAAATTTTCAACTTTTGAATTTTCGAAACTTCAGAGATTAATGAAAATGAGGTTGAGCGATTTTTAAGCGTCCTTTGCGCTTTTCGAGGAAAAAAATTGAGGTATTTTTGCGAAAATTTTTAAAATGTGAAGACTTCTTGCAAAGTACCCCCTAAAATTAAAAAAAAAGTTTCAAATTCTCAAATACATGAGTTCAACTTGATCGATTAGGAAATACTAATTTTGGGGAAAACCGTCCGAACGATTTAAAATGCTAAAGGTAAAACGTTGACAACAAGCGTTTTACCTTTAACCAAATTTTCCGAATCAATGACTCATCAAACGTAGATTTTAACGTGTTAGAAGTAATTCGCTAAATTAGGAACAAGATTTGTTTAGGAATATGTTTCGGTAACAGACCCACAATACAAGTTTTTCTGGTGCAAAATCGCCAATATCCGCTGCAGCATTACAATACTTTATCTTTTCTATGTAAATACGTAGTATGGCGAGAAAATGAAAATAATATAAAATTAATATGTTAATTTTACAACAGTGTAATTTTTTGTAATTTTACATGTGTAACATTCTCTACATTGTTTAGATTTTAATTCCGTAATGACTAGATTTTAATTTGCATCATCGGTATCAACTACGTTTTTTGCGTAGTAGCAAAAGAATGATTCGGTTTTAATAGGATCATTTGACATAGTGAACCAGTGTTATTTAAAAAAATAATATTGTATAGTATTATCTATACACTACAAACGTAATGTTCAATATAATAACAAATATATTTATTATTTAACAAAAATCTTTGACCCCCCCCCCCCCCAAATGATCGACTGGATCCGCCCCTGCGAAGTGCACAGAATTCACTTCTCCCCGTTACACACAGTTTTTAACTGTTTTTTATGTAAAATAAATAAATTAAAACAAATAAATGTACTCGCCTTACCCACGTACTTTTGCCTCCTAGTAATATTCCCTAGTAATATTAACTAGCACCAGATTCAAAGGTAAGCAGCAAGTTCACAACTGATCAATTAAGTTTCGTACTTCAATCCCTTCGTTAGATTACTTGAAAACTGGCGAATTCGGAATGTATTACAAGACCGATTTCAATGACTTAAGGAAAAGGAATTGAAACATTATGATCAGTTTCCAATTTCCAAGAAAATGTCAGTTATGAGAGCTGTAATTTAATTAATTATTAGTTATGCAAGTTTAATACCACTTGGAACACAAATATGCGCGTTTAAAAGAAGGCAAACTTTAATTCATCAAAGCACCGAACTCCAATTAAGAGATCTACCTCAAAATAAGTGACCAACTACGTTTTCTTAGTGACTTGACGCGAATCCTCTCGCAACAGAATACCCAGAGCCCCCGCGTCTTTGTCTTAGATAGTCAGCGGAAGGCAAAGCGGACGCGGCGAGAATTGTGTGGGGGCGGTCGCAAGTCCACAAAGCCACCCGCGTCTACGAAGTACATGCAGCGCCACACTCGAGCCGCGGCAGCAACTGTGTGCTACTGCGCCACGCCGCGCCTCCACGGCACGTCACGCCAAGCCACGCCTCGCCCGTCGCGTCGCCTCGCGCCGCGCGGGGGCGTGCGGAGGGCAGGCGGGCGGACGGACGTGTCATGGAACGTCGAACGCGCGTCCGATGCGGCCTCGCTCCAATTCGGTTGTTTGCACAAGGCACATGACAGAGCGCGTTCGAAAAGAAAAAAAAAAACAAAAAACATTTCGGTCGATAGAGCTGATATCTAGAGACCGGAATAATATGTAGTATCAAACGTCAAAATCTACATAAATATGTAATGAAATTAGTAAGAATATGTAATAAATATGTAAAATTGGATATAATATGTAATATTAAAATTCTGTAATTAAAAACCATTTACATAGCAAGAAATTACATTTAGAAAAACTGCTCAATTCACATCATACACCTTCCTCGTCAGTAGTAAAAGCTTCATCTATTGTAATCCAGGACCGTAGTTTAGCAGCCGGACTAATCGCAATAGAAGCCATCGCACAAACTGGCGAGATCTACGACCAGCAAACATACATTGTAGCATCTTTATCGAAGTGTTATATGCCAATGATCGCAAATTTTTCTCCGAAATTAAGGACAAGGTTACAAATCACAAAACGCGGTGTCAATGATGCTTTAGACACCTACATTTCCCCAATAATGTAGTAAAAATGCTGATATTAAAAAAAATTCATTTTTTCACAAAAAAATATGGAATTATACAGAATAAAATTGATAAAATTAAAAAATATATTGTGAAAACAGCAAAATATGTAAAATGTGTAATATAGTACTAAATATGTAAAAATATGTAACGAACATATTCGGTATTGTGTTATGAGGGCTATGATTCGCCAAGATCACAATTTTGAGAACGGTAAGTAGAAAAACAAAAAATAAGTAATTAAAAACGGTGAGTATAAAAACAAAAAATAAGTAATTAAAAACGGTGAGTAGAAAAACAAAAAATCCACTGATATCTATGAATACTACTTTGAATGAAATGAATACTATTTGTACCACAATTTCTCTCCGAATTAACATATCTTAATTTACATACAATTAACAGTCATAATTTTTTGAAAAACTCATTTGAAATTGTAGAACATTTGGGATGAAAATTAAATAGTTTCAAGCAATAGATTTGTTTATCCAAAACTTCAATTGAAAATATATTTCTGGCATTGAATCCATTGTTTAAGGTGTGCAGTGTATTCACAAACATACCAGATGACTTTTTTTTTTTAGCAATTACACGTTACTCGTGATTGAACATGTAATGCTCAATGCTTTATATGTTTTCACACCTGAGAAAATTTCCCCAAATTCTCTTTACTAATTGAAGAATCATTGTTTCTTATCCATCTGCTTTCAGAATTCAGCATGTCAATGGGTTAGGGCTACCAGAATTTACGAAAACGTTAACAGAATACATTTCTCCTTAAGTACGTCACACAATTTTTCTGTTTTTGATGTTATATAAATATAAATAAATAAAACAAAACCTCTTCATGGGTGCAAGTCAAAGTTCAACAAATAGAAGAATTTAAAAGAATTTAACATTTTATTACCTTATATTGTTGCCGTTCAACAATGGGCTCCTCAAATATACATAGCTGCGTTGTTTTCCAAGGCAGGCAGATCTTTCATATAAAGTTTTAGACATAATGCTAATCGGAACACAGCCAATTCAGTGGAAGCGCATTTTTTTCGATACTAAGGAACAGTAATCATTTCTAACTTTCAGAAATGAAACATACCGTAATCATCGATTCAATCTACTTTCTTTTATAAGAATAGCAACAGCTTCCAAAAACCTCTCAACTTATGTCCAGGAAGCGCAGTAAATTCGGAGCGGGTAACTATGTAGCCAAATTACGAAAAGAAGTCATATATAAAACAAGTAAAAAAAATTACATTTTTGCAATTTTTGAAAAAACAAAAAAATAGACCATTATGACGTTTATGTCATCTAATGGAGTACATTTACCACTATCCCTACTCAAGGTTAAAAGAAAAAATTTGGAGTCCTTTTTGAGAAATACTTGTTTTGTATTTTTTTTTTAATTGCACATATTGTACGCAATATTGCGAGAAAACTATTAAAATTTTCAAAAAAATGTACATTACCTTACAGAAAGAACTCACTACAAAAAACAAATTTCATTTGAAGGAAAAATCTCTATCTGCAATTTTGTAGTTTGACGAAGACGCCGAATAAAATTCAAACTTTCGCAATTTTCGAAAATTCAGTTATCCGTGAAAATCGGATCTTTGCACCTTAATAACTGTATTTTACTCTATTCTTATAAGACGTTTAAAGAAAACTAGTAGTGCTACAGAATGGCACAGACTTTCCCGAATTAGTTTTCTATTTCCTTGGGTCTTCGCTAGCTATTCGAAATTGCCACATACTCTTTCTTGCCAGCTAACATCTATCACCGCCAAAACTACATTTTTTGTCATTTTCTTATTTTTTCGGTTTCCTAATGCTAGAACGAAAATATTAATTTTAGAATATTAAAGAACACAAAAACCTAGCCGTAATTGGCAATTTTCTTTTAAAAATTATGAGCCGTTTAAAAGAAAATGGCGTTTTAGCGCTACTAAAAATGCAAAATTTCAAGCTCATTTTCACAGAAAATTTTTGAGTTTTCCAAATACTTTATTTGAAGTTATTTGAAGCACTTACACTCACAAATATAATAACGTTTACAAATTGCTGGTAATGTGAATATTAAAGATGTGAGAGATTCTTAAAAAAAAAGTACATATGTGTAATTTTTGAAAAAACAAAAAAAAAATCCTCAAAATAAATTTACGTCATATTAAAGAGTGCAATGAGCATTATCCGTTCGAAAAGATTGAAGAAGAATTTGTAGCCATTTATGAGAAAATGGCGTTTGAGCGTTTCTGAAAATGCGGAAATTTGAGCTAGTTTTCACAGAAAACGGTTCTGTTTTCGATAAAATTTACTTGACATTATTTAAAGCACATGTACTCATAAATATAATCATGTAAACAATTTGCCGCTAATGTAAATATTAACGACGTGAGAGACAAATCAAAAAAAATTACATTTTTGCAATTTTTGAAAAAACAAAAAAGTCCTTAAAATAAACTTTACGTCATATTAAAGAATGCAATTAGCACTATCCGATCGAAAAGTTTGAAGAATTTTTTTTAGCCATTTATGAGAAAATGGCGTTTGAGTGTTCCTGAAAGTGTGGAAATTTGAGCTACTTTTCACAGAAAACGGTTGTGTTTTCGATAAACTTTACTTGACGTTATTTAAAGCACATGTACTCCTTAATATAATAATGTCAACAAATCGTAGCCAATGTAAATATTACCGACGTGAGAGACAAGTCAAAAAAATTACATTTTTGCAATTTTTGAAAAAACAAAAGAATGCAGCAATATGGTGTTTATGTCATCTCGTAGGGTACATTAAGCACTATCCCTACCAAAAGTTTAAAGACAAAATATGGAGCCGTTTTTGAAAAAATATAGTTTTTGTAATTTTTTAAAATTGCACATATTGCACGCAATATTGCGCGAAAACTACTAAAATTTTAAAAAGAATGTACATGACCTTGAAAAAAGAACTCACTTTGGAGAACACATTTTATTTGAAGGAAAAATCTTTATCTTCAATTTTGTAGTTGGAGAAAGACGCCGAAAAAATTCAAACTTTTTTTTTTAATTTATCAACTGGTTTTATCCACTTTTTCGTTTTCATGGCCCGGCAATTAATTTTTTTCCGCCAAAAGTTCGAAAAATTAAAAAAATTGGCGATGATAGATGACAGCTGGCAAGAAAGAGTTTGTGGCAATTCCGAATAGCTAGCGAAGACCCAAGAAAATAGAAAACTAATACGGGAAAGTCTGTGTCATTCTGTAGCACTACTAGTTTCGCGCAGCATTACATAACTTACCCTATACTACGTATATCACTCCGTGTATACATACGTATACGGGAAAGTAAAAATTGGAGACGTTTTTGAGAAAATTTTGAAAATGTCCGCGGGCTTCATGTAAAGTACCTCCCAAAATTAAAATATTCGTTTAAAATTCAAGGGGCCACGAGATCAGCCAGATCGATCGGGGAGCATCAATTTTGGAGAAAATCGGCTGAGCGGTTTAGTCGCTAGTGTTGTTCACAGGCCGAGGGACAGACAGACGTTTTGCTTTCAATTCGTTTTTCGGTATCAAGGACCCACAAAGTAAGGATTCGGGCTGTACACCGTGTTAGGAGATTTTTTTTCTTAATTTTGCAACTGAATTTATCCACTTTTTCGTTTCCAGGGTCCTGTAATAAGAGTTTTCCTGCCGAAAATCCGCCGTTTTTTCGCGCAGCATTACATAACTTTCCCGGAACTATAATACTAACTATACGGGAAAGTAAACTAGTGGCACAGACTTTCCCGTGTTAGTATTCTATTTCCTTTGGTCAAATTTAATTTTTTTGTAATTTTTTAAAAAACAAAAAAATACCTCAAAATAAACTTTACGTCATATTAAAGAGTACAGTTAACACTATCCGTTCCGAAAGTTTGAAGAAAAAATTTGGAGCCATTTATGAGAAAATGGTGTTTAAGCGTTTCTGAAAATACGGAATTTTGAGCTAGTTTTCTCAGAAAACGGATACGTTTTCGAGAAACTTTACTTGAGATTATTTAAAGCACATGCACTCATTAGTATAATAATGTCAACAAATCGTAGCCAATGTAAATATTAACGATGTGAAAGACAAGCCAAAAAATTACATTTTCGTAATTTTTGAAAAACAACAACAACAACAACAAAAGTATAGAGCAGTATCCCGTTTGTGTCATGTCATACAGTACATTCGCCACTATCCCTACCAAACGTTTAAAGAAAATAATTGGAGCCGTTTTAGTTAGCTTGTTTTTGTAATTTTTTTAAATTGTACATATTGCATGCAATGTTGCGCGAAAACTACTGAAATTATTCAAAAAATGTACATGACCTTAAAGAAAGAACTCATTATGGAGAACAAATTTTATTTCAAGAAAATATATCTATCTTTAATTTCGTAGTTGTCGGAAGAAGCCGAAAAAAATTCAAACTTTTGCAATTTTCGAAAATCCAGAGCAAATTGCGAAATTCGTACCTATAAGTCAATACACCACCTCAATAAGTGTATTTTACTCCATTCTTTCAAGAAATTTGAAGAAAGAGTTTGGAGCCGTTTTTTGAGAAAATTTTGAAAATGTCCGGGGGGCTTCATGTAAAGAACCCCCAAATTGTACAGAATCTTTTTCAAAATCTCAAAGCTTGAACTCGAGCCAGATCAAAAGGGGTTTCTTTAATTTGAAAAAAATCGTTTGTATGATTTAGGCGCTAGTAGTGTTTACAGACGGATGGACGTACGGACGGACAGACGGATGGACGGTCGGACGGAAGGGCGGACGGACGGACAGAAAGACGTTTTGCTTTCAACGGGTTTTTCGGTATCGCGCTATCGCGGGACATCCGAGAAGGTTCTACGAGGCGCCGTCGAAGGGGAACTGAAGAATGGTAAATTGGTATATTTCAAACAGCTTGCTAAATCGAGAGCATATTAATTAGTGAGATAATTTAGAATATTTCAGTATGTTTATGTTAATAAGGTATTAGTTAAGTTTAATATGTATATGTTGTGGTTCACATTCATTTGAAAATCGGTATTTGTATTGGTATTGGTGTTTGTACACTAAGGAACGTAAAAGTAAGAAGTCGAACATAACAAAATCCATTCATTCTCGAACATTACTCACAGTTTTGTTTTCTCCGTATTCACTTGACATTCTCCAAATTTAATAAGTTGCAAGGCAATACTGTTCGTAGATTTTGCAGTTTTTTTTAATGCGGTATTAGGCCTACGGATATAATTTAAAATGAAATATCCCTCGTGCGTCACTTTTTCAAATTAACTTCAATTGTTCTCGTAAATATGTCAATATCAATGTTGCCAACGTCGTGAAAGAAAATGACGGCGTATTGAACGAAAAAAATACCTTTAGATACGGGAGTTTAATCAACTCCTACATAGATCTATTTAGGTGGCATTGTTTTAATTCCCGGCGTAGTCACGGATATGGCAACGCAAAAACACGTTAATAGAGCTTACTTTGAATCTTCCGGCCGGACCCGAAAACAAATTATCAGTCCCCCATCAGGAGACTAAGACGCGTCGAGTGACACCTCATATGTCTCGATTAGTGCCCGGGAAGTTATCTAGCCGTGAGAGACGGGATCACGTTTCCTAACGCATGCACGTTAGGGGAGTTACTCAAATACTGTATAGGATTTACAGTATTTTGAGTATAATGTACTTCCTAAAATTAATGCTTAAATGTTGAAAAAATGTAAGCGTAAAGATTCCTCGGCGAAAAACCAAGCCATAGCTAACCCGAAGGCAGACATTCGTGCGTTTTTTGAGGATCGGGACGCAACCGGCTAGTGGGCAACACTGTGTGCGTAGCACGCTTCATTCATATCGAGCGACAAGTTCTTATCAAGAGTTCTTACATTTCCTTCGGTGTACTGGGAGCAATGGAAAGATCCTCACTTCTGGAAAGTCGTACCTTTGATATTACCCAAATTTTCATCAAAGTTGAAATTTGATGGATATAATAAAAATATAAATTTTGCCGGATAGAAATTAGAAAAAGTTGCAACTTTCGAAAAATTAGGGTTTTCAACGAAAATTAGATTTGCACCATTCTCATAAATGTCCTTCATACTATCGAACAACAAAATTTAATCAAAAACGTTGGAACTATTTTTTTGTTTAGAAAATATTCCAGTACATTAGGCACTATCCCTTCCAAAAATTAAAAACAAAATTTTGGGCCTGTTTTTGAGAAAATGGCGTTTGCGTTTTTTTTGGACGTATTGCACGCAATATTGCACGAAAACTACTAAAATTTTCAAAAAATGTACATGACTTTAAGGAATAAACCAATTATGGACAACAAATTTCATTTGAAGGAAAAATCTCTTATTTTTGATTTTGTAGTTGTAGGAAGAGGCCGAAAAAATTCATATTCATGCAATTATAAAAAAAATTAGAGCTGAACCTCAAAATCGGACCTATGCCACTTCCATAAGTGTATTTTACTCTATTATTACAAGAAATTAAAGAAAAAAATTCTGAGCCGATTTTGACAAAATGTTGAAAATGTCCGGGGGGCTTCATGTCGAGAACCCCCTAATTTTAAAGAAGTTTTTTCAAAACCGCGGTGCTTCCAGTGGAGCCAGATCTACCGCGGAATATCGAGTTTGGAAGAAATCGTATTTATGGTTAAGGCGCTAGTCGTGTTCAGACACTGACGGACAGACGGACGGGGAGACGGACGGACGGACGGACGTTTTGAAGAAAAAAAAAATTACGGTATCAAGAAACCCCAAAACGTGTAATTCCGTTGAAATCTAGAAATCCATTTTCTGCAGCATTACATAACTTTCCCTATACTACGTATATTACTCAGAATACTATTCCGTACTAGCTGAATGTGACGTCGCCAACGTTTTAAACTACCTTCGATTGTTTGACTCCTTTTTTTCTCTCTCTTTTCGGTTCACAGTTTTCTTTGTTCAGTTTGGATGTTTTGTCAGCCTTGCGAACTAACCACTTAAATGTTGCAATTATTTTGTGATATTAAGCACGATTTCTACCTTTGGCTTTCCTACATTTAGGTAATGTAATAGTTTCATAAAACTAACTTCATCAAAAGTTATTTCGGAATGTTTTTCTTTCAATTTGTCGTAGTACATATTTTTAAAATCAATTTGAAAACCACATGGCGTCCGCGAACACGCATTTATCTGTTGCACCTCCAGGGCACTTGGTTTATCTTGATTTCTCATATAAAAATTATCTTCGCGATATTCTTTGAAGACATAACACTTATCCACGCAGACGAGACGCAGAGACCGGCTCGATGATACTGCTATGCTCTTCTCGGAGACGTGCACCAAGGGCCGTCTGGTCCGGGCAACTCAATACGTCGTCCACTTATTTAGTTCATTTTCAATGAAAGGAAATTCTTCGATTTTGTATTCTCATATTCTTTGACATTTACTACTTCTTCTTCGACATCTTCGTTTTCTTCCTCGTCGTCTTCTTATTTTCCTTCTTCTTCTTCGTGGTCGTCGTCTCCTTCGCCTTCGTCTTTTTCGCCTGCGTATTCTCCGTCTTCATCTTCGTCGTCGGTCGTCACTGTCTCTCTCTTTTCGTTACTGGTACTAGAGTTTTATCAATGCCACCTACATCTAATTAGGTGGCGTTGATTTAGTTCCCGGCAGCAGTTACTAGCATTCCTTACCTTCATTCGGAACCAGGAGAAAATTACGGCCCGTGATTGGTTGACATCTGTGAATGGCCAAGCGCGGCAGATTCAAATAAAATACACAAGGCCTAAGGACGAGAGCTGACTTTGGTTGTTTCAATATTCTATTTTCTTCGACCAAACCGAAATAGTGCAATGAAAATAATGTCGATACTTTGTCATTTCTGTATAAGTCC
Organism: Acheta domesticus; assembly: GCA_031308135.1. NCBI lineage: Eukaryota > Metazoa > Arthropoda > Insecta > Orthoptera > Gryllidae > Acheta > Acheta domesticus. The sequence goes on along the minus strand of JAHLJT010009419.1, from coordinate 74,337,865 downwards.
TCCATTACCATGAATTCTAATTGCCATAATTAACATAAGTGTTCTAAAATGTCTACCACCGCATGGCGGTACATCGGTAAATCTTGACGAAGCTGTGTTCTGGCTTGTTGATGTTCTTGATATATGATGTAGTGGGTTAGACATCTGTGATATCGAGTTACTAGTGTATTTGGAAGAAATTGTGGAGTTCGAATTGTATCAGGTTATAACATGAAACATCGCCAATGTGTTATTAACCTAATTACAGAAAACAAACTTCAATTAACAGTTCATTTCACTAATTGTTCGATCATGGTGACAAAACTGTTTGTATTTCAGAGTTGACATTGTACATTCATTTTAGTGTCTGTAATTTGTTTGATCACATTTTTCGCATTTTTGCAGGTATTTAATTTTCACACGGCAGAAATATTGTGTTCAGAACATTTGTTCTGCTGCTATTTGACTCCTGTTGACTGACAAAGGTTGACTGACTTTTACAAATTCTTTATTACATGTGTGTATTTTATCACTCAAGAATTATCTATATTTGTGTGCATTACTGCTCTAAAACATTCAATTTAATACAATCAGACACCCTTGTTTCGAGTAGTCTTCTATGAGTTCCTTATTTCTTAAATGTGTGTGATTTTTATATTGAAGAAACATTAATCTTTGTATAATCATTGCTATTTTAACTAATTTTACTTGAGTGTGTAATAAAAGAAATGAAATTTGTTATGAGCCATGCTAAGGTCAATTAGGCATTGTTGAAAGATTGGCAGCACTAGAAAGATTTAAGAAATAAAGCAAATATTTCAAAGGCCTAGAAGAATTATAAACTTTACTACTGTGCTATGTACTAATAAGTAAAATATTAAATAATGTTAAGTAATAATATTAAAAGCAAACATACATAAATAAAAGTAAAAATGTTAATTTAAGTTTGAAATACGTTCAACATATTTCTTATTATTAACCAAAATAAATGAATTGAGAAATTAGCTTTTTATTAATAAAGGAAAGCTGCAAACTGCTCAATATAATTTCTTCCAGTCCTAATTTCTTCTTTTGTTTTGTTCAAAACCGTTCACTAGGAGGCAAATAGGAGGGACATCAAAATCATCCTTTTAACAGAAATAATATAAATGACTTTGGGTGTGTTCCGAGACCTAAAATTGTATAAATCAAGTGCTATGAAGAAGTATTGGTGTCTCACTGAACACCTTCCTGTGGCTACCACAAGTTCCTTATTTCTTGCCAAACTTTTCATTCACAATCCAAAACACACACACCTACAACTTGACAAGCACTTACTTTGTTATTCATGGCTTGCTACTTGCTGATCTCTAATATTATTGCCTGCTCTTCTTTGCAATGTGTGTTGAAATAAATCATAAGGTAGGAAAGATACTCATAAATGTGTTATCTCTGAAGGAAATCTTTGGTTGAACAATCGAAATGTAAGGAAAAAACATGTTCTTGTTTTGAACGCATAATAAAATCAATCAGCACTTCCTTAAAGGAATCTAAGAAACGAAATAATTCACACTTCCTTTATTTTAACCATTAGTAAAAAAGATCTTTTACATTAGCAATAAAACATTAGAAAAGAGGTTGTTCAATTTATATTTGGTTTAAATATTACTTACAAACTAGGAACAAAGTCATATTTTGCATTGGGCTATTAATTTTGTTTTAAAAACAAAGCAATGTTTTTACATTTATATACACTTATATCATTAATAAACTTTATCACATTCTTTTTAAAAAATTCAATTTTTATTATTACACTCATAAACATTCTCCTAAATTCTAAAATACTAGTTTATTTACTTGTTTTGTAAAAAGAGGCAAGGTATTAAAATGAAATAAAATTCCATATGGATAGGATTCTTTAATATTATAAGTGAAAAACTAATGTTTCTTAAAAGATGAAGTTTCTTACAATTACTCTCATACCCTTCGGTGATGTTGTTTAGAAAAATACAATTATTTCAGGCTACTTGAACAATAGTTTGCTCTTCTTACGACAACTACAATTTATTCTATATTCTTGGTGCTTTAGAAAAGAGCACAGTGGTTGCAATGGTAGTTGCTCGAGAAAGTTTCTGAAGAGAATATTACTGAGAGTGGATTTATTGATCTTGAGTCTATCAAGGAGATAAAGCTATTTTTTTGAAAATGCATAGAATGATATCTTAAATGAAATCCAGCATTATGTAAATCAATATCATTAATTCTGACAAATATTGAAAGAAAGAAAAAATCATAATGCAAAACAAGATTTTAATTGTAATAAAAATGTTAAAGACACTAATTAATAGTTAGTATGTTGCTTCAATTTCTCTCTATTCTCTGGTGATACATTCTTGTAAACTATTGTCCCACGAGTGCCGATTCTGCTGTTGAAGGAAATTACTCTCATGTAAGCAAGCCTCTGTTTGATTTGCATTCCATGCATTAACATTCCTTAGAATGTGTCTCATTTTTACATTTTTCAGTTCTCAATGTTGTAAACCTTTACATATTGTATTAGATACATATGTTTTTCATTTTATTTTATTAAAGCAAATGGAATAACATATAAACAAATATTACACACGACGATATCTACTCGAGAAAGTAGATCACTTATCACAGAACATTGCTTATAACACTTTTTTGCAGTAGATAAAGAGGTTCTTTTGCATCTTATAAAACAAATGACTGTTAAATATCAATTTTGGGATTGAATTTTAAAGTCTGTCCTCTTAGTGCGTGGTTTAATGTGAATGAAAATATTATTTATTTAGTTATGCTAAATAACACAGTTTTGACAAAGAATACTGAATGACTTCCCCCCCCCCAAAAAAAAAATATCATGGGCTACTTGTCTTACTTAATAAAAGGTAAATAAAGGTAAATACTGCAAATATAATAATGTTTATCCTTCATAAACATTTACAAGTTTTGTTGTCTTTCCCTTACCATTATTTTTCCTACAGCTTACGAATTTTTTCAAATACAAATGCAACAAAACTTGCTCAAGGCGAAACGTGTGTAATGCGGATGTGTAATGTGAACATAATTCGCGGGTCTGTCAAACGTAAATTCTACAATATTACATTGCATAATGCGGAATTCTGTCTAATACGAAAAGAATACTGGTCCCTTGAGTTTTCACTTTGGGCAGGTTTTACTTATTTCAAATCAAATATCAACTATAGGCTTTATTTAAAAATGCTACGAGCCAAATCGAATTTTCTGAATGGCTAGTTTACAATTAACGTGAATATTTGGCACAAATTCATTGGTTAATCAAAAATATGTACGCCTATAGAAGTCGCACATTTAAATTGTGAAATGTGTCCACTTCCTCCTCAAAAAGCATTTTAGCTAAGCGTGAATATCTGTGATAGTTTATATACACACTGTGTCGCCATTCCGATATTTCAATATGAACTGGGGACTTTCTATTCAAAGTTTTTCCAAGCGAACTTTCCTCTCTCCAGGCATCCATCGGCGTGTTCACGGGAGACGGGAGGGGGGGCACGTGGACTGGGCCTCTGGAAATTTTGAAAGGCCTTTCCGAATAAAGCATTTATTTTTCGTAGCATTTCATAATAAAACATTTTATTTCCGTATCTCCGATTTCCGTATTTTAACCTATTTGGGGAATTGTTATACATTTGGGGAGGAGGTTGTCCCAGCCGTGTAACAACTGTGTAAATGATTCAGCATAAAACTTATACTATTTATTCATTGTACCATTAAAGTGATGATTGTATTTCCTTTGTAGTATGTTTTACTTGCTAGTTGAAACGGAGGGCCAGAAATGTAGTTCTACGCTGCGCACGCCTGTGGAGGGCCCGCTCCCTTGCATCTAATCCCGCTTCTTGGAGGATTTGGCGCGGCCGCCGCACAGCCGGCCGAGCAGCGCGCGCGCCGCGAGCCACGCCAGCGCCGCCGCCAGCGCCGCCGCCGCCGCCAGCGCCGCCACCACGTCCAGCAGCAGGTACTGCCACCAGCTGACGTCGAGAGCCGCCGAGCGCAGGTGCTGCGCGCCGCCGTGCCGGATCACGTACCTACGAGCGAGCGCGCCTTTGAGCAGATTCAGTCACGTTTCGCCACCTTTAGCTTAACAAATTACGTAGGGAAGTACACGTTTCACGCATTGCAATTGCCACCCCTTGCACAGATAACCAGTATGTTCACTTGCTCCAAAATCTAGTTTTGCGCTGGGTAGACCCTCGGCCATGTTCTTGGTTGTCAGCCAATAGAATTTCAGCCCATACATTCGGAAATCATACACCGTGTGATATGAAAACTGAGTGTATGTGTTTAATTTGTTTCAGAGGACGTGGAATTTGAATAAAATTGATAGAATAATGAAATGAATTGAACTAGTGAATAAAATAAATGTAAGAAAATCATTTTAAATGTAGTAATTATGTATTTCGCGCGCTGGGTGTTATACCAAGAACATGGCGGACGTCACGTGATCGAAAAAACTTTTTCAATGGGATTTGTCGCGAGTGAACATACTGGGTATATTGTGCCCATTGTTTCTTCATAGCGACTTAGCTACAAATTGTGAGTAATGAACATCATTCAACACAATTATTAGCTAAGCAGCTACGATGACGCAACAGTGCCCTCCAATTTAGATACAGGAAACGTAATCCTACGTAATTGTTCAAGCTAATCACGGCGACAAGGTAGTAACACACTTCACATTCACACATTGGACCATCGCAAATTATACAGGCGACGAGCTGTTTAGAGATTGAATGATGATTTATGTTTCTCTTCTCGCCGTAATTCGTATGAAGGAACAGTTTTGTAATAGTGCGCCAGAAAACGGCGAATTTTCGACACAAAAATTCTCATTGCAGGCCCTAGTAACGAAGAAGTGGATAACCCTTGTCCCAATATAGAGCAAATTACTTCCTCAAACGCGTTGGGTTGTCAGAATCCATTTTGTGGGTCTTTGATACCGAAAAAAAGATTCACGTAAAAATGACAGTGCGTCTGTCGGTGATCAATGCTAGAGCCTAAACCGTTTAGCCGATTTTCTCCAAAATTGATATTTTCCGATTGATTTAAAGGAACTCGAGGTTGCGAGTTTGAAACATATTTTAATTTTTGGGGGTACTTTACATGAAATCTCAAAACCATTTTCGAAGTTTTCTCAATAAAGGCTTCAATTTTTTGATTAAAACTTGTCCTGAATAGTGTAAAAGACGCTTAAAAGAATGCTGCAAGTTTAAAATGCGTTGAAATCCCTGATGTTTTTGAAAATTGCATACGTTCAAAACAATTCTGTATCTTCCTACAACTACAATATTGAAGATATAGTTTTTTGTCTCTTAATAAAAGCAAATCTTCAAACAAGTTCATGTACAATTTTTCTAAAATATGAGTAAAATCCAATGAAATTTAAAAATGTACAAATTATTGAAAATTGTATACGCTGTTAATATGTCTGTCGCTAATAACCTTAGTAGTTGATGCGACATAAAATAAAATAAATTTAAAAAAATTAAAATATGAGTCGTTTTTGCGTATTGTTGCGTGAAATTTAGGTAATTTTCCAACAATTTTTTGTAAAACGCGGCTTCACATTTTTTCTTTAAATTTTCTTTTCAAATGTATCAAAGAAAGGTAAAAAATGGCGCAAGTCTCATTTCCGAAGAAGTCTGTATTTTCAAAAATTGCAAAAAGATAACATTTCAAAACTACACATTTGAAGCTAGACATTTTGTCGTAAAGAAAATCTGATAAAAAAATCATATCTTTAAAGAATGTCATGTACATTTCTTTTCAAATAGCCGAGTAGTTTTGCCACAATTTCTACTTGAAGTCAATATAAACTATAAAAGAATTTTTTTTCAAAAACCACCATAAATTTTTTCCTCAATGTTTCTTTCACGGATAGAACAAGGAACGTTTTAAGGAATGGCGCAGGTCTAATTTTCGTTGAAATTACTGAATAGTCGAAAATTGCAAATAAAAAAATAGTTGATAGTGTAGCAAATAAAAAAAATAGTGAGATAGTTTTCGCACCACTTGTTTGTGTTTGACTACACATTTACTAAATTCCATGAGCTCTGCGATCCTTCTTTTTCATCTCCATATTACATGTATGTAATATTATCGTCTCGTTATGTTTAAATAATAAAAGATGATAGGTTAGACTCTTAATTTTTATGTATTTATAAGGCGTTAAATAAGATAGCATTTCAGCTCGGGGTGTTTAATTTATCAACTTTTTTGCCTTCCTTTAAATACTCATAGGTCATTTGATTTAGGGGTACTTTTTACAATCTTATCCAAGGGTACCCTTTATAGACTTTTTCTTTAAAAAGGTTTGATCGCTTAATATGGTATATTCTTCAAAACTTCGGCGTCATTTGCGAGGTAAGGAACGTGAGCTTGTGTGAAATAATTCTTATTTGTCTTTTTAATGGACTATTACTGTTGTGATTTAATCATCCTTATTCATTTCGTAGATGGTAAGTAATGGCATCTGCTCCTGGCTGCCGAAGTAAATGTCGAAGTTTTCAAGTCTGTCGCTCTTTATCTGGTTATTCAAGAGAGTTTTCAAGAGATGGCCGAAGTGTTAGTAGAATTGTTGAGATATAATCACACAATCTTTGCAGATAAAGTACTATATGCTGTCGTTTTACACGCAGCAAAAGTGGAAGCCACAAGCTGACGCTGTCCACGGGAACGAATACGTACTCCGTCCAGTAGACCGCCTCCTCCATGGGCGGGCGCGGGCGGTCGTGGAAGACGGCGGACAGGCGCTTGGCGGCCTGGCGGTACGATGCGTCGCCCAGCACGCGCTGCAGCGTCGCCCCCAGCGCCTCCGCCGTCACGTCCTGCAACGCAACGCCAAACAGAAAAGAAAACTCTTCCCAGGCCTCCTGACGGCTTCTCCGGGCCATGTTGAGTTACCCCGACGAGCTTGCGCCTTTCGGCGCGGGCCCGACGTGAAACGGTTCCGCACTGAGCGGCGTCCTCGCCAGGCAAGCGGCCCTCGCAAACGAGCGAGGGCGAACGCCGCTCTCCCGAAAGAATTCCACAGTTTAATCAACCAAAATCAATTCAGTAAACTATCAGCCAATAGACTAATTCGACTGTTACACCGGTATTCTTTGTTATGTCTGTAAACATAGGGCTAGGCTCTGTGGATCCCAGTGTTCTCCATCGAGAAGAACGTGCGTACCTGGAAGTTCAAGGCGACACCGAAGCCGGCAGCAGCGGCCCGGTTCATGTTGAGCTGCTGGTCACCGAAGATGGGGATGCCGACGACGGGCACGCCGTGGTACACGGCCTCCTGCGTGCTCATGAGGCCACCGTGCGTGATGAACAGCCTTAGCTTCGGATGCGCTGCTCACACACAAGGACACATTTTTCGAATCAAGCAAGATGCTCTTTTCAGGGAATGAAGAATTTCATGTCTACTTAGTGGCGCTTAAGGAAGATAATTTCAACAATTCTTCATAGTAATATTTTTGAACATTCAATCGAATCATCACAAAAGATTTCTTCGTGAAGTCTTATAACTGCAAGACAAAATTGAAATATATTCAATATAAAAGCTAAAATTGTAGTTTGTTAATTGTTTATTAATTTAATCGGCTGGTAATATAAACATGTACGTGACCGTTCTGAATGAACAATATGAAAAGATATTCCTAGTGGGACAGTTCGGAATGTGATCGATAACACAATAGAAACTGGTGGTGATACAGAAAGGCACAGATTTCTCGTACTAGTTAGTTTTCTAATTTTAGTTAAAAATGGCTAAAAAGTATAAATGTTTATAATTTTCCCAATATTTATAATTTTTTACCCATACATAGTTCTAATCGCCCGTTCTTCATGCAAATTCATACTTTAGAGGTTTTTGGGTCGCTGAATACAAATCTGAGGTCATATTTTTTGAATTTAAAATGTCCGATCCAAAATGGTGGACACAAATTTGAAAAGTGCATTGGATCGGCCATTTGAAATTAAAAAGAAGACATAAGATTTCTATTCAGCGACCCAAAAACTCTTAAGTATGAATTTTCATGAAGAATGGGCGATTAGAACAATGTATGTGTCACTAAATCATAAACATAGGGAAAATGGTACGTTTTACCCATTTTTAACAAGACTTAGGTCATCCAAAAAATTATATATTTGGGCAAGGGTTGTTCGGTATGAATGCGGAGAAAAAAATCAGATATTTCTGATGCATCTAAAAATATGATATGTTCATCTTGTATTGTGTTCTACAAGACCAAAAGTCAAAAAAGTACCAAAACATACCGTGTTTGAGCAATCGGTGCGCCCTGCAGAATTATGATAAAAATCGTTATGTTTCATAAAACATGTTTCTTCATCGAAAACTTAATTTTAAGTACCCAGCGAGCGAGAAAAAATATTTTTCGACCCACTCTATTACACACACACACACACATATACACACACACACATACATATACACACATATATATATATATATATATATATATATATATATATATATGTGTGTGTGTGTGTGTGTGTGTGTGTGTGTGTGTGTGTGTGAGTGTGAGTGAGTGTGTGAGTGTGAGAGTGTGCGAGTGTGCGTGTGTGCGAGAGTGTGAGTGTGTGAGTGTGAGTGTATGTGTGTGTGTGTGTGAGTGTGAGTGTATGTGTGTGTGTGTGAGTGTGTGTGTGTGTGTGTACAGAGAAAGAGAGAGGAGGAGGAGAAAGTATTTCCCGTGTCTTACTTCATTCATAAGTATATTAGACGAGAAAGTAAAACGATACTTTGACTCCAGCAAATGAGAATCACGTTTTCTACATTTCCTCTTCCGTTCTTTAATTCCAAAGGTAAAACGAAAATCTCGGCACTTTCCTCGCCTCGACTCTGCGCATGTGAGTGTGGAGGGGGGGGGGAGTACCCAGAATGTCCTGCTGCGGCAGCCACTTGGCGAGGCGCACGTTGGGCGGCTGGCCCGGCAGCGTGTCCTCCTCCCACTTCCACAGCACGCGCTGCGGCAGCGCCGCGAAGGCGCGCAGGAAGGCCTCGCGCTTCGCCGCCGGCATGTCGGCGCTGCGCAGGTTGGAGCCCATGCTGAAGTAGATGAAGCCCTCGGCCGGCGCCGCGTCCAGCCACACGCGCAGCTCCTGCAGCACGTCACAGCCAATTGCAATCTGGCAGGCGCCGAACAGCCAGGACCGACGGAAATTAGCTAAGATTCAGGGACAGAGGAAGGTGAAAAGAACAGAAACAAGGCAGAGAGAGGAAGAGTACAGAAATGAAGAAAACAAAAGAGGCAAATCAGAGAGAAAAGAAAAGAGAAAGGAGGAAAGAGATTGGAGAGTGTAGACAGAGAAGAGGAAAAGTATAAAAAATTAAACACGCAGTTAACAACAAACGACACAACCTACTGAATCGGAAAGATCTCATTTACCTTCATCGCTCATTACCTTTCACTTTTTCGAACACGAAGCATGGAATCTGAGGAATAATCTTAATGTCAACATGGAATCTGAGGAATTTTTCTTCTGGACACCCTGTATATATTTCCGGGCAAATCTCGATAACGACTTCCTGCGGAATTGCATAACTATCTCTACGTGTACGTGGAAGTAAAAATAACAAATTCCACTTCGTGACTCCTTTACATTTAAATGATTAATACGCTGTCGATCTAGATCAGATACCTGAAGCAGCCATTCCACACTCACCTGCGGCAGGGGCTTGGGCTTCTTGATGTGCAACCCGCCCACCTGCACGTAGGCCGGCACAGCGGGGCGCGGATAGGAAACGCTGAAGTGCGAGTTGACCAGTACCACGCTGGTCTTGCGCTCGAGGTCGGCGATGTAGGGCATGTTGGGGTCCTCGAAGCCCTCGCGCATCGCGGCGTCCATGCCCGGCAGGTAGTAGTAGGCGCGGCCGGCACGCTCCAGGACCCCCAGCGCAGTATTGACGAGGCGCTGCTTGAACGACATGCGGTCGCTGAAGTCCAGGAAGGGGTCGGGCACGTACGCCGGCGGGCTGGGATTGCCCACCCAGTCGCCCATCCACACCGCGCCGCCGAACGCACTAAGCTGTCAACACGTGAAAACGAGGACATCAGTGACAAACAGGCAGACGCCAGACAGTCGGTAGCAGTGGCTGTTGGTCACTTCAAAACGAAAGGTCTGAGAAGTTGGTGGGGTGGATTTTGAAAATCCTTAAATTTGAGATTTTTAATAACGAACAAAGAGTTCTAGAGTTCTCGAAAAGTTTCAAAAACGTTCTGCAAAAATTAAAAAATTATCACAAAAAAATACATTTAAAACAAAGAAAGGTTATTTGACGATCTGCTTTTGATGATCACATTTCATTAAGAAAATAAAATTTATCTAAACAATCCTAGTTGCAGGAAGACGTCCGAAAAAATGAAACATTTTATGCTATATTTGAATGATCAGGGATTTTAACCGAACATGAGACCTGCACCATTCTCTTAAGCGTCGCATACGCTACGCGATGTCAAATTTGAATTAAAAAATTGTGTCGTTTTTAAGAAAAAATGGTTTAAACAAAATAAAAATTGCCTATCGTTGACACTAAATTACGCAAAAAACTCATATTTCCGAAAATTTGAATACGACATTATTTAAAGATCTGTTTTCGATGAGCACACTTCATTATGAATAAAATATGTTCTTAATTGTAGTTGTAGGAATGTCCTGAAAAATGTTGAAATTTTGCAATATTCAAAAAATTAGAATTTTCAACGAATATCAGCACCATTCTCTCAAGCGTCCTATATGCTACATTCTTATTTCAAAATCTGTCATAAAGAAATAGATTTATTTAAGGGGGGGGAATCTTTAATATTTTATTTGTAGGAAGACGCCGAAAAAAAATTTGAAGAATTTTTGAAAAAAATCAGGGTTTTTAGGGAACACGAGGCCCCGCACCGAGGCACGCCCTTTACAATATCCAACAACAATATTTAATCAAAAACGTTCGAGCTCCTTTTTTTAAAATTTTGAAAATGTCCCAGGGTCTTCTTGTAAAGTACCCCCAAAAATTAAAATATCGGTTTCAAATTCAAAAGGCCGCATAATCAGCCACATCGATTGGGGAATGTCAGTTCTGGAGGAAACTGTTTAGAGGCTGGTGTTGTGCACTGATGGACAGACGGACACGTTTCGGCGTCAATCGATTTTGGGGTATCAAGGACCCGCAAAACATGGATTCGAGCTACACCTCATGTTAGAGGCATTTTTGTCTGTATTTAGCAAAAACAATATCCACTTTCTCGGGTTCGACAATTAGAGTTTTGTGTCGCAAATTCGCTATTTTTCCCGCAGCATACATAACTTTCTTTCATAACTACAGAACGGCACAGACTTTACCGTATTAGTTTTCTATTTCCTTTGGTCTCCGCTAGTTGTTCGGACTTGCCACATACTCTTGCCAGCTGTCATCCGCTCAAATTACTTTATTTTAACATTTTCTTATTTTTCAGTTTCTTAATAAAATAATGGAAATATTATTTTAAGAATATTAAAGAACAGTAAAATCTTTTCCATAATGGCAATTTACTTTGCAAAATTTGGAGCCGTTTTTAAGAAAATGACGTTTAAGAACTAGTGTAAATTAGAAATTTGAAGCTCATTTTCACAGAAAATATTTGAGTTTTCGAAAAACTTCCTTAGAAATCATTTGAAGCACTTTAATTCACTAATGCAATAGCGTTTACAACTTGCTGTAAATGTGCGAATGAACGGTGTGAGAGATCTTTCAAAAAAAAATTACATTTGTATAATTTTTTAAGAAACGACAAATTACCGCAAAATGAATTTTACTTCATATTAAAGAATGCAATTAGCACTATCCGTCTGAAAAGTTTGAAGAATAAATTTGAAGCCATTTATGAGAAAATGGCATTTTGAGCGTTTCTGAAAATGGGAATTTTGGGCTAGTTTTCACAGAAGACGGGTGAGTTTTGGACAAACTTTACTTGACATTAATTAAACATTAATTTAATTTATTATTTAAAGTACATGTACTCAAAAATATAATGCAAACAACTCGCCGCTAATGTAAATATTAACGACGTGAGAGACAAGTCAAAAATTACATTTATGTAATTTTTGAAGAAACAAAAGAATAGTGCAATATGGCGTTTATGTCGTCTCATAGAGTACATTCAGTACTGTGATAACTAGCTCAGAATTCTGCATTTTCAGAAACGCTGAAACGCCATTTTCTCAAAATGGCTCCTTTTTTCTTCAAACTTTTCAAACGCACAGTGCTAATTACACTCTTTAATATAAGGAAACTTCATTGTTTTTATGTTTTTTTCGTTTTTTCAAAACTTACACAAATGTAGTTTTTTTTTAAAGATATCTCACACCGTTAGTATTAATGTTTCCCACAATTTGTAAACACAATTCGATTTGTGGTTAAAGAGCTTTAAATGACTTTAAGTAGAGTTTTTTGAAAACACATAAGATTCCTGTTAAAAAGAGCTTCAAATTTCGCATTTACAGTAGCGCTTCTCTTAAAAACGACTGCAAATTTTTCAAAGAAAATTGCCATTTAGGACGAGGTTTTACTGTTCTTTAATATTCTTAAAATAATATTTTCGTTCTACTATTAAGAAAACGAAAAATTAAGAAAATGTTTAAAAAAGTAGGGTGGCGATAGATGGCAGCTAGCAAGAGTATGTGGCAAGTCCGAATAGCTAGTCGAGACCAAAGGAAATAGAATACTAATATGGGAAAGTCTGTGGCATTTTGTAGCACCACTAGTTTTCTTCGCATCTCATTACTCTTGATTAAGGATATGCAGTCAAAAATGATTTTCCTATTGGAACTTCACCATACGAAACAATATATTAAAAACGAAGCGGGTCACTATAAAATGTGATGCAATTGTAATGAGAACTGTCAGTATAATTCGGTAGTTTCGCGGCGTGCAATTTAGTTTCGCAGTTTGATTGGCAGATGTTAAGCCCGCAACAGACTATACCGAGAATGCGTAGCGAGAAATGAGTGACGAGAAATGATGTGGAAAATCGAAACAAGGGCCTCCACACACTTGAAAGAGTTTTCTCATTCGCCTCTGCAGAGGCGAAAGAGTTCCTCGCTCGAGTCGGTCGGCGAGCGAGTTTTCTCGAACACATTTCTACTCCTTCATTTGTTATATGACATTTAGGCATTCGCCGCCGCAGGAAAACACCAAACAGTGCATAGAACTGAGTGAGGTTATAACATTTAGCAGTAAAGTATGCGATAAATTACCAGTTTTTTTTACTTGTTTTCTTGAATTTTCTCTTAAAACGGAAATGAACAAGAAAAAACGTGTACGGAAGATATTCTTATTTGTATGAAACCCGCTCATAATGAGCAATATAAAAATAAAAATTTGAAGCACGAAACTTGAAGGGGTATTTTTAAAGAATTGAATTAATTGATTACTTTTCTTAATTGGTATTTATATGGTATTTATGAATGAATTTATTAATTGTGAAGTTTATTATGAATTATTTAATCATTCATCATCTATTCATTATTCAACCAACAAATATAGTAAACCAGAGCGGGGTAGAGAAAATTTGTTGATGTACTTTTCCCTTATATGTCACATAATTTCCTGCTTTTTACATTAAATAATGATTTGCATGCAATGCAGTATTGTGTTTCTCTCTAGGCAATTCGAACTCGTTAAACAAATGGTTTACGATTATTGTAACAAAACAAGGATATCACGAGTTAAAATTACATAAGAGCATTTAATGAAACAAGAAATGGGACTCGCAGATGATCTCATAACTAAAACTGCTGCCGCCACTCTCGGCTTGTGGCACATAGAGAGATTTCGAGACATCGAATAACCTCTTTGTAGTGTGTGGACGCAGCCTCGCCGGCCTCTTTCCTCATTTCTCCCCGCACATTTCTCGCAACACATTCCTCGGTGTAGTCTGTTGCGGGCCTTAGAAGCGGAGGCAAGCGCTCTTGCTCACGTCGCGTCGTCGGCGCGGCGCTCAGGTCCCGGTAATCGCACGCTTCGGAACTCGAGATCAGCAGACGCTGAGGGATTTATCCCTTGCCGCCACGCGCGCTAGGGATGTATTACACTGGTGATTGGGGAAATGTTACTAAAGCTGAATGATAATAGCATCATCAGGTTCAACTAAATCAGCTATCAATTTGTAAGATAACCGAAATATACAGAGTTATTTCGAAGAATATAGGCTGTAGAACAAAATGGTTTTCTAAAAACAAATAAATGAAAAGATGCAATGAGAATATATTCAGCTACAATCACGAAAAGATAAGACCAAGGTCCCTATTCTCTAAGTGAGTGGAAGACACCCGTACGGTCCACTCATGGTCACATACGTGCGATTTCTGGGAACGTGGTGGACCTAATCTTTGATACACACGCTATTGTATTCCGAGGAAGCGACTATAACAAATACAGGAATTAAATTCGACTTCAGGGAATGTGGCAACCGCATCTTGCAAAATCCGCAAATGGTCCAAAATTTCACTGGTGACCCCTTCAGGATCTCCCTGAAATCACTTCGCGGACCCTTAGAGGATTGCGGACCCCAGATTGAGAATACACTGTAGATAATAAAGGGCATTTTCAACTGGAAAAAATCTTAAATTCAGTTTTAAAGAAATTAAATTCTGATCTACTATTCCGAATCATTAATTAGTAATTTGGCAGATTGATTTTGATTCGTACTCTTTGCAGGGTTACCCCTAGTATTTTAATGTTTTGAAATAACAACGCGTTCACTGAGCCCAATTCACAGGTTTCTCGGACTGTTTGCTCACTCCCTCTTCTATAGTATTGGCCCCTCGGAGCAAGCACTGTTCGCGAAGATAGCGAGGTAATTTGCTCTACTTCGCCTGACGCAACTGAGGAACTGAGGCCGGGCCTCTTGAAAATATGATGAATCCGTGAGTGGTACGAGCGCGGCTGGCGGACGAGGAATACCAAGAATTTATACAGGAGTTATTGAACATGTGTACATTTGCACAGAAAATTTATATAAACCTGTAAATAATGTTCGTGTCTATGCCATTTTCCTCCACAATGTTACACTTAATCATTAGGATACCTGGGTAGTAGAACCGGCCGCTTCTTGAAGACAGACAGCGCCTTCCCCGAAAAAATTCAATCACGGGTAACGTTAAGAACTGATATTACATTAAATGGACAAGTGTAATTTGTGCATACTATCTGCACACGTTTCGAGTACATATCTAATTTCATCTGTGAGGAAATCTATTTATTTATTTATTTATTTACTTGTCAAAAAAACAGTAAAAACTGAGCTAAATTCAAATCGCCGGTTTCGTCGCCTCAGTAATACCTTCTTTCCGCTAGTTGGTGAAAGGAGTGTAACAAAATTTGCGTGGTCAGACGGAAGAGCAGGCCTCATGGACTGAGTCTCGTCACGTAAAATAAGGCAATTCAATTCAATTCAATTCAATTCAAAAAAATAAAAACTGGATATGACGTGTGGGGAAAGAGATTTACTTGCGCACATTTTCTTGAGAGCCAGAATTTAAAAAAAATAGAAAACGAAAAAATGAATTTAGAAAATAATTATTAGAAAAATAAAAATATTTGAAAAATGTTTATTAAAATTTTTTTAAAATCAATATTAGAATAGATAGCTTAGCGGACTCTCAGACTTTCGAACGCTAGGCAATGCTTGTGCCGCTGTATGGAAGAGAATGTACTAGACGTTCAACTGGGCTTCGTATTGCTAGCGAGGTTTCGTGAGCCAGAGTTCGCGCCTAATTAACTTGTATGTGAAAATCATCGACGCTTTCACGCAATGTTTCCATCGTAAAATAGTTCTTAGACAACGATATAAATCCTGTTGCTTGCGGTCGCACACTATAAAAACTGCAGTTTACTGTCGTGTAAGAAATATTCGAAGGGGACATACAAGTATCATGTAAGCAATTGTTCGGATATACTTTCATGTCCCTGCCAATTCGCAACTCATCGGCCGTAACTGCTGAGTAACGTCTCGCATCGGATCCAGGTCTAAAGTGCATGCAGCAGCAGGGCCGGTAGCTGAGCGGGCCAGTGGACAGATACCGGCTGGCTCTGCCGCGCATGCGCACAAGAGGGCGAACGTTATCTCCTCGCCCAACAATACGGAATCATGAGCTAAGTAATGTGCCGAAGAGACAGAAATAGTAAAGTTACGTAGTAATATGCCGATTTAGATATGAAGAGACTATTGAAATCTGCATCAAAGCAGACATTACTATGCATAAACTTTCAGATTCAGAATTATTTGAAAGACTCAAAACTGTTTCTTTTAAAGTTATTGATACAATGGTGACTCAGATGGAATATAAGTTTCAAAATTTTAAAAGCTTTGATTTTATTGAATTTCTTGACGAAAATCAGTGTTCCACCCACAAAGCGTTCTTTTGTTCAGAAAAGTTTTCTTTCCTAATAAAACAATATCCATTCTTTGAGAGTAAGCAGCTTCGAAATGAACTGACAAACGTAAACATTGATAATGCAAAATATATGCCTGCAGATTTGTTGCCGCAGTATCTGTTGGATAAATTGGTCTAGGAAAAATTATCAAGAGACGGTTCCGTTGATACAACTCAGTCTAATTTTCCTCTACAACATCACTACTCTATCTACAATATTATGTGAAAGAAATACGTTACGCTACGTTACGTTAAAGAGAGTAAAGACATTCCTGAGAAATTCTGTGGGAAATATCAAGATAGGTAATTTCAGTACACTGACTATCAAGAAGTGTCTGCTAAATTAACTCTTCGGAAACGACAGATTTAAAGAACAAATTATCGACGTTTTTTGCTGAACGAAAAACCGATGAATGAAGCTAATTTAAAAAAATGTAAGATAAGAGTTTCAAAATACTCAATTGCATGACTCTAGCTTCGCCACTGCTGTTATCCCTCATGAGATTAAATATTAAAGGCAGGATTTTCATGCAAATGCATGTATAAGCTTACAACTACCCTCGGAATTCGTAAATATAGGTTTCAATGAACACTAGACTCACCTGCACTACAGGTGCGTTGAAACGGTGTGCGAAGCCAATCAGGCAGTCGCTGAAGAAAGCCTCTAGCAGCACCAGGTCGAACTTCTCCTTCGAATGAATAAGCGCCTTCAGCTTCGGGTCGGCCAGGTTCCCCCTGCACATGCCGACACCCATGCTCCACATGTAGAGCAGCATGGCCACGGGCGACAGGTTGCCCAAACTGTAGAAGTCAGTTTTCGCTACGAAAATGCAACACGTCTCAATTATTATCACTTAACTCACACATGTTAACTTAAATTTAGTTGTCATTTTGGCTCAAAAATCGCCGTATAATTTATGATGATAATAATTATTACAATAAATAATAATGCCAAAAAATACACATGCCACTTAATAGCACATACTGTTTCCTCGAACAATGTATTCACTTTTCTTCTGAAACCATTTTAGGTTTTTCCCCCTCCCATTATCTACTGTCAATCTATGCAGCCTAAGGGACCGACCAGCGCACATTTTTTTCAATTTTACATTTTTCTAAAATTGCGAATTTTTAATTACAATCGAGCATATGCCATTTTTATTGTGTACATTGCTCTATTAGGGTGAAAATGTGTATCAAAAATTGGGAACAATTTCTTTGATTTGTTTGAAAGTGTCCTAGAGACTTAGGGGTTTCAAATTCACTGAGATTTGAGTCGTTCTTCTCAGGTACTCTCCAAACTTGCATGTTACTTGCAGTTGGTGCATGTTTCACAACACAATCATGGGAGGCATAGCAGCACACCCGTAGAACAATGTAATGTGTATACGAGCTACGTCGAATGGCACCCCCAGCATTAGGGGACCAATGTCCCAGGGTGGGCTCCTAGGCATTAGCCTCTATCCTCACCTCATCAGGTGTACCAGTACACCTGACCAACATCCGAATCTCGCCGGAACACAGCCTTCGCGGTAACCTCCCCATACATTGCCTGGGTCTAAGGCCGCCCTGCCAGCTCAGAGCTACTAGCTATCCGGGCTAGTAGCGGAGTCAATGTTGCCTGTATGACAACGCACCACTCACATGCGCCGGGACACCATGTCCCTCGTCTATGCCCAGAGTATTGGGCCACTGCCACAACGAAGCCAAGAGTCCCACTGGGGGCCACCAGAATTAAGGTCCAGGCGGCTCGGGGCCCCCATCCCGTCTCCCCACTGCCTGCACCTTCAGACTAACGATCTGGGTCGGACAACAACCAAGGCAACTTGACGGTAGGTAATTTCCCGCCGGACTTCTATACGTGGATTCCAGAGTACCCCGATCCTGCCTTAAGGTCGACGCGCCAGGAGCCCAACTGGTGGGTTGCTGGGTTGAACCGACAACCAGGAGCTTAGCATCTGCCTACACGCTAGGCTAACGACCTGAGTGGGGCCACGAGACCCACCTACGTGGTCACGATCTCCCCCACCCGTAGCATAGAAACAAAACAGTTTAAACGAGGACTTCAAATTCCTTTTTGGTGTAATTTTGTACAAGAGAGAAGCCATTGCACGATCGCTTGTCGCGCGAGAAAAAATGGCGCCGCTGGCGCTCCGCGTGTGGCGCGTTGGGAGATTAATTGTGCCTTGCGCATCGCCTGCACAGAGACACTACTTTAATCAATTCGAACAGGAGTGATCTCTTTTGAAAAAACTCACTCTTCCTCATCAGATATAATAAATGAAAATAAATTATGCTCACCAGAAGTTATAAAGTAGAAAAGTGTTTTTAAAGAAGTTTTGTTTGTTAGTTTTTCTTCAGAAATTTAACGATTCTTCGGCTGTGGTATCCCGGCAACTGATTCTTAGGATATAGGTAGTAATGTGAGAAAACTCAAGTAATTCATTCATAATGATACCAATACGTGAGCATCCCCTCTAACGTGAAACATATTTCATTTGTGTCAATAGAGGATCGCTTACTAAAACAAAATAAATTTAATTTACAGAAAACATAATTATATTACAGATATCGCACGTATTGCAACCGTAATACCTGCAAACCATATTTTTGTTTCGTATTTGTCATGAATGACGCATGTGTCATGTCCGTAGATAGCGCTGTTGTTCGGCATATGACCAGTTCGGAGAGAAATTTAGCTTTGCGCGCGGCGCGACGGTCAGAGTTTCTTAACTGGGCATTTGCGACGTTACTTATTTTTGTTGGTAAATTTCCATTAAGCTTTGTGGATTGATTAAAAAGAAACACATATATTGAGAATACAAATTGAGTAAAAAGTACACTAGTTGTGCTACAGAAGGCTACAGATTTCTCGTATTATTTTTCTTTGATCTGGGCTAGAAAGTAAGAAGCCTGCGCTGGCAGTCGAACATCTTAACCAAATAATAGCTACATGCGTGAAGTCACGCATGCGGCTCGAGTCACCGCGAGTTTCCGAATGGGTGACAGTCTGGGAATCTCTGATATTAACAGCGCAGAGCCACTGGCTGATAGGGATAAAATGCAATGACCGACTTGACTTGACGTAAGATTGGCGTAATATATTCGAGAATTAGGCCTACTTCTTGCGTCCAAAAGAGCTTGGGGCGCTGTTACGCAGTAACAGAATAAAAGTTCCACTCAGATGTGTTTAGTGTTAAAATATTTAAAAAATATTTCTCATAAAACAAGAAATCATACAAATGTCGGAAAAACACGATTGTATGCAGGAGTGATCTTCGTCCCTCCTCAAATGCTAAATTACTAGTGAATGATACAATTGAGTAAAACATTTCGGTGTCATTCTCAGTATTAATTAATCCAAGCGCGGGTACCAACCGGCAGTATCCATTGGGTCCGAAATGGTGAGGTCGGTGTAGTTGGCGGGAGGGTTGCTGGTGGTGAAGGGCGACACGACAACCACCTCATGGCCACGCTCGGCCAGCGCGCGCGCCAGCGATGACGTCACAATGAAGTGGCTGCGACCAGGAATTGTGAAGAGCGCCAGGATGCGCGCAGCTCCTGCGCCGCCCGCCAGCGCCAACGCCAGCGCCAGCCCCAGCGCCATCGAGCCCAGCGACGGTGTCAGCCGCATCTGCACACGAAAAAAAGAACTTAAAAAAAAAACAACCACTAGTGGGGTTACAATAGTACATACTTTCTCGCGTTGTTTTGAAATTTGCAATTTTCGAAAATTCACAGAGATCAACGAAAATGATATCTGCGCCACTTTCAAGCGCCCCTTGTTTTATCCATGAAAAAAAAATTGGAGCGGTTTTTCAGAAAACTTTTTTATAAACTGCAATACTTTTAACAATAAATTACGCGAAAACAATCGTTTCTTTTTTCAAAAAATTATACATGATATTTTTAAAAAATCTGATGTTTTAAAGCTGAGTTGGTTTAACGCAAACATCTTCATCTTCAACTTCATAGTTTTGAAATGTTAACAGTTTGCTATTTTCGAATATACAGAGAGTACACCCATACGCCAATAATTAGACTTTTTATCGTCCCTTGTTACAGAGGAAGACACAATTTAAAGAAAATATTTATCAGAGTTTTTAAGAAAATAATTGTTTAAAAAATTTAAAATGTATATTTAACTCAATATTATCAAAAACAATTACAATCTATATCTATTCTAATATATAAAGACGAAAGTACTCTGACTGAACCAATACCAGCGAAACCTTCGTGCTAGCTTCCTTTAAAGGTGTAGAGTACTATAGGCTATGATTTATAACCATAAATCGTAATATATTAACAAAATAATTACTTTTCCGGATATTTTTCGCCTGGCTTTACATCACAGATTCAATAGTGGATCAATGTCAACAGTTTAGCTGCGCGCCACCAGAGGATGACGTCTGAGATCTACTGCTTTTATCAATGTCCAGAATTATTACAAAATTCATTGGGTTTGAATAACGCTATGTAAAGTCCGTGAGTGAACGTTGGTGATTTCTTTGTTTTTAACGTTTGTGGAAACATTTGAACGAAAACCTTAATGAAAGTAGTAAA
Source organism: Acheta domesticus (assembly GCA_031308135.1). Lineage (NCBI taxonomy): Eukaryota > Metazoa > Arthropoda > Insecta > Orthoptera > Gryllidae > Acheta > Acheta domesticus. The sequence goes on along the minus strand of JAHLJT010009419.1, from coordinate 74,316,871 downwards.
GAACATCAATGTACAAAAATTGTCCTTAGTCCGTGTTGTATACAAATTGTGGCAAGAAAACATGTGAGTGGACTTCGAATGTTTAGGCACTAAATATCGCCTTTTAGGCGCCTAAAAAGGCACTGTAAATGTCAAGAATAAGGATAAAAAGATACTGTCATAAATTACATTCACAATAAAATTAAAAATTATTTGTAAAGTTAAATACATATTATACATATTTACAACTTATCTACATTTTAATCTTAATAGTTTCCATTGCAATATATTACCAGTAACTTTTCAAGGACCGCAATTTCAATTCTGCAACGATTGGGAGACAAAATCAGTTTGAATACAGAGAAGGATTTCTGAACATCTACTGATGTGTCTGGCATATATTTTAGAAATACAAAATTAGCAACCCTGAAAACTTTTGGGAATTTACATTTATTTCCACTCAAAAGGTGCCCTCGGTGCATTGTAAATCGACCATTTTCGACTTTCGAAATCGAGCAAATAGAACATAGCTAGTATTTATGAAATAGGGAAATGGGGGAAAAATATGTTGGTATACTTTCAGGAATTCTCTCTTATTTCAAAATACAAAGACGTGATTTGAAGGTTTCGTAATGAATGGTCAGTTTCGACCATGGCCGATTTTCTGATATCTTAGCACTGTATATAAAAATAATACATAAAAGGCAAAAACGTCCAATAATTTTTTTAAAGGCATTTATGCTAAAATGAGAAAAAATAAGCATTTTAAAACTTCGTCATATGTCATCATTTGTCGTGATTCGTGCACATATATTATCAACCTTTAAATAAGTTCGCTAGAAAAAAATAGGCATTTCCCTAAACATCCGATGTCTAATCATAACGAAAAGCTGCCCTACTTCCTAGAGAATTATTCACATTTGCTTCCTTCTTTACAGTATTGTATTCAATGGTGCGTATTATTCAGCAAGTCGCTTTTGTCTCTGGGTAGCCGATTCAGAATTTTAATAGACTGCCCTTCTCTAATAGTGCGTTTTTTCTAACTCTGCCCCTCAAGCCCCTATGGCCACGATAGAGTATCACATGGCATTTCGCCTCTTTCTCCGTCGTGACCCTAGAAGTCGCATGATCGCAACTACTGCTTGATACGGTCGCGATCATGCCATATCTACCGGCACGACTGAGAACGGTCGCGAAATACCGTGACATATTCCATTTGAAGACGGGCCTTCAGGGGCAAAGTTAGAAAAATCGCAGTATAGCACTTGTATTCTGTTTCGACAACTGTAACTTTCGTTTCGACATTGTTTCAAACAATTTAATGTTCACAAATTTCTGTAAAAGAAGAGGTTCTTTAGAAAATGCACGATACCTGTATACAATATCTACATATTGTACATTGTACATCGTCTCCTGTATTATTTCAGTATTATACCTTTCCGTTGCGGCTCTCACACGCAACCAATCTTTATAAATGAGGTCTCTAAAGAAAGAGAATTTCACGGAGACGTGACGAATTGCACTTTGACTTTAAAAATATGGAGGATTTGCTTTAAAAAAACGCACCTAAATATTCCTAAAACTGCAACCCGCATCACAAGCCAATCTACATCTGCAAATAACTCCTAAACAAAGAGGTCTTTGGCCTCAAAAAAACGTATTCCACATTGTAATCTACAAGATGGAGACATTCTCGAACATTCAATTACATTTTCGGTTCGACGCTTCAAATCTACCAATGCCACCTAAATATTTCAGCCCTTATTGCTGGAAGCCACTTTTGTGAACGCTTAGAATGCTTAGATTCCTCAATCTTAAATTTACGCTTTCTGTATTGTAACGGTACCTCTACCGGCGAGCGAGATGGGTCCTCGCCGCAGACAGATAATGTCCGCGACGTTATTATTTATTTTACCAGAGATTCAGGCTGCCGAGCCACCCCCGTACGGGATCTGTGGGTGAATGCCCGTTCCTACACGCCGGCACCACCATCGGGGTTATCACGCCCACCTATTCGTTCATAAACAATCGCCAATACGTTCCTCCCCCTCTCTCTTCGTCTCTCTACCAAGTTGGGAGCACCTTTGGGTTGTTCTACACTGGCGGATCTTCAACACATAATCGTAAACACAAAGACAACAAAAACACACACTGAAAGAAAAAAAATAAACACTATATTCTGAACCAAGAAACATACAAACAAAATAGAACTTTACCTATCACTAAAAATAAAGCAAATCAAGGTCACCTTTCAGTTGATGAACCAGATACATGAGAACCTAAACCTTTAAGCGAAATGAATCGTTGAGAAATAAACAACTTTGAGCAGCGTCAGCCGGTTATTTACCATCATGCAAAGGGTTAATGAAGCCCAAAATTTTACAAAATACTATTAATGAAAAAACACAGTGAGTGACATAATCTTATGGTACATCAATGAATAGTACATAGTAGGTACATCAATGATTCAATTTCCATACCCGCGTTGTCAGAAGAAAGCCACTTCTAAATTAAAAGAGAAATACCCGAAAAGATGGGACCTGGAATATATGCACTAAAATATACCGTATACATTAAAATACGCATTTAAACTAAAAAATTGCACACATGCAAAAAAATAGGGTAGATTTGTTTTATTTTTGGTGATAGGTAAAGTTATATACATTTCCTTGCGATATGCACAGTCAGTAAAAATATGCAATTGCATGAAGTTCCGCGGTCTAATAATAATAAAAATAATAATTATTATTATTATAATGACAGAAGTTATTATAATAGTGACCGAAGAATGGGAAACGGAGGCATTGTTAGTGTAGCGAAAATCATTGTTAGTGTAGCGAAGAACTATAGGCAAGACACGTTGAATAACACAGACACTGAATTCCTGATGCTATGAGACACAAAAAATGTTAAAGAACTCTTGGAGAGACAAACCACTCCACGAACAATATCTAAAAAGAATGGACAAGGTGAAGATCAATAAAGATCAATCAGTTATGTGTCTTAAAAGGGGAAGAATGAAGCGAGAATCGGAAGCAGTTCCAGTAGCTGCTCAAGATCAGGCGTTGAGAACACGACATTATGATAAAGCGGTTCTCAAAATTTCCCAAGGTGACAAATGTCGCATTTGCCAGGAGCAAGTAGAAACCATTGATCATATTGTCTCAGCTTGTCCAATCCTAGCAAAGACCGAATACTTGAAAAGACATAACAGGGTGTGTAGCTACCTCCACTGGCAGATCTGTACCGCCCTTGAAATTTCACATGCCCCAAGTGGTACGAACACTCCCTAAAACCGGTGAGGTCTGTTGGATTTTGTACGATATCGTACGACCAACAAATTCAAACTGATTGCACGATAGCGGCAAACAAACCAAATCCGGGATTTGGAGAAAAAATCGCGTTTACTTGTCGGTGGTGCTGTACCTTGCGATCGAAACGTCGCACAGTGGGGCAGGAGGCCTCCAAAGTTGAGAATAAATATTTTAAGTGAACAGAAGAGCAGTAATGGCCTGAGTTGATAACAAAAGATGTTAAATAACATAAATAAAGCAAAATATAACATTATTTGTTAATTTCAAATTACAGTGCGCGTTATAAAAACGTTGTTTCAAAACTTGCCGATACAAAGTCTGTTAATGAAGAAAAGGTTATACTTAATGATTGCCTTTATCTGTTTGTATCGTCATTGTATGACCTAGTTCTTATCAACATAATGAATCTGAAGACTTAGCAGAATCATTATCTTCTGTTTCACATTGTGCTTTTCCAAGCAACATCATATTTAAAACTTATATCGTATGTTCTTCAATTTTCTTTGCAGGAAGTGGTCTATAGCTTATGATGACAGGGTCAGATGACACCAGAAGTCGGTAAAAAATGGCTTTATTGGTTTTGTCTATGGCACACTTACGAGAAAAGTCTTCCCTAAATTTATTAATGTCGTTATTACGTGCCTCTTCAGATAGCTGACCAATAGGTAGTAAAGATTTCGCCAACACTGCTGGACAATGAATTAGTAGTTTGTGTACTGTTGGCGGCATACAGTACCAAGGGTATTTTTCCACAGATAACCTGGCTGAATTAACACAAAATGTTTGGAACTTTTCTAAATACGAAACCCACTGTAAATGGCGATGAGATCTATGCGAAATCGTTCTACTAGTTCACGATCAAGACCTGTTACACATGCCGATATCTCAGGATTTTCAAAAAACGATCTTGCAGTATTACTATCAGTAGAATTGCTAAATCCAGGCTTTGGTCTGTCCACTCATAAACTCATATTTTCTTGGAATTCGTTCTGTAATTTTGGTATTTCCAGACTATCATCTTGGCTTCTCCTCATGCTCACTATGATTTAAGTGGAATTTTGTAGGATATGTGCGGCAGGCACTTAAAGCATCGAATCCAATTGTGCAGTACTGAAATACCAAATTCCAAATCTGGGGAGTGAACTTCCATATTTAGGAATTTTTCGATATCATCGAATTGTTTAGAAGTCTCTCAACGTAAATAGCATTTGTGTGAATTTCGTGTCAGTCAGAGCATTACAAATATTCCCGTCAATCATTGCAAATATCAAACAGTGCTTTAAATTATATTCTTACATATCAGATTGATCATAGAGGGTTAGATATCTGTCAATGTATGTTTTCTCAGCTGCTGAAAACTCCGCACTTTCTGGTTTCAACGGCATTCTGATTGGTCTGCAATGTATAGTAAACGATGGGCATGGGTTTTGCCAAAGTACCGTTTCTTTGTCTTCGGAATTTCTTGTTGGCAACTGCAGTGGGACGATAGATGACAGAAAGATACTGGAACCAGAGATATATGCTTCACTGACACTGTCTTTATATATAGGAAAGCACAATGATGTCTGAAGCCATCTTTCATTTATGTTAATAAATCTATCGTACATTCTGTTCGGACCATTTCTGCTTATATTTGGAACTAAATGATTGTATTCATTTTCAGAGGTTTTCGGACAATTAATTATTACTCTAATGTGTTCTTTCAAGAAACAAACCTATTTTTGAATATTCTTGTACCCTGTTCCCTTCATAAGACTAAGTTCATTCTAGATATGTCTAACGTCGCTTCCGGAGGTACTGAAAAAGAAGAACGCACGAACTTAGAAAAAAATATTTTTTTTCGAAAGGGGCAAAAACGGGCAAAATTTCTCATTAAATACTTCAAGTAGAATGTACGCTCAATTTAATGCAACAAACATTTTTGCTTGGACGCATTTGGAAGGTAACTAAATCTTTATCAATTCATGGATTTCTTGCAATTTTGCCAAAGGTTGACAAATATATTTTTGTAAGCAAACAGACACTAAATATTCGCAATATTATGACGATATACTTTTACATAGCTGTAGATGTATCAGCCATGTTAATTTAGTTCCAAAATTCCTTCGCGTTTACATTATACGAACTCAAAAACACTAGCATACATCCAGCGCGCCCTCCGTAAGCTTACCGACTGACCAGATTTGCCGATGCAAAACTCGTATCAAAACACACCAGGGAACAAGTTAATGCATGTTTGAGATAGAGTACTCCTTCCTGTACGCAGCAACAATCAGTAAACATGAATCGGTCGACTTTTGATTTTTGAATTTTTCTCATGTTTTACCGTCTCCTGCCCCACTGTGCGTCGTTACCAAGGAAGCAGAGAAACGTCTTAAATACAAGAGTTTGGAAATCGAGATCAGCCGAATGTGGGGCGTAGAAGCACAGGTCGTCCCGATAGTTACCGGAGCTCTGGGATTTGTTCCTCAAAATTTGAGTAAGAACTTTTCTAAACTCCCAGGTAATTTAAAAGACTGGGAAGTGCAAGAAATGGCTTTATTTGCAACTGAACCTTAGGTAGCTGGTTGCAACCTGGAGTAGATTTTATATTCAGCAGAGTGATAACATCTTTAGTCGTGAGGTAGTGGAATAATAATAATAATAATAATAATAATGTTAATAATCAACAATAAATGATAACACACTCGCCAATAAACACTAAATTAATAATTTGTATATATTAGGGCTTATAATTTGAAATAAAATGTATTTTAAATCAGTAAAATCTAGAGTAAGTAAATATTGTGCATTTTAAATATAGATTACCATATGAACCCATTGCAGTCCCAATTTTAAACTTGCACCATCTGTTTGGATATATACAAGGATTATTTTAGAATTTTTTCAATTTTTTTGAAGATGAGCATTTTGAAAAAACTGAAAATCAAAATTTTAAATTCAAATTTGAAAAACGTTTTGAACGCAACCCCTATTGAGTTGTATATCATATAAAAGGCCATAAAGAAAGCTGCAAAATGACACCTGTTCCAGCTCTCTATCTTAATTTGGTGAGGTTCTACATCAACTTAAAAATTTTCGGGAACCCAATTTTGCAAAATTTTACATGGCTGTAGTTCAGAAACGGGTGGAAATATTTTACTCAAAATTTGTAGTTTTCGTATTCTCCATTCATACTACCTATGTGTCAAATTTCATCAGAATCTGAGATGGTGATGTAAAATGACTGTGTTGATTTAAGATGGAATGACCCCCACATTTTTGTTACCAGGGCCCCCTAATAAAAGTTTTCCTGCCGAAAATCCACCGTTTTTTCACGCAGCTTTACATAACTTTCCCTATACTATACTGTGACATACAAAACAAGGCGAGTTAGATAGTTGGCAGCGAATGTCAAGAAATAGACGCAGAACTTACATGTAGAGCTAACAACCGCGTGGTTGTGAGGGCGTTATTATGGCGCGCGCTCAGCTCGTAAATAACAATTGAGCGGACACTGGGTGCCGTAAATTTTGATGTAAGGATGCCTATCGGAGGGGCGGAGTATAGATAGCACGATTTGTTGGGAAGGGTACACGATTGTCAAAACGGGAGTAAGTGAATCGGTTATTTTTGAAACGGCTTAAGTCAAAAAACCTATGTTTTCTTAGAGAAAAACATTTTAGTTCATAACCTGCAGAGTTCTACCGGAAGTTCGCACTTTTCTGTTCCGACGTCAAACAAGGGAATTATTCAAAATTTTCCTGCTCAGTTTATGAAATATATTCTTGATACTAATGAAAGAATCCCTTTCACTGGGACGGACGTGTTCCTTTCAATTGGTTTTTCGGTATCAAGGACCTAGAAAACAGACTTTCTGGCTACACCACGTGTTAGGGGATTTTTTTTTTAATTTAGCAACTGGTTTTATCCACTTTTTCGTTCTCACGGCCCGGCAATGAATTTTTTTCCGTCGAAAATTCGCCATTTGTTTCGCGCAGCATTACATTACTTTCCCTATACTACGTATATCACTGCGTGAATACTTATGTATACGGGAAAGTAAAAATGGAGAACTTTCGCCAGAAAAAAATTCAATGCCGGGCCATGATGACGAAAAAGTGGATAAATCCAGTTGCTAAATTAAGAAAAAAATCTAATAACACATGTAGCCAGAATCTCTGTTTTGTAAGTCCTTTATACCGAAAATCCTATTGAAAGCAAAATGTCCGTCTGTCCATCCGTCCGTCCGTCTGTGAACACTACTAGCGCCTAAATCTTACGGATGATTTTTTCAAATTTAAGAAACTCCTGTCGATCTGGTTCGAGGTGAAGCTTTGAGATTTTGAAAAATATTCTGTAAAATTTGGGGGTACTTTACATGAAGCCCCCCGCACATTTTCAAAATTTTCTCAACAACGGCTCCAAATTTTTTCTTCAAATTTCTTGAAATAATGGAGTATAATACACTTATTAAGATGGCGTATGTCTGAATTTCGCGGTTTACTCTGGATTTTCGAAAATTGCAGAAGTTTGAATTTTTTCGGCTTATTCCGACAACAACAAAATTGAAGATAGAGGTTTTTTTCTTCAAATAAAATTTGTTCTTCATAGTGATTTCTATCTTTAAAGTCATGTACATTTTTTTTTAATTTTAGTCGTTTTCGCGCAACATTGCGTGCAATATGTGCAATTTTAAAAAATTACAGAAACAAGATTTTCTCAAAAACGGTTCCAAATTTTTTCTTTAAACTTTTGGTAAGGATAATGCTTAATGTACTGAGATGGCATAAAAACTATATTGCTGTATTTTTTCAAAAAATACCAAAATGTAATTTTTTGGCTGGTCTCCCACGTTAATATTTACATTAGCGGCGATTTTTCACATTCTTGTATCTACAGAGTAAATTTGCTTTAAATAATACCTAGTAAAGTTTCTCGAGACCTCAACGATTTTTTGTGAAAACGAGCTCAAAATTCCGCATTTTCAGAAACGCTTAAACGACATTTTCTCGTAAATTGCTCAATTTTTTTCAAACTTTTTGAATGGATAGTGCTAATTGCTCTCTTTAATACGACGTAATGCTCATTTTCGGTTGTTTTTTTTTTTGAAAAATTACATAAATGTAATTTTTTTGAAAGATCTCTCACATCTTTATTATGCACATTACCAGCAATTTGTAAACATTATATTTGTTGGAGTAAGTGCTTTAAATGAAGTTTTTTGAAAATTCAAAAATTGTCTGTTGAAATCAGCTTCAAATTTCACATTTTTAGAGGCGTATAAACGCCATTTTCTTAAAAACAGCTTAAAATTTGTAAAAGAAAATTGCCATTTGGGGCGAGATTTTTGTGTTTTTTAATATTCTAAAATTAATATTTCCATTCTATCTTTAGGAACCAGAAAAATTAAGAAAATGTCAAAAAAATGTACTTTGGGCGGTGATGGCAGCTGGCAAGAGTGTGAGGCAATTCCAAATAGCTAGCCCAGATCCAAGGAAATGGAAAGCTAATACGGGAGAGTCTGTGCCATACCGTAGCACCACTAGTTCGTATCTAGAGCCCAGCAATAAGAGTTTTTCTGCCGAAAATTCGCCGGTTTTCGGCGTACGATTACATAGCTTTCTCTTCTTACGAAGTAACTGAAAGTAAAATGAAGAGTAGCTTAACGTATCTTACATTGTAACGCAACTTACAGTAGAATGTAAAATAATGAAACAAGAACAAACGAATAATGTACAAGAAGACTGTCCTAAATACTAGCAAACAAAGTCAAACGAATGATGTACAAGAGTAACACTGCAATAAATAATGCTAGACGAACATTACAATACTTATGCATTTAATGAATACACTTACTTAACGGAAAATTATGAAATTATACAAATAAACTTGTTTTAGTTTATTTCATATTATTCTCCTAAATAAATTTTGAACAGTGATCTCTGGTAGTTGGATAAGCCAATTTCATAAACTTTTATTTTTACATTGATAACACACAAATCTTTCATATCTTCAGAAAATATATTAATTAATTACAACCAATATGGTATTCTTGCAACATCCGAGTTAATTTTTGGAGGTGCTGAATAAATATGTCTTCTTTTAATTTTTTTAGTATTATTATATTGATTTTTCAAATTGATTCTATTTTTAACAATGGATTTTTGCAAGAAATATTTCTTAATGCTAATAACATTATGTTCTATACTCAGAGTTTCAGTGAAATAAATACATATACCTATTTAATATATTTTTGTATATAACTTTTATAATTTTATTTTGTATTTCACCTAATGCAGGCCAAATATTTACATTATCTCCATTCCAAACAAAGCTACTGACCATAATAATGCTTAATACACAGACAATAACTGAGTAGATCTTAAAAATGATCTCATTTTATAAAGTACATAAATTAACTATCTTAGTTTCTTAACAGTATTTATCAAATTTCTTTCATTTTTATGTTTTTCATTATAAATACTTACTTTGACAGTCTTCATTACTGAATAAATTTAGCAGTTTAGTTGCATATTTTCTTTACATTCCTAGTTTGTTCATTATTTTCGAGGTAACTTTTGATTTTCACATTTACATGTGGTAATGTGGCATGATAATTAACATTTACATCAATGTCAGGAATAGAATTTCAAAGCTATCATCAACTTGGTCTCTAGAATATTATATATGTCATATTTCACGGACAGAATAGGAATTTCAAAGCTATCATCAACTTTACCAAAAATGTGGTCTATATAAAATACAGATACTGTGTTGTCTATAGTTTTTTTAATTAAATGAGTTTTAGTAATTAAATGTTCTTTATCCAGGAATGCCTGGAATTCTTTCGTTTTCGCATATGCAACCCTACCCGCCCCGTTAATGACACTTTGTGCTTTCACAATAAATCATAATTACATTTACTGTTGCACTGTGCTGAATCAAGTCGATCAGGAGGGGTTTATTGCAAGAACAGAACAGACTAATTCATTAATTTCGAGGGAGCATGTCTGGTGTTTAGGCAGTGGTGCCTCGAGAATACTTGTTAATACTTGCTGCTGCATTAAACCTTCAACGTGCATATTTTATAAGCACTAATAAATTTTCTTCATATCAAAGAGAAAGTGTAAAATACTTCCAAATTTTTAAAACAGATGTACTGTTATAAATATTACGCAGATATTGAAAGAAAACTATATATCTTCGGGCCATGTGAACTGGGTCTATGCAGTGGCGGCTCGTGACATTTTTTCTTGGTGGGGCCAGGCGCAAAAGCACGAATATCATCTCGTAGTCAATCTTATTTAATTAAATAATTGTCATTTAATCAATTATTTAATATTAATTATCAGTTAATTAAACCTTTAAATCTATACGTTTTCCACAAAAACAGAAGTAGGAATTTTTATTAAGATGATTAATCAAATATTGGTATATCAACAGAAACAAGTGATTTTTGTAAAAATTACGCTAATGCCGTAGCTTTTCTTTCTGAATGCGGAGAGTTCGAAAGGGGAACATATCGTAAAATTAAGACAAATTGACTTCGTCGTGTTAAATCAGTTGTTTAATCGGTCTGCAGAGAAACAAAATCTGCTACATCTATGCCTCTCTTCACTTCGTCCAAATATACTTCATACATACATCTAGCAGCTCATTCTACGTCGTGAGTTATATTTATAAACACAAAAAAATGTTTAAATGTTCATTTAACACACAATGTAGATTGCCGAATAACGATAAGTCTAAAAACTTGCACGGTTTTTTGAATCTTCAGATTCATCATGCTCTCTCAATGCTGGTTCATGAGTACCACAGAATTTTAAACACTCAATCTCTCTACCTAAAATAGTTTATTTTTTGCGACTTGTTCATTACGTTTCCAGATTGAAATTTTGACCGCGGAATCAATCTGTACAATAATGTTCAAGGTTCGAAAAGTTTTAAATTTCCAAGCGTTTTCTAAATGCAACTTCTTCGCGTTGCTTCGTGCGTTTCTTCGTGTTTCTCCATCATTTCCCTCAAATGTTTCAGATCCTTACAGCCTACTGTCGTCCACAACCCCTCACCACCAAATAATAAACAAAAAAGCAAAATAAGCTTTGTTTTTCTTCTCTCACAGTGAACCATAGTTTTTTCTGAAATTACGAGTTACAGAATGTTCATTTTTTCTTCCCATCAACTTGTGTAAATGAAATGTCACTCGGTTGGTGCTCTTAACAGCTTAATATCATTTTTTTCTTCAAGTCTCAGTGAAGAAAACTGAAAATGGTGTAACGAATCCTCTGTGTTCATCTTATAGCGCACAGAACTTTCACGTGCACTTTGAAAACCGCGCGCTTAGCCTGCCGTTCCTCTGAGAAGGGCCCGTTGGTGCGGGCCCCTCGGACTGCTAAAATTAGCAAGCATTGGTCGCGCCCAGTAAGAAAGGGCGCTGACCTTGCAAACGGAGTGAAGTTACTGCTCAAGGGGCCCATGCAGCCTGGGCCCCTTAAGCGCTACTAACGCTATCTTGGAGGGCGGCAAGTAACTATGATCCCCAATTCTTGTTTTTGCCACTTGGAATAAGTACTGGGAATGAATGGTCGATCTTCACGAATAAACAATTCTAATAAAGTACTACAATTATCACAAAGATAAATAAACATTTTTTTGCTTTATTAAATCTTCTTGGGGCCCGGCCCCTGTGGCCCCTTAGGACGAGCCGCCCCTGGGTCTATGGTTTCGCTAGATACCCCAAACTCGGGTAAAATAAAAAACCGTCAATACTTACAGAGACCGGAAAAATATGTAGTATTAAACGTCAAAATATGTACATAATTATGAAATGAAAACAGTAAGAAAATGTAATAAATATGTAAAATCCGTTATAATATGTAGTATTAAAATTCTCTCATTAAAAACCATTTACTTAGCAAGAAATTGCATTTAGAAAAACTGCTCACTTTACTTCATACAACTTCCTCGTCAGTAGTAAAAGCTTCGTCTATTGTAATCCAGGACCATAGTTTAGCAGCCGCACTAATCGCAATAGAAGCCATTGCACAAACTGATGAGATCTACAACCAACAAACATACACTGTAGCACCTTCATCGAAATGTTACATCAGCCATCGCAAACTTTTTCTCGGAAATTAAGGTTACAGATCACAAAAAGCGGTGGGGTCAATGATATTTTGGACACCTAGATTTCCCCAATAATGTAGAAAAATGCTGATTAAAAATACATCTTTTCACAAAAAAAATATGGAATTAAATTGAAGAAAAGTGATAAAATAAGAATATATATTGTGAAAACAGAAAAATATGTAATATAGTACTAAATATGTAAAAATATGTAACGAAACAATTCGATAGTGTTAGGAGGGCTATGATTCGCAAATATTACAATTTTGAGAACGTTAAGTAGAAAGACAAAATATCTGTAATTACATAAAAATCCTGTTTCTACTTATAATCTCCAATGCTGCCAGAAATTGGAAGTAAACTATGCGGCCTCCAGCCAAGTCTAGAGGTTTTCTTAGTTATCCCAGATCTTTGTACAAATTCAAAAACATCTGGTTTTATCCAGCAGCACTTTTGCTGCTGTAGGCCACTAGACTCGCGGTAAGTAGTCGCTTCCTCTGCACCAGGCACAATAACAGATAAAAACTAAAATCTGTAGCTCTATCGCCCATGAAATATTTTTTTTACAGCGAAACGAGTATTTCTATATGCCAAGATTTGACAAAAACACTACCTTTAAAATTCTATGAAGTCTAAAAGGGCAAAGGTGAGTAGGAATTCCAGAGTTCAAGAAAAATGACTCTGTCTGAACTTCTCCCCACAATGAACCGTTTTAACTGATTTTAAATGTTAAATACATAAAATTATAAATGGATTCCCGTCAATATCGGGTGCCTCAGTAACACATGATAACGCTTTTCCTTATCTCGGCAAGAGAAGAACTTCTGAAGAACGGCTGGTGGCTGATTACGAGGGACCGGATTTTAATGTAATTACATATTTTTTGTCTTTCTACTCATCGTTCTCAAAACTGTAATCTTGGCGAATCATCGCCCTCCTAACACAATTTCCAATTTTTTCGTTACATATTTTTACATATTTAGTTCTATTACATATTTTGCTGTTTTCACAATATATTTTCTTATTCTATCAATTTCCTTACATATTTTTTATAAAAAGCAGCATCTTTTCCTACTTTTTTTTGTGAAATGTAATGTCAAAAGTATCACTGGCCTGTAACCTTGATTTCCGAGAAAAATTTGCGACCGCCGACGTGCAACACTTCGATAAAAATGTTGCATACTGCAGTGTATGTTTGCTGGACGTAGATATCGACAGTTTGTGCGATGGCTTCTATTGCGAGTAGTCTGGCTGCTAAACTACGGTCCTGGATTAGGAGGGATGAAGCTTCTACTACTGACCAGGAAGTTGTATGACGCAAAGTGTTCATCAACTTGTGCTCTCCAAAATGTTTTTAAAACGTGTTAATTAAAAAATTTATTAAGAACATTTTTTTCTAAATCTAATTTTGTGCTATGTAAATAGTTGTTTAAGTAGATCATTTTAATATTACATATTATATCAGATTTTACATATTTATTACATATTCTTATTATTTTCATGTACACATTTTGATGTTTAATACTACATATTTTTCCGGTCTCTACTGATTACTTTATGAAACAGCTGCCAGAAAAAATACACAAAGGTACATTAGTTACCTTTGACAGTTTATTAATATATCTCTTGAGAAAACTACGAAAGTGATGGTCTGGCAGTTGTGGGGACCATAAAAAAGGATAAACAAGAACTACTACCTGAATTTGACTAGAAATTAGATACTTGGAAACTCGTGCGACTTCTCTTGTTCTTTGTGTTCTGAACACATTAGTTTCTTACAGGCAAAGGGTAAATAAGCTCGATACACGACGCTTATTGTTTCCAGCATTTCAAAAGCACCATAAATATAATAAGCATTTTAAAAAACATACATGGCTTTGGAATTTTTTTCATTTTGTCATTCCCTACAGACAGGAGTTGTTGATCAAATGTGGCAAAACGACTTGTATTCTAAAAACTCGAAGATGGCCTGTATGAATGTTCTACTACTTTTACAACAGCAACTTTCACACAAGAACAATACTTTCTTATGTAATATATGTCCCATGATGCAAGAAACTGTTTCTTGCATCATATGTCCAAACGTTACCCAAAATGCTTTGGAAACACTTCAATTATCGAATCAGAAGTTCACTATTGAATTGCATTAATAATATACTACGTGGTAAATCCAGTGAGTCTGAACGGAGACAGCAAACAATACATGAAAAGTTGAGCGAAAAATTCACCACACCCTCATCAGCAGAAGGATCCAAGAAGTACTGTGTTTACCGTCACTATCCAAATGTGTACTGTGCGTCGCGAACACAAGGAGAAAAAAATTCTTCCTTGGGAAAACACAACTTCTCACTCATGTTATGAGCAAAATCGCTTCTTCATAAAGTATATTCCTAGATCTTGTATACACAGATGATATCAATTAATCAGATGTCTTTGTTAAGTTACTTTAGTCAATGTTTGCGTTGATAATTTATGTTAAAATCTATCACTAAATGCTCAACTAACTGCATCTTGTTTACGAAAATTTTATGCTATTAGCATTAAGTTTTGTAAAAGATGTATTCGTTTTCTACGGCTAAATAACATTTTCGTAATTGTGTGTCATTTCTTAGTTACGTCAAAACTAAAGCGTTATCATAGAATCGTTTCAGCCAGTTTCGGATTTTCTTATTGAACTTTTCTTTGACCCTACATGTAAAGCGAAAGGGGAGAACTTTCTTAAGAATTTACAAAATCTGGCCCATGACTAACCTAAATACAATCTTCGAAAGCTCAACTTCAAAAACTTTTATATGCTTTACGGATTTCAAGAGGAACATCTTCAAATTGTGCAATGTGAAGTTTTCTAGGATTCCACCACTGTAGACCGCTACTAGCTTATCTAAGATTTAGTATATCAGAAAAAAAACTTAAAAACTAACTATTCCATTCTATACAATGAGTACTTCTAATCTATTATGCTTACCTTTGGTTCGCGTTGACTAGCGTCAAAGTAATCACGGCAAGCAAACCCGCAGATGCGTGACGTTGCGATTCCATCCACTTGCGCAATTCCAGAGTCCCTACCTCCTCTTCCGTCAGAGAATACTCTGCCCTGCTGTTAGCGGAGGAACCCTAATATATACGGTTGAAACACTCGAGCTGTCGAAGGTCGCGCCTTTCGTACGTTCATAACTCGCTAACGCCACCTAGTGGATGAAGAAGACACTTCGCACGTGAAGAACCATGACCATGGAATGACCGTGACTGGTCAAAAGCCGTAGTCTTCAGTCGACCAATTAGATTCTCTCTTTGGAGTAATTTCTGACAACGCCATCTACGAGCATTTCAGCGAAGTAACATCGTGAACACCACGACCTCCAGGTTGTTACATCACGTTTACGTAACAGGAAATTTAACACGTAACTAATCCACATGGGCACACCTTTCAAGTAATAAGCTGTTCCACTTCACCTGCTGCTGAAATTTGACATGAGCTTATATCTGTTACTATATTGATATTCTACATTATCAATTTTTTTTCGTTTCTTCCAATAAAGTTCTTAGCCCATAAAGGATCCAAATAGGCAATTTTCCGGAACATGTAATCAACAGGACATTTAAGGGGAGTACCTACTTGGTGTCAGGAAATTAAAAAACAAAATTTGAACAGCTTTCTGAAATTTAATTTTTTCACAATACAATACATTAAAATTAAACTTTGCCACTCTTCAACCGATTACAAAGGCCAGGCTTCACAAAATTACCTGCCAGGAATGGAAATGACGGAATGAGCATTGTAGCTTTACAGCTGAGGAACTAGCTCTGTGCTTAACTAGTTTTCCTTTCTATCATTCATACAAAGCTGTTACTGTTCACCCTGAATGGAATTGATCACTGATGGAATGTTTGAAACAAATACTACAAAATTTATTGTACTCCTAGCCTATCAGAGCTTTAAGCTCATCATACAGCACCAACACTAGAGCACCACCAGTGCCTCTGAGTACATTCGAAAAGGCACCCTTGAAAAATGCACCACTACCCTCTTGCTTAGCTATCTTCACCCAGCAATCAAGTGTGTTCTTGTACATGATATCAGCCTTCGCACGTCCAGACTGCATCATCATACGCCGTCTCACAGTATCGAAGGGATAAGATACAATTCCAGACATAGTTGTCACAGCCTGTAAAGATTAATCACTTGTTATTTATCTGAATTTGAGCATTAACAGATTACTCAACACTTGTTATCAGAAGAACCTAGCAGACTTCCATTGTATCAACTTACCTGTGCGATGGCAAATGAAATAATGAAAGGTGTATTCTTGGGGTCAGGCAACATTCCCTTGGCTGTGTCAAAGCAACCGAAATAAGCAGCACGGTAGATAATAATGCCCTGCACAGATACACCAAATCCTCTGTAAAGACCCATAAGGCCATCAGACTTGAAAGTCTTGGCAATGCAGTTGCCCAATCCAGTGAACTCTCTCTCAGCCCCTGCTTTTCCGACATCAGCTGCTAATCTGAAACACCATATTGACACTCAGCATCGACTTCACACAAAACATTTCATTTTACCAACTTAATTTTACTTACCTTGTTCGAGCAAAGTCGAGTGGATACACAAAACAAAGTGAAGTAGCTCCAGCGGCACCTCCAGAAGCCAAATTTCCAACAAAATAACGCCAAAACTGGGTTTTCTTGTCTACACCACCCAAGAAAATTTGTTTGTACTTGTCCTTGAAAGCAAAGTTCAATGCTTGAGTGGGGAAGTACCTGAAGAGAGGAAGGAAGAATTGTTAAGATCCGCATAGCCGAAATACCTTAATCAGATCTTTAATTTCTGTATATCAAATATACCTTATCACATTCGCAAGATTGCCTCTCCAGAAACTAAGAAATCCTTGTTCTCTGGGAATACGGACGAAGCAATCTACCATTCCTGCAACAATCATACATTGCAATTAGCGGATTATTCGATGCGGCCAAATATTCAAATTAACAGTTATTAACATTCAAACTTTAAACACAAACTAATTCAATAATTATTAACAAGTTCATCCATGAGAGATCATTAAAACCCTTCCTACATTAAAAATGATATTTAACTGCACAAACTACGAGACGATTAACAAACCAACACACAACACATACATCGTACATGACTCAGTTATTACAAGTTTTTACATTTCGACGAAATATTCAGAAAAACATGGCAAAATGGCTATAGTACGAACCTTTATATTGCTGCTCCTTGGCAATTTGCTTAGATGCATGTTGTACTTGCAACAGAAGTTTCACACGCTCAATTGGTGCGACAGTAGTTTTTGACACTGCGGCAGCAATACCACCGGCAAGAAAATCTTTCATAAACGACATCGGATCTGTAAGCGCCATGGTTGCACGTTGTTCGCTGATCGACGGGCGAAAGAGGAAGAGAACGGCACAGCACAATCTCCACTACATTACCTCTCACTCGGGAACACTCGATGACGTCACTCGTGTTCTACCAATTGGAAATGTCCTTTCTGGTGACGTCAAGAATATTTGGCGTCAATGCAGCTGTTACTGCTCTAATAAAATGTAAATAAACTACATGAAATTTCGGGCCCAGTACAATTATTGATAAATTTAATAAATTAGAAATTATTAATAGTGATATTACAAATTATCAATTCAAAACAACTCTGCAAATTGTAACTTCTAAGATATTTCACTTCGACCCGAACTACATGCACCAATGTAGAGCTCAGGTGTTACTCCCACCAGGGTAAAGCTATACCAATGCTCGAAGCGAAATATAAATATTCCTTGACATGGAAATTGAAGTTTTTTAAATCTAGAATACAATCTAACGCAGTCTTTTAAATCAGTATGATGAAAAATGAGTATGTATGAACCCCGAGTTTGGCATTTATTAATTATATAATGTCGATACTGACTTCGAGTATCGTAAACCCTAATCTCGAAGTATTAAAACACAAAACACTGGACGGCAAGAATATAATTTTTTTGGATGTTCTCACAAATTTCAGACAAATGTTTTGAACTGTTATATCAATCCAAAATTGGGAATATTTAACCCCCATAATTCATTCAAAAATTTTCTTTAACATAGCTACTGTAAAAATCGAACCAATTATCTTTCCTATTAGCGAATGAATATCAAACTCATTGAAGTCTTCCGTTTGAAAAATATGTAACGTTTACACATTTTTCAAAATATTTGAAAACTCCGAGTTTCAAAACATGCTCTACGGCAAAACAATTAATTAACTGTACCTTTACGAGGCACAATCTTCTTTGGAACAAAATTGGGTAACATATATTTTTGTGCACTTGCCAGAACCTCACCTCACAGACTTATGAATTGACTGGAGGTGCATTTCATATCAGCATCAAAATGTGTGCGACTACCAGTTGTAATGTTAGATACTTCCTTCCAGAACTATTCAAAACTATTTTACGATTCATATTAAAATTGATTATAATCTTCATTTCATTTGATAACAGGTTGTATTCTTCTCAGGGGCAGGGGATCATATATTTTGCAATAATAAACTTATTTATTGTTGAATATTATTTTTGTAGTATATATATACTACAATATTTTCTTAAGTTACATAATTCTAACAAATATTTAAATCAACTTTGCCAAATAAAGGTAAAACAAAAAAACTGTCTTTTGGGAGGGGCATCCCCCTTCCCCAGATCCAACATCAATTCTTCAACGTTTTTACTAAACTTCACGACTTCGTCTTTCCAAATTATGATCAGCTTGTCTAAATATTTCTACAAAATAAGTTTTCTTTTCAATAAATTTTCGACATAGTGGCAATGCTGGCACAATCCTTAACTAATTATCCAATCAACACTTCGATTTACATTTTGTTGAAGGACAAACAACTTCCACTTTATTCTTCTTAATTTTCATATCTAAGTTTTTGAAACCTGCAATAACAGCACATAACAGGAAAAATAAAACACCACACTTTTTATAGGATTTATTTTGCTGAGCAACACAACTATAGGACAGAGTGAATATCTGGTATATAAAAATACATTTCTGTATGTAACATAAAAACTAACTGAAAATCAAATGCAGTACAACTAGAATCTAGTTTAATGCAATGTACAGCATAGCTGTCCTAGCCATATTCTCTTACAGTATGATACCAGTATCACTATACAAAAATGTAATGATTATCAAGTAATGAAAGAAATTTTCAGATTGTTTTTCATTTTTTTCTCATCTTCCTTTTCTTTCTTTAAAAGAATTCTTCTTACAGTTAATTAGATTATTTCAAAGTATGCAACAAATATTCATTAGACATGGATCTTAAAAATACTAGTTTAAGAAATAAATTTAAAACATACCATCATGCAGTGTTAAAACACTTAAAAAACACATCATGCATAAATTATTTATAGTTTCTTTTCGAGAGTCTCCAATTTTACAAATTTGCTGATAACCCTTTTCAAGTATTTTCAAGATTAACCACCAGCATTGTTGCTTCTTAATAAGAAATTTGAAGGACATTTAAAAACCTATTACCTTATTAAATATACATTGTACGAAATAGATAAAAACATACCACATGAGAATTCTGGAGAACATCTATAGGGCATAATTTACAAAATAATGAAGTTAGAAATATCTGTATAAAAATTTAGCAATCAAAATTAAAGAAACAGAAACTCAAGATTATATTCATCACAATTTATCTACTGGTCACAACCCTCACAGAAATATTTCTGTGGTTGACAATAAGCAATGTCCCTGAATTCAACTACCCAGCCAGTTCCTAAATCTAATATTCTACGATCCCCGTCAGTATTAACACTGCACACCTTGTCTAAAGGTCATTTATCTGAAATTTTCCAAAGTTGTAATAGTTTACAAACCTATAAGGTCATAAATATGTCATATACATGGATACAAAATATGACTCTATTTATATAAGCTCTAAGAGTCTCTTTCATCAACAGTGGTCCAACATTAACACGAGACGATTAAATCATGTTTCACAATAGCTACCAAGGAACCTCATATTATTTACCTTCGAATATTATGTTAACACTACTAAGTCTCCATTTAGGCTTGTCTCATGTTTTAATGGCTATTCTACTAATTATTAGTGACATGGGAATCAGGTTCCATTAGCTCCCTGGTGTATCCCCCCATAGAAATGTAACATGGATATACTAAATTAATCCAAAATCCATCACAACATTTCTGGCCTTTTTGAGAGCTTATGAGCATACATTTAGTGACAATTCACAGCACAAAAAGTGGTACGCATGGATTCAGATACAGCCTGACCACATGACCAAGCCAAATTGCAATATTTGTAAGTGACCAAGACAGCTCACAGCGCTGGCTCCTTTTCAGCGACTTTGAATATATTGGAGAGTTCATCTACAAGAGTTTCGTAGCGGAAGGCTACTCTGATATCTGGTACATTGGTACGGGTGATGTCATTGCCAGCCACACCTTCTTTTGTGTAATTTGGACCCAGCCAGTACTGCTTCATCTGCACAAATTCACATAAAAGTCTTGACAAAATCAGGTTGAGTTTTTATAATCGATTATCAATCAAAAAATAAAGTGGTAGCAAAACATGGAAACTTGGCAATATATCTAAGCTAAATTTCATTAAGAATATAAAATTTACCTTGTGTGGAAAGCCACTCATGAGTACACTGTTTCGAGCAAGTTCACACATGTCACAAGAACTGAGTTTCCACACCTGAGCTGCAATACTATACTCTTCCATTAGTGGTTCCTGCAATGAGTTATTTATTGCAAGTGAAATTCACAAAAGACTGATAATAGTTTGCATGCATCAAATTTGACACATTTTCAACACAAACTGAAAATGTATATACAATTTCTAAATAATTTTAATTTTAATTAAAATAAACAAACTAGGTTATACAGGAACTTATCATTTAAAAATATGTGAATATTTTGGAAATAAGAAATTTTATTGTTTGGTTTTAATTAATGATTTGTTTGATCCAGTCAAGTACAATAGAAACAATTTTTTTAGCTTCACTAGGATTAGATTCATAAAAGAAATTTAGGAAACTTTACATTAACACAAAAAATTACAATTTGCATGAAAATGATTGACTTTTTGAAAATAACTGCAAGTCAACACTATTTTGTGCATTAATTCTCTGTATGTGTGTATGGTTCCTATCCCCTAAAATGAAGAAAAAGTCAATCTAATGATTACACTACACTAGAAAAGGCACATTCTTTACAGAGTGGAAAATAAGTTTTTTAGTATAACCTTATTTTAAATGCAAATGAATGCGTAAACTACATTTCAACGGACAGCCTTTAATGTAGTCTAAATGACAATGTATCATATTTTGTTAGTGCTATACATCTCTTGATAATGCTGAACAGACTAAGCCCATTAGTTGGTAGAGAGTAAAATTAAATCACCATACAACAAATAAAAATTATGGAAAATAATAAAAACATCATAACTACACTCAAAAGTATTTTTCTCGAAGATGAAAGTATGAGGGCTTATGAAAGAAGGTTGAAAGAAAAACTACAGAAGGTAGAGAAACAAAATATTGAGACATTTTGGAGTTCAATTAAGCAATGATAGAAGCATAAAAAAAGCTATAAATCATTCAAGAAAAATAAATCGTTGAGAACATATGACAATAAACAAAAGATGCATGCATACAAGACCTATCTCCAAAAATGATCAATTATACACCACATGGAGTATAAAAGACTGATCCAAAATGAGAAGCCTAGTCTAATAAACAGAAGAGAAAACTGGAGAAAATTAGATAAAAGTATAGAAAGATAGGTCTCTGAATCTCAACAAATGATTTTCAAAGTTCTAAAACTCCTACATATGAATATGAAAGCTATTAGACTAGATTGCAATTTATAAGAAAACTTGTTAAAACACTACTACCCTCTGCACAACAATTCAACTCTCAGGACTAAAAAAGAGCCACACGATTGACAATAACGAATGATGAATAATAACCCAACTGTACATAGAAGAACTAGAGACAGTAATCAGAAAAGAAAAAAAATTAACAAAAGCTCTGGGCTGAAACCAACAGTTCGTAAGATATGGGGGAAAGGGATTAAAAGAAATGCTCTTAGAATAATTTAACAATGTATGGCAAGAGAAAAAAATACCAATAGAATGGCAAGAGGGTTGTGTTATTAATACTCACACAAAAGGCTCAGGAATATCTGCAACAATTGTAGGGGCATCACATTTGTGTCATCATCTAAACTGTATGCTATACTGTATGCTGTATACTATATCATACTGACAAACAGGCATAATGAGGTAGTGAAAACTTTATGGGAGAAGAGCAATATAGGTTTTGAAAGTGAAGAAGCACCAAAAATGCAATCTTTACATTACAGATGTTAGTAGAAAAAGTCTACCAACTTTTATTACATTTACTGATTATGAAAAGATATTTGACAAAGTACTCAGGCAGAAACTCTGGGAAATATTTCAACTAGGATTAAAAAACAGTTAAGAGAATGAAGAAAGTCAGCAGCAATAACAACCAGCAGCTTAAGGTACGGATGTGGATTATGAGACTTCCTCTTTAACTTGTAGTACATTCATCACTTAGTGAGAAAATAAAGAAGGAAAGGGAATCCATATCTCAAAAGACTAAAAGATAGGTCCCATCTGGTATGCTGATGACCAAACTATGATAATGGATTCCAAAGCTGATTTACAAAGAAACTTTTTAATAGACAAAAGTGGCACAGAAATACTCAATGAAGATACGAGTCCAGAAAACAAAAATTATGGCAGTATATGGCAAAGAACAAAAGGAGAGCCAAAATTGTAATAAATGGAAAATTAGTGGAACAAGTAAATACATCTTCATATCTTGGAAATATTAGTGTGCCCAACCAAACACAGGATGAGGAAAGAAAGAAACTATGTAAATAACTACAATAGAATTTGTGGAACAATTAAGACACGACAGAGGCATGGACCCCAAAACAAAACAAACTTCACAACGGCTCTGAAGCATGGATAATGAAAGAGGAGAACAAGCAAAAACTACATGTGGCACATATGAGACTCCTAAGACACCTCATTGAATGACAAAAGAAACAGATCAAGAAATAAGGATATTAGAAAGAAATTGAAAGCTGAAGGTAAAATAGAAGAAATAGAACATACTTGCAGGAAATGGAAGGGTCACTTGATGAGAAAGAACAGATTACCAACATTATTCTAGAATTAAAAACCAAGACTGAACAGAGATACCTGAAGACCACAAAAAATAGCAATAGCAGAAACACTTGGAAGTCTTAACAGCTACCAGAATTCTGTCGTAAACCAATAGAAACAAGTTGTAAAGCATAATTTCTGGTTTGATGACGATGATAAAAGGTGTTAAGTGTGCTTCACCATTTAATAGTAGCATTTTGACCAAGCCATATCTCCACAAGAACTACTGATGTAATAAAGGGATGAAAGGAGAAGGGTACTACAAAAGTTATGTAGCTAAGGGATATTGGCAGTTCCATATAATGAACCTTTTTCCTTTTTCTTTACAATCTGCAGTTTCGTTAATTTCACAGGCCAACGACCAAAAAAAATTTTTGTGTATGTTCACCCAATTCTTATCATTTTAAGTGTGCTGATTTAAAAAATAACATTAAAAATGTTGTATCAACCACCATTTGTTCACATTTTAACATTTTCTCTGTATAGCTATGCAAATGCTGCTTTGAGTATCTAGAAACGTATGAGATGCAGGAAGTTATAAATTCCCATATTTACTATGTGAATGGGATAGTAGGGCATGAGATTAGCATTAGTCTAGAAAGAATTGGCCTGTAGCAAAATCTTTAAACCCAGGGGAAAAGACCATTCTACAGGAACATATGGTGGATCATCACAAGATTCTCCTGCTTCCATTGCATATAAAATTAGGTCTCATGAAACAATTGCCTTACCTAAAGATGAGCAGTGTTTCCAAGTACCTTTGTGAAAAGTGCAGCAAAATTATTAAAAGAGGGTATCTTAATTGAGACTGATATTAGAAAAGTGATCTTTGATCCCTAATTTGAACTACATACAACAGAAAATGAAAATTAAGGGTTGAGTTTTTTTTTAACAATGTTGTTAATGAGTTCCTAGCCAACAAGAATGACCCAGACTATCAAGCAATTGTTGGCAATATACTGAATGCTTTAAAGAAATTGAGATGTTTAATGAGCCTCAAAGTTTACTTTTTAAACAGTCATTTGCAATTCTTCCTGAAAATTTAGACGATGTAAGTGAAGAACAAGGTGCACGTTTTCATTAAAATCTAAAAGTGAAGAAAAAAATGTTATCAGGGATGCTGGAACACCAATATGATGGGAGATTACTGTTGGCCACTTCACCGAGAGAGTCAGCTCAGAGGAGAACAAGCTATATCAAGGGCTTTAAAGAAAAGAGAAAGAAAATATACATCTATGGACACACAAAAACTTTATATAATGTAACGCTAATAGTATAAAGCCATCTTCTATGTTTAAATAAAGTTTTGTTGGTAGTTCTGTTGGTATGGATTCAGCACTCAAAAAACTAAAAATCAGCTACTAAGATTTAAAAAGTTTTTTGAAACCCTTTTTTTGTTGGCCAGTGGTTTTAGAGCATTGCACAAAACACATACTTTCAGGTTTTTAAAGGCAGGCAATATTCTATAAGATATAAAAATAAAACATCTTTAACTATCCAAATTGAAAGATACACTTTGATTAGTCTAGGCCCTGTACCTTGGTGAAGTGAAATTGCAGTGGGTCATCAGTAGACAAACTGATGCAGAGGCCACGGGCTAAGTACTCTGGTAGAGGATTCCGATGATAATTGAGAAACAGTGAGTTGTTGCTCAATGGTGACATAGCAATACCAATCTGTGCCAAGTAATATAGATACTGCAGGACAGGTACCTGTTAAAGAGAGGATTTAATTTATTTCATACAATTTTAGTACATATGCAGAAAGTATAACTGCATTCCATGAGGGCTTATTTGAATAAGTACAAAAGTATTTATAGTATACCTTCCTCAGAAGCAATCCATGAGAAATATTTTCAGCCATCATAAATCCACAAACCAGGTGTTGAATGGGACCAGCTTCCCCGCAATGAGGGCGGAGAACAAAAGTGTTCAATCCTTTCTCCCTGCATATTAAAAATTTCTTGAAAAATTATCATCTTCAAAAACATTTAATTCTGAATAACAGACTTTGGTGTATCATTAACGAATTAAAATTTCAAGATGGTTTAATTTGTTTAAAACATATTCAAGGTAAGTACATTTAAAGAGCAATATTTCTTTTAAAATAAAAATAATAATAATAATAATAATAACAATAACAACAACAACAATAACAATCATTCAACAAATAACAAAGTCATTTGATTTTGTACCCGTAATCATCATTATAATGTAACCTCAAAATTGTAAAAACTTATTATTGCTAACGTAAAATGTAAAATAAATTGTATTTATTTAGTTACTAATGACCTAGCTATTGATGAGACTTGAAATAAATTTCAAAAAAATAATAATGATAATTTCTTTAATTTTCAGTGGCTCAGCTGATATTATTACATTCATTTAGGAAAGTGGAAACTTATCAGATCCTGACACTGAAAGGCACAAAGGGAAAGAAGAAGAAGGAAGAGGAGGAAGAAACTTGTCACATCACTAAAAAATTTAAAAACGGAGAAAATTTTTGCAATAACTGTCATCCTTCTCTAAATTATATCAACGATATCTCAAGATATACAAACATACAATATTATTCCAAAGCTACTGTAATTAAGTTTAACTGTACATTTGATGAAAGTGGCATAACTATACTCATCAAGATAATGAAACTAGCAATCTAAAACAATATTATGCAATCAATTAATTATTATATTTTAACATTAATAAAATGATTTTTAAATTACAGAATTTTAAGAGAATTAAGTTCCAGAATTTCTCTGGAAAAGTATGTGGAAAAGTCATTCTCTGGAAAAGTACGAAGTTTCACTTAATGAATTGAAAAGAAAGAAATGGAAAAATTAAGATGTCTGGAGAGATCCATAGGCATCAACAACAACATCAGCACAATTACAGTAAAATCTGTCTAAACCAGAACCTGTACAAGCCGAAAACCTGCTTTAACTGGAAAATTTCTCCGGCTTGTGAAGTTAAATAGCATTATCATTAAGCCTATTAATTAGCTCTATAAAACGGAATTCCTGTGAATTTAATGCAATTGGCAGAAAGATGCAGCATATTCTTAATGAAATGAATGCATTGCAAGTCTGTTTTAAATTCTGTTCATGTGATAGGTGATTTAGACGTGGAAGCCATGTAGTGGAGAGGGCTTCAGCTGTCTAAGTAGAATTCGACCTTGCAGTTGCTTCTCTCTCAGAACATAGGCTTTAGGGGAATTTTCTCTCCTGACTCACTGAGCATGGGAAGGTGTACGGGCATGGCTCCTATTCACGAGTCTCTCCGCCTCACATTGAGCATCATAACCCCTTGACCCAATATGCATTGGTCAAGGCCATGCGAGTGTATCAGAAAGTCATAGTACTGGGTTGTGATGCACTGTTCGTTGAGTCAGCAAGCAGTCTGAATACAGCCAGTAAGGTGTGCGTTTTTCAACTCACAAGCTGTCAATGAATAGTGTTTAATTAATTTATTACTGATTTCTTCCTTAAATGCATTATATGTTAATGTATTCTGATAATTATAAGAAGTCATGTCATTTACTACTTTCCGGCCAGATATGTCAATATCGTAAGTGTCAAAAATTGACAACCTTGCATAAAACAGAAACCTCCCTAAACGAATTTTTGTGCATCCCGTTCGATTCCTGCTTAGACAGATTTTACTGTACAACAATTTAAGACTTCCAAAAATCACAGACATCATTATCTGCTAAACTCATAAAAAATGTATCTATTTAATGTATGACTTATTCTTGATATAACAATTGTCACACTACTGTAAGTTCTCAAAATAAACAATTTTTGAGCCGCTTTTATTTTTTTATTGAAGGAAGTATACAGACCTTCTGAAGTGGTTCAATACAGTCAAGTTCGCATACATGTAATATTGATAATATGCATATGGAGGATTTTCTTCATCAGCCCATACGTCTGGGGCAGGGACATCCTTATCAAAAAGAGGATTCTCAGGTTTGCTTTCATCATCCACAGAGTCAAAGCCAATAACCTGCAGATAACAAATCTGTAAATTCCTTGAACTTTCCTTTCCCTAATTCAAACCCACCATTTCTTAATAACATACACAAGTACAAAAAGTAGAGAAAAAACAAAAACAAAAACCAAATATTAAGCACAGGTTACTTATAATATGAATGACAAGATTGAAAAGGAAGCAATTTCAGATACTTACATACTTCAGGAACTTGTGAAGCTCTGGGTGACTATTGGGATCATTTGTAGCTTCAAATAATGGGTAGAAAATGTTATTTAAAATTTCCTGGAAGTTATTTAGAAGTTTGTTTGATTTGAAAATATCACTGGAAGACAAAATAACAAATTTCAATTATTTATGTTTACCCAAGATAATATCAAAATCACTAAAAATATACATACTACAAACGTGGAATCTGAATTAGCCATCTAATATTATCCGAGTAAACATCACCATCAATTGCCCATCGGGCCAATTTATCCCACTCTTCAGGATTTTTGCCGTATATTGAGACACGAAGTTCAGCGTTCTGGTACTTACTTTCTTCAAGATCTGATGCAACTTCCTGTAAATGTGGACTTCAATTAAGCATTGGTTTCTTTCTTTTATCTACATAACACATATTAAACAAACTTGTCACATACCTTTATGATTCTTGCGAAGTACTTGCCATTCAGGTAATTATCTGTTTTAAGGAAAACCTCTCTAAGTCTACTTTCTCCAATAGGGTTGTATTTGGCATTGAATTTATCAAATCGATGGAATGTGTTGCGATCCTATAAACAAAATAACAGAAGACTATTAGCAAGGGAAAAAAAATATAACAAAAGCACATTGATGACATTAAATGGTGTATGAATAAAGATGAACATCAAAGAGCATTTGAAACTGCTGTTGTAGTAATGAAAACCTCAGACATGATCTACAAGTCTGTGACATTAATTTCAGAATTTTGAATATGTACAAAAGTGGAATATGAAAAGGTGTATACTTTAAAACCTTCAAAATATAATGGGGAAAAAAGAGTATTATATATTGGGTGCAACAATGGAGAAAAATTAAACAATGTGGAGAAAAATTACACTGTCTTGGATTGTTTCTTGTTTGAGCTTCAGGTGTAATACCTTTTTTTATAAAACCAACTACTTCACAATGTTAAGGTATCATTAGTTTTGAATTCTATTTCTTGGAAAGAAATCCCATCAGTTTTATGACATTAAAAACATTGTCACTTGAAAGGTAGGATTGCCCACATTTTGGAAAGTAATGCTACCAAAGCATACAATAAAAGGGAACTCAAGCCTTTCTTTCCAAAAAAATACTCCACATTTGACTTTACTGCTTTTGATATCATAATAGTTAAAATAACGCACCACTGAGTGTGGCAAAACTCAATGGAAAAACACTATACTCACACACAAACAATAGAAATAAAACAAAAAAGAAAAGAAAAAGTTGTTTCTGAAACTACTAATATGTTTTTCATTTATTTTCATCAAAAACAGTAAAAACTGTGTGACATATGGGGGAGAAGCAAAATATAAACTTTTGTTTTTTTCAATACAATTTGATATACAAATTTTCTAGCCTGCCCTGGAGATTTATTAGTCATTTGTATTAATTGGAACTGCTAGATTGAAAGTTTTCTTTCTAACCTTAAATGAGAAGTATCACTTACTGCATGTACATCAAGCATATCTACTGTGAGATCGTAAGATGTGAGGTTCATTGACTGGAACACTTCACGTAGTGTCATCTTTTCACCCTTGCTACACACAACAACCTCGTCTGCATTATTCTTAAGTGTCTTCTTGATGAACCGCAGCAAGTGCTTTTGGTTCATGCAAGAAGCAGCATGAATATGAGTATCAACCTGAAAAACACCATGTCACAATTAAAATACAATATCAAGTATAATGTAATTTGATTAGTTCAATATAAGTAAGTGAATCAGAACAGAAGATTAGGATGATGACAATCGCTAGAAATGTATTAGCTATTTCATCTGTTCCAGCAAAACAATTGTGATTCATTTCTTCATTCAATATCATTCTCTTTCCATTATTGTTAGATATTCTTTGGTACTTATAGTGCTAACAATTGCAATGTTCAGACTACCACCTCCTGTACGAATTTTTTATCCTATCCAAAATATGCAGTTTGTATTTTTGACATTTTTATTATTTTCGTTTTATTAAAGGAACTTCTTTTCATCTGAATTTCATTGATAAATATGATTTTAGAAAGAAAAAAAAATTCATTTCGCAGAGTTGGAAGAGATTTTGAATATCAGAGAGTAGAGAAACTAAGATGAAATAAATAATTTGGAAATTCAAAAATAACATTCAAAAATAATTTTATTTACTATCAAAAACTTTAGTCATTTGCAAAGTTTAAAATTTTTCCTTCTTAGATTGAAACAGACCTTTCTAAAAATTTCAAAGAAGGTATTTATTTCTTAATAATATTGTAAGCCATTTTATTAAAATCAGAATGTAACTTCAATTTGAAATAAGTGTTACTGGATTAAATAAAAGATCAAGACCTCCATCAACACCAAAACCACTTGAAATGAGTTAAGAAAAGATTAAACTAGTGCAGAAATTTTTAAAATAATGATTTAATGCTTTAATAGTCATTTATTCTGATAATATAAGTTTTGATTATTTTATTCCATATGCCAATGTCTACTTTATATGTGGAATTATTATCGATAAGTTTTAGTAGCTAAATGAAGATTTTTTTCTTCTCAACTATGTATTTACTTTCTTCTCAACTATGTATTTGCTTCACTCATCGATTTGTAACAATGCCTGTCAATCTGAAATTCAATTTCTTCAATTTTATATTAGATTAGTACAATGAATTGAATTTGTACGTAACAATTTGAAGACAAGGCATAAACAAAAAGCATTCCCATGACTAACAAAATGTGGGACTGTATTAACAATATCTAGCATACAGCCATATATACATCCACCAAACTCAGGCTGAAAATTAAAATGCAAGTTCTTTCATGAGCAAGTAACTTTATAATTGAATATGTTGTACAGTAATTATTCAAACCTATATCCTTTTATTATGAGCTTCCAATTTTAACTTTTACTGAAGTGATATTTTACGTTGTTTTTCATTTTTCTTCCTCTTTGCTGCAATTTCTTCTTTCACTGCAATTTCTTCTGCATCTCTTGTATTGTTGACATTCATATCATACCCAAGGAGTATACACACAATTTGACAACAGCACATTTAATTAAACAACAGTTAGGATTCAAAGTTGAGGGGAAAAAGTCATATTACATAATACATTATGTAAAATCACAGCAATTTTGTTATTAATGTTACATTAAAAATAGGACAATTTAATATTTTTTAAATATTTACCAAAATGTTGCTAATACAAAATGGAAAAACAACATATTGGATAATGAAATTAATCAAACATATAATTCATAAGGAAGAGGCAAACTCACTTTACGAATGTTGTAGAAGTCTCTGTGAGGGACAGCCTTCTGTGAAGCTAATTCACGTAGTTCATTCAGTAATACATGAAGTTGGAATTTCGAAGACAAATAGCTGAGGGCGACGATAACAAAAGGACTTCCTACAACATAAAGAAAATTTCTTAATAATATTTCTAATTTTTCTATCGAATGGGTGAAAACCACAACAGTACAAGTGACATTTGATAAATTCTGAGAAAAAGTGTCTATATTAGGCTATATTTCAGTGCCAATGTAAGTTAGTGGTTTTAATGAACAAATGAAATGCCATAGTTTTTAATGATAACCCAAAGCACCACAACTTTACAGTGATATTGATTTAAATAAGCATTTTCTCAGAATTTATAAAACATCTCTTATATCGTTCTGGTTTTGACCCATTCATATAATATTCACCTTTCTTTACAATAGTTACAATGGGCAATTTATAGCTAATACCAGTTTTACTGAACATGAAGCCTTCATGAAAATTTTCAGTGGAATATGAGGAACATAGGTCCAGCTCTGTTTCCTAAAAACTTCATTTGATTTTTTTTTAAATTTATTTGGTCAAAAAACAGAAAACTTTATATGATGTATGAGGGAGAAGATTATTTGCGCACGTTTTCTTAAGTTCCACATTCCCTTCCAAACATTTTTAACTATAAATACGATGGCTGAAAGACGAATAAAATATAAAAAAGATATAATAAAATTTAAAAAGCGCGAGATTAACAACATTTGAAAAACTAGACATTTCTTTCCCGAGTTATAGAAGACATACTTGCAACGGTAAACGAAATGCAGATGCGATTTTTTCTGCATTGCTAACAAAATAGTAACTCACCGTCAGCTCTACTCCTACTACTAAAAGCAAAAGGAGTGCTCAACAAAAAGTGCACATAGTGAAGCTACATTTACGTCCAGAAGCAAAACAAGGGACCATCTCAGCATTTGCTCAATGGATCAGGGAAACTGGACAAAAACCTGATCGAAATGGTAATCGAGATTTGCAAAATACGGAGTCATTTGGCGAATTAAGCCTAGTCGGTTAGGATTTATGGTTTTACACTGCCTTCCTGTTTAAAAAACTCTTTACTGACGTAAGAAGTCGCAAAGGCGATAAATATCATTCGTATCTGTAATACCTTATTACATTCGCCTACGTATTCTTAGTATCCGCCGCGAATTTGCAGGGAGATCCAGAGCAAACTGAATGGGCCGGTAAGAGAGACAATCGCAGAGTAGAATTGTAGTACGCGAGACGAAATGTGAAAAAGAATAAAAATCGGTGCCGGCATTTTTTTACAAAGTGCACCGATCGACGAGGTCGCGCGGAGTATAGGTTCGACGCCCCGGCAAGTGCAAATCTGTGTTTTGAGAGATGGAAATGAAAACAATCTCATTGATAGTAATAAGCATTCTACATCCAACCACAGAGACTGAATCACAAAACAAATATTTTCTTAATAAAAAACATTTCCACTTTAACACCCTGGTAACGAAAAAGTGGATGTATCCAGTTCCTAAATTTAGTAAAAAATTCTCCAACACGTGGTGGTGCACCGAGAATTCACATTTTATGGCTCCTTGATACTAAAAAATCGATTGACGGCAAAACGTCTAGCCGTCTGTGAGCAACGCTAGCAACAAAACCGTTCAGCCGATTTTCTCCAAAATTGATATTCCCTGATCGATCTGGCTGACGTCGAGGCCCCTGGAATTTGAAACCGATATTGTAATTTTGGGGGTACTTTACATAAAACCCCTGGAACATTAATAAAAATAAATAAATAAAAGCGTCAACAATTTTGATTAAATTTTGTTGTTGGCCAGTCAGGAGAAAGTTTAAGAGAATGACGCAGGTCTTACGTTCGTTGAAAACTCTGATTTTTCGAATATTGAAGAAATTCAATTTTTTTTTCGGAATCTTCTCACAATTATGAAGATATAATTTGATTTAATGAAATGTATTCATAAAAAAATCTTCAAATAAGGTCTTGTTCAGTTTTTCAAAAACATGAGTATTTTTTGGGATA
Source organism: Acheta domesticus (assembly GCA_031308135.1). Classification (NCBI taxonomy): domain Eukaryota; kingdom Metazoa; phylum Arthropoda; class Insecta; order Orthoptera; family Gryllidae; genus Acheta; species Acheta domesticus. The sequence goes on along the minus strand of JAHLJT010009419.1, from coordinate 74,283,726 downwards.
ATTTGTGTGAGACACAGAAAACTTATTTTCTTTAAACCATTATTTTTTAAAAACAGCAAAAAAATTTATGATTAAATTGGGCCCATAAGTAACATAAAGGAAGTTTAAGAGAATGGTGCAGGTTTCATGTTTGTTCAAATGTTCCACATTCCCTTCGCAAAAATTTTGCAAAAATATTTTTAAAAAATAAACAAAACTTTAAAAAATAAAAATTAAAAAATAAATAAAAAATAAATTAAAAAATAAAAAAAAATCGACTTTTTTCTACAACTACAATGAACATATAATCTTGTTTCTTAATGAAATCATCAAAAACAATCTTCAAATAAGGTCATATTGATTTTTTTTTTAATATCGTTTTTCTATAATTTCGTGACAAACATAATAGCCCACTCGGTATTGACTGCGCTTCGTTTTCGGCGTCTTCTTGCAACTACAATTGTGAAAATATGATTTTTTTTCTTAATGAAATATATTTATCAAAAATAGATCTTCAAATAAGGTCATGTTTAATTTTCTGAAAATACGGTTTTTGTGTAATTTGGCGGCAAAAATAAATGCCCACTGCAAATTTACTGCGCTTCAGACTATTGGATGCTTTTTAAGTTAGAATTTGTATATTATTTCTTTGTTCGTTTCTTACATTCGACCTTTTGTTGTACATTTACACATTAATCTTTTAGAAATTATTTAAAACCTATTAGAAATATATGAAATAAAAATTGCTAACTAAGAATATCAACATTGCAGGGAATGCAACAATGGAATTCAGTTTCGCGCTCGCCAATTTCTGTGAATTACAAGTCATTGTGTGACTTGACATAGCTGAATGAAAAGGCGTTGTAATTGTCAAATTTATGTTGATATTTGCATGTAAATATTTAGTTTTTGCATCAAATGCTCTACCATTTGTAATGAGTTAAGTATTTTTTGCATGGTTTTAGAATACTTTTCTCAAAGCGGCTCAAAGCGGCCCTATGAAATGCATTTCGATGTTTTCCGGGGTATCAGGCTTCTTTTTCCAATACAAGTTTACAACACTTTTGTGTTATATTTTTATGCAGTTGTAGAAAAAATAATATACATTTTTCATGTGTGAATTTCCGTTTCATTCACGGTCTCGATTGAGATTTTTTGCCTCGACTTACGGTGTCTGCAAAGAATTTCAATCTCGACCGTGAAAAAATGGAAACTTTTGATACTTAATATGAAAATAACTATTTTATTATACGCGTTTTGTACTAAGGGATGAAACCTATAAGAAATGTTAACTGTAGCTAACTCTTTTTGTTTAATGCATATTCTTTGGTTCAAGCTCATATGCTGGCTATTTTACGGGCATATATTGCCAATTTTAAGTGGTTGCGTGCATATTTTTAACTTTTTTAGTGCATGAAGTTCCGGAGTTATATGCCATTTAATATCATCTGATCAATAAAGAAATTTACTGCGTGTTTCAATGTCCATTTGAAAAATTCTTTAAAAAAAAAAAAGAAAAACTTAACCCGCTTGTTTGCATACTAGTAGGGCCATAGCCCGCTAGTAGGCATACTAGCGAGCTACGGTTGTGCATTCGATATTTCGGTATCAAGGACCCACAAAACATGGATGGATTCTGGCCACACCAAGTGTCAGTACATTTTTTTTTTTGTAAATTTAGCAACTAGATTTATCCACTTTTTCGTTACCACGGGCCTGTAATAAAGAATTTTTCTGTCGAAAATTCGCCGTTTTTTCGCGCAGCATTACATACCTTTCTCTCTACTGTGTAAGCGGTAGCGAGAAAGTGAAAACTACACAAAAGTATTTTTTAAAATATATCTGACGTTAATATTACCGACGATTACTTTACATTATTGTATTTGTAAAGCAAGTAGTGTTTTAATGATTTCTAATGAAGTTTCAAGAAAACTCAAAACTTGTCTGTGAACTAGAGATCAAATTTGCGCAGTTTCAGAAATGTTCAAACAACATTTCCTCAAGAACAGTTTCAAAGTTTCCAATGAAAATTGGCATATATGACTGTTTTACTCTTCTGTAATATTCTTCGATTTTACTATTAAGAGATCGAAATATTGAGTAAAGATGACATTTCGTTTTGGCGCCGATGTGGAACAGCTAGGAAGAGGGTGGGGGAACATTAAGAAGATTAGGAAACTAAATAGCTCGAGAAAGTTCAAGTCATTCTGTGGAACCATTAGTTAACAAACATACATATTCAGAAAAATTTTATGCTAATGACTAGAGACCGGAAAAATATGTAGTATGAAAGGTGAAAATATGTACATAAATATGTCATGAAAATTAAAAGAATACGTCATAAAAATGTAAAATCAGATATGTAATATTAAAATACACTAATGCTAAAATGAAAATTTACATAATACGAAATTATATTTATAAAATATTTGTAAAGAAATTTTAAATATAATATATATGTTTGAAAATTGAGGAAAAGGTCACAATGCAGGTTAAATGTCAGTGATACTTTTCACACCTAAGGTGAAACTGATATCAGTCATTGACGCACACTTCCCGCCACACAGTTTAATTGAAGCAGGCGCGCCGGACTGCGTGAACACTCCACCGCGTCATGTAGGATATCCGGAGTGAATAGCATGCAGTAATAATGTAGGAAAATATTTCTTTCCATACAAAATACGTAGTAAAATTGAAGAAAATTGATAAAATAAAAATTATATTTCGTGAAAATGGCAAAATATGTAATAAAGTGCTAAACATGTAAAAATATGTAACGAAAAATTTTGATATTGTGTTAGAAAAGGGACGATTCGGCAAGATTACAATTTTTAAAGCGGTAAGTAGAAAGACAAAAAATAATTACATAAAAACCCGATCTCTACTAATTACATTTAGTTTCACACAACGAATATAGAATTACTGAACTACAACAGTTCTGAAAAACTTCTAAAATACTAAAGGTGCTTTTATGTATAAATAAATATCAGAAAAATAGTTTTATTTTGTGGAGATGATTGCCAGGCAGAGGATGGGGCTTTTTGATATTGTGCCAACCAACCCACAAGGGGATTTTATATAAGGTGAAGCTGACACAGGGAAGGGAACTGACACAGGACAATCAGGAGACTGGTAGAAGTTTTCGGCTAAAAAAAAGAGAAAGAAGCAAACCCGTTCCTTCGAATATTACAGAAGACTGTCCATATACTACGGAAAGCTCCAAGCTCTAAAAGACATTTGAGATCACGGTTGCACCATCGTTGCATTGACCATACTCCGACTTCTGTGGGAACTTACTTAGGACGTGATGGAAAGTGACACAACGCTGGGTTTTGGAAAGTACATGGCGGATGTAGGAACCTGAGAGCTAGCACGCCCGTTCCATGTGCCAAGAAGCCCCAATCCTCTTATTTAAAATACCCATTACCTTTTCAAAAGAACTAGATTTGTAAAATAAAAACAAGTTACATTATTTAAGTAATACGTTGATGCAAAAGTACGCGGATGTACATAGATTATATAGATATGAAGTTTTGTGAACAACTTTAATTAGAAAATGAATGATAGAAAAAAGATTAACAGTTTTAACGTCTTTACTTACCGTGCATAATATTTTTTGTTAATCTAAAACAAGTTCAAATATTTCAGATGCCAGTACTTCAGCATCTCACAACTGAATCGGATTACTGAAGAAGCAAAAAATCGAAGAAAAATGGAAGGAAAAATCGAAGAAGAAAAAGGAAGACAACGAAAAAAAAAAAAAAAAAAAAAAAAAAAAAAAAAAAAAAAAAAAAAAAAAAAGAAGAAGAAGAAGAAGAAGAATAAAACATTTCGTGAACACCGCTTTATCTCTAGGTTGGAGAAGCGCTACTCACAGTGGGCCATCAGCGATCATTGCACACAGCAGGTTCATGTCTTGCACGAAAGTGGGGCAGGTTGGGATAGGGGTAGTTGAGTGCTTCGCCGCGCTCCAGGGCAGCGGCGTCGCGGTACAGCTGGAAGACGCCGGCGACGGGCCGGATGAGGTAGCCGGACGCCGGCGGAAACTCGCACTCCCAAGGGTCGCCTTTGCTGGCGGGCGCGTGCACCGGGTGGTCTGCAAAGGCAACAGCGAGGGCGGCGGGGCCGCGCGTCAGAGGGCGCAAGAGGAGGCGACCGCCACTGCCGGCGCGACGCGGAGGCTCCTCACGGGCCTACACCGTACTACTGCTTCCCCGCTGGCATTTTTAGGAGTCATAGACCAATGCGTATCTAATGCAAATAGCGGCTCCTCACTAACCCTTTTTACGCGTTGCTTTATTGAGTTTATTGAGCGAATTATAACATAACGACCTCGCGGGAGAGGGAGCTGACCTAGCACCGCCCACCAAGGTTCATCTGATCCTCTAGAGTAATAAGGGCAGTGCTACATTTAGTTTGTTGACGCTTAATTTGCTCTCTGCGCTCAATGTGCATATTTTACTAATTTAGCAACTGGATCATTTAGTATGTTTACTTCAGATAAAATATAAAACAAAAAAATTCGGTGAACGAATTTTATTTATCACCCTTCAAAAATTATTTTATCTCCAAAAGCGTAAGCTTGGGTGACTTGTGAGTAAGAATTTTCCTCACTTTTCCCGCTTTCGACCATCCTATCGCCCCCAATGGAATATTGTCATCTGAGGAGCATCCAGCCGCTGAGTAGTGGGGTCATCACGAGCCCTGCCACTAGCAGAGGCAGAAAGCAATCTCTCGACGAGCGCGAAGACACCGCAAGAGACATACTTCACGATGGTTATTCAAGACACATTTTTTTTATACACTACTTTTAAAGTCTAAAATTTGTTTATCTTTTAGACAGATTTTTCAGAAACCTTATGAAGAAAAAGAAAATTTCTTATCGTATTCTGTTCGTGGTGTCTCGGATGGAGAGTTTGCTCAACGCAAGTGCATTTGCGCAGTTTGCCTCTTGGAGCGGCCGGGTTGGCGTTGTTTCGAACAAAGCAAGAGACACACACAGACACACGCATTTCGCCGGGTGAGACGCACACGCGTGCCCGCAGCCCACACGCCCAAGCGTGCGCAAGCGCGCTACGCCCTCTACTGCCGCGCTACGCAGCTCTACAGTGTCGGCCGCTGCAGATGCTGCTAGATGCTGCAAGCACTACATCCCCACACAATGTGAAGCACAAGTAAAGAGAAAAAAAAGAAGAGACAGTGAGCAGTGAGTGAGGCGAGGGAGGCGGCGCGGGCCGAGCGAGTCGGCGCTGACCAGTACCTGGCCGGGCCTGGCTACAGGGACCGGCGGGGGATCCTTCGGGGCCGCTGGCGGTGCCTGCCCCAGAACAGAACGAACAGCAGTCAGAGAGGTGCTCAGATAGGAGGGCCACGTGGGGAGGGAGGAAAGTGTCATAAAAAGGATCAATTTCAGAAGAGTTCGCCTTGAACCGCCATGCCAGGTATTTGGCACACTGATATAGACATTTAGTTTTTCCACATTCTTTACTTACTAAAAACAATAATTACTATTGTTGAGTTCTCGTTGTCGAGAAAAAAAAGCACAATATTATTTCTTGGACAAGGGCATCTAATAAACTGTCTACTTCCATAAAACAATTTTTCTAATTATTATTCCGTAATATATACATTTGTTTACAACAACTAATTTATTATGAGCACCATCATACAAGGCATTGCGGTTATATTAATTTTAAGTAGGTAGGGAGCCAGAGAATGCATGTGCATTTTTTGCGGAGCATTTGCCACTCATTTTTAATGCTGGTTAAACAAGGCAGTTTAAATTGCCAAGCAAATAATGTAAATTGAGAATTTCTGACTTGTTGGACGAATTATCAGTACCCTTAAAATTGTTCTCTGCTCAAGTCCACATTTACCGATATCCGTCCAACATTTCAAAAGTTCGTTATCTCTGAAAAAAAAGTTTAAGTTCAAATGGCGCAACAATATGTTAATAAAGACAAATACACCAAAATGCGAAAAGAAAACAAATTGCCTAAATAAAATGCTTTTAACTCCATTCATAACCACTTTTCAATAAAAGTTGAAAATACTTAAGACAAGTAAAGGAAAGTGTACCTTGGACATCCGTGTACCTACAACCTACAGTGATTTATCCACACGTTCTCCCGAAACGACACCCTCTCCCAGGCACTTCCTCCCGAAACGACACCCTCTCCCAGGCACTTCCTCCCGAAACGACACCCTCTCCCAGGCACTTCCTCCCGAAACGACACCCTCTCCCAGGCACTTCCTCCCGAAACGACACCCTCCCACGTACTTTCTCCCGAAACGACACCCTCCTCCACACGTTTTCCCAAACGCACCCTCCCACGTACTTTACCCAAAACGGCACCCTCCCTCATACTTCCTCCCGCAACGACAATCCCCACACACGTTCTCCCGAAATGTTCCCTCCTAGTGTTTTGTTCCCATCTAGCAGCTCCGCCATTGGAGAATGCGACAACTGCAAGTTTCAATTTTCGTTTCAATTTACGTTTCAATTTTCGTTCGATTCAGGCCTTTTTGCCCTACCGCGTCAACAGAAGTTTGTCTTCAGAAATTTTTTCCTCCAGACGTAGCATTGCCTATTCTTATCAAGGTTAATTTAACGTGTACCAATAGAAGGAAAAATACCTTTCCTTGCTGCTTTGAGTAGCAGCAACGCATCAAGTTCTATATCCAAATCGCTGCTACTGGCTCGTGATCTTTGAAAGTTTTTTTCGTTTTTTTCATTACATTCAGAACAGATGAGTTTCGTGGCAGCTTCTGGCGTACACAATGGTGCAGGAACTGGGGATTGGGCGGGTACAGGGCCGAAAACAGAAACAGAGGAGCATCTGTAAATAAGGATATTCAAAGTTGGGTTCAAACATTAACACTTTTCAATGAATGTCTTCTTATATTTTGAAGACAATAATACGAAAATAAAATAATTTAGTAAGTATGCGTATATTTTATAAACACATTTACAAACTATTATCACTACTGATTAATATTATTACCAGTATTCTGTAAGCAGTTCACGAGGCAGCATACACTGGAATGCACTTTAAAAGAATCTATGACACTAACAAGCCATTTTAATCTATTTTGTAATTATTTGGTACCTTGTCAATCCAAAGGGACTGTATGTGTCATAGCCCATTTCTTGTGCGGTTGCGTAACTGGTTTCAAAACGTCCGTCCGTCCGCGAACACCCCTAGCACCTAAATCATACGTAGGACTTTTTCCCATACGGATATTGCCCGGTCGATCTCGCTCAACTCGAGGAGCTGCGATTTTGAAAAACTTTTTTCAATATGTGAGGGTACTTTACATGAAACCCCTGGGACATTTTCAAAATTTTCTCAAACACGGCTCCAAAGTTTTTCTTTACATTTGTTGTAAATACAGCTTCTATTCTATATGCTATATTCTTGTTAATTGCGCATATTAACTGCGCCAGAGATATTGTGTAATGGTTGAAAAAAAATTAAGAATACATCAAAACGGTCAATACTTATCACATATCTTTTGAACAATATATGGTAAGGCAATGAAATTTTGGTACTCGTTTCTGTAGATTATGGATACACCCAGCAAAACTCAAAGGACTAATGATTTATGAATATAAACAATTAAATTAGAATTAACTTCACGACATTTAATATATGAAACCTGAAAAAGTCAACGTGCATAAACATTTCCCCTGTGATTTAAGACAGAGGTGCAAGCGCAACAAGTTAAAAATATATAGAGTAGTTAAAGCATTTTTGAAGTTAGTTGGAAGTCACGGTTTTCTCTACAGGTTCGCAATTGTGAAAGTCACAAGCGTGCATGCCTGTGCAACACAACATACAAAAAAGTATATTTACGAACGAACAAAATACAAAATTTATATGTATTTGACCGTGACAAGTCTTTCCCCACATACTCGAATATTTTGTTTTATTTCGCTCTATAGATAACTTACAAAAGAATGCATAAGGAGAAAAAATGTCATTTTTGTTTAACAATGTGATTGTGGGGCTCCGCTGACGCTATAAGTAGCAAGATGATTTATTTTTAAATTTGTAATTTTGTTTACGATATCACTTTAGTGCGAGTCCTATCATGTCTGCGGTCATTCGGTTTTTATGTTCAAGAGGTACCACAACATTTTTATAGTTTCTTCAAATTAAAATGGAGATGCGATTGTATTTTTTGTACACATGTTTTCTGTTGTTTTCGCGAATGCTCATTCCCGACAGAGATGTAGCATAATATTCTGGGGAAATACCTCTTATAGTTCCAAGACTTTTAGACTACAAAAAAGATTTGTACGATTAATAAGCAAACCCCACCCACGTGATTCTTTTACGCCTCTATTAATCAAGGAATTTTATCATTGCCTTGCCTCTTAATTTACGAATCAGTGGGCTTTGTCAAAAACGACTTGCTCAATGGCTGGGTTATGTTTTACGCAAACGTCGATGCCTATAACTATAAAACTCGACGTAATAATGATATCATCAGGCGATCGCATCAACAGCTCAATACAAAAAATTCACATATTATTCACATACATTATTTTCATACACATACATTACTTTACACTTACTTCACATACATTATTTTATGACATTTTGCGACACTAAACGATTAAAGTCGATACAAAAGTTTATGTCCCAAGTGAAATCCTTTCTGCTACATAACTGTACTGTGTAATTAGAGACTATACCAAGTATCAAAAAGAAAATTAATTTTAACAATCATATTTAATGTAATTTGGACGTTTTCTAGATTCAGTGGGAAATATAATTATTTAAATTATCGTTCTCCAGGTTGTCACGACAGAAGTATATTCTTTGACGAAAGAGATGACGAGGGATAAGAACCCCATTCGATTTGATTCGTTCGTGTTTTCGGGCGCGTCAACTACTTAGGTCACTAGTCCCGTAAGTGTAGTGCGTGTTTTTCTCGGTAGGTGGCGGTGATCTTCTTCCCGCTGGATGGTGAGATCTGGCGCCGACCTACCGTCGACTAGCAGGGTTTTCTCCTCAACCAGGCATCTCCCACCAGCGGGGCACCGCCCCAGCCGGGACAAGCTGTATGCTCCCAGCTTGTGTGGTAGTGTAGTGCATGTTAGTGTGTGTGTATGTGTAAGGGGAGAGAATAGGATGAGAAGAGGAAGGAAAGATCGCGCTCGGTCCGTGGCCCGTTTTTGTTAGGGTACTGCTCCGGCATTCGCCTGGTGTTGATCGGAGAAACCAAGGAAAACTGCCGATCAGAGCAGCCGGCCGCTAGAATGCTCCTCCAGACAGCGACTGAATTCGACCTAGCTGACAAGCTAGTGTCGAAAATCCTGCCGCCATCGGGACTCTAATCTAGGACCTCCCGGTCAGAGGCACTGCAGTGACTTCAGTCGATGCACTGAGCCATCTCTCCCGGTATAATTGTATTCTGTTATTTACGACAGTTAAATGAATGATTTTCCGCGAAAGTTCACGCAATGTTTTTCAGCAATATAGTTTCCATTGCCTTGGAGCCGTGGTGGGTCAATGGTAGGGCACTGGCTTCCTGAACGGTAGAACCCAGGTCCGAATCTCGGCGTAGGCTGGGGTTTTTATCTGTTTTCCATACAGGGCGGCTATGGGGTCGACTGAGCCTCCTTACCAAGTGAGTACCAGGATCTTTCCTGGGGATACAGGCTGCGGGAGCGCTGTGCTCGCCACACGCTCCTCGTTTCGACGGCGAACAGGTGGAGCCCTACCGTCACCTCCCCTGTGGGCCACATCGGCCTGTGTGCAACTACATGGATTAAAAAAAAAGTTTCCATTGCCAAGGTCGCCGCCCGGGCAGAGTTAGAAAAGGAAAAGTGTGAGGGCGGTAACGGCAAATCCGCAGGAACGACAAAACCCTCCCCCCCCCGTCCAACAGCAAAGTCGCAATCCACTCGCCACTTTAAGGGCCGCAGTGCGAAGGGCAGTGGGGGCGGCGGCGGCGACGCGAGGGAACTGGAGATCGATAGGCGGAGGCGGCGCGGCCCGACAGCACTGGTCCCCGGCGGCGCGAAGCCCCCGACCACAAGGTTCGGACACTCTTCATTTTGATTTTTCCAGGAAACATTATTTTAATAATATAGAGAGATATTAAAAATTCTATGAAAAAGATTGTCAGGATTTTTGAACCTCTAATATTTTTCCAGAAAATCTCCCTTGAAAATTGTTTTAAGGTTTTGTCCTACCAAACATTTTTCAATAGAAACGGGCTTATAAATCGTGAACCAAGTCACGTAGGACAAAAATATCACTTCTCTATAAAATAAACACGTTTCTAGATTTTACTTTAAGGTTAAATTACCCTTCGAACGGTTCGTAAATCTTTTCATCACAGAAAAGGCACTTTGTTTTGAAAGTAAAACCCCGTGATATACCGAGGCCCAGCTGCTTTTCCTCATTTCCTCCTGAAGTTGAAGATCCAACATCAAACTGCCTCTTGACAGCAGTTGCTTTACTAGTTTTCTGAAGCGAAATTTTTCCTACAGATAGCGGGAAGGAATCAGCATTGCATTGCTCTAAGGCCGGAGACTTTTCCGTCAATTCTCGCTTCTGTAGCTGCTATTAAAGGGGAGACACCCTTTCAACCATCACTCGATATACCCAACCGTAATTCAAGATCACTTTTACAAATGAAATACTTACAAGTCTTGACGTAACCACATCAGTAGGTACACCTCATGAAAATTAAATATTGTATCTTTTAGTTATGCATGAAACTAAATAATGCGCGCAATCAATGAAAATGAGCAGAAAAGTAAGAGGTAAACAATGAGCAAACATTGGTAGCTAGGGTTCCTATTTTATGTGATTGCTAAAGCATCCACCATCTACAAGAGGAGATAAGAACTCGTCACCCCGTTGTTATGGCTGCGGACGGCATTCCTTTGAAGGGAGAGATAGTTGATCATGTCATGTCGTGAGGGTTTGCCGAGCCAATAATTATTTAATAAAGACATTTTTAATGTACAAGTATGACAAACTGTGCATCGCAGGATAAATACCTATCGCAGATAATGGCGTTTCTAATGAAAAAAAGAAAGAAAGAAGAAAACAAACACATGAAGGACAAACTCTGAAAAGTATATCATGTTTCAAGCAAAATTAACTCCAGAAGTATCACAAGAACGGAAAAGAGAAACTTTCTAAGAAGATTTTTAATTACCTTTTATTTTACTCATATTTTTGACAGGATATTTTCAAAAAAAACAGTCAACAAAAATTTTTCGAGTACGAGCGGAATTTGAGTTAAGTTTGGGTTATATAAGCATATGTACATATACAGAATGTCCCACCAACTATGGACCACCCCCGTAACTCTTAAACGGTTCAGCATATCGAAATACAGTTTTCGCTGAATATTGCAGAATCCTGGGGCAAGTAACATGCCGTAGAGAAATTGTCTATTATATTTTTAGTTTTCAAGAAATTTAATCATCTTTGATTTTTTTAATGGAACTATTTATTTTTCTCACCCGCAATGGATAGATCATGAAAAGAGGAATAAAATGATGTATCATATGCTAGTATTTTGATTGTAATTTGCGTACAAAATTAGACTTTCTGATACATGATTTTGAATGAAACGGTCCTCCATCGAAGATATATTTGGAATTTAGTTTTTACTTTCTCGTATACGTTCGTAGAAAGTTATGTAATGCTGCGTAATTTCGATTTCGAAATGTCAACGAACATACGCGTTTTGGGGGTGCCCTATATTGCTATGTGTGTGTGTGTGTGTGTATGTATATATATGACACGTGTATACACAAGTGTAGTGTATGTATTTTCATCGGGAGGTGGCGGAGTTCTTTCCCCGCTGGATGGCGAGATCCGGCGAGGATAGGGCAAGCATGAGGAAGGAAACGCGCAGACCGTGGCCTGTTTGTTAGGATACTGCTCCGGTATTAACGTCGTGTTGATCGGAGAAACCACGAAAAACTACCGATCAGAATCGCTCGTAAGCGATTTCATTTACATTTTTTTATAATTTTAAAACCCGAAATTCCAGTTTGCACGTCTATTATTTCTGATTGTACGTAAATAATTTTCAGAGTAATTACTAGGTAGTTTAAGAATCGCCATTCATGGTCTACGATTGAAAGGACCGTTAGTCGAATATTCCTTTAAAAAATAATTTACAGTTAAAATTTTCCCGCAGTTTTGTAATAAATATTTAAGCATCTGTGCAATACACACGCCGAGGAATTTTTTTCGCTTCTGGCCTCCGAAACAAGCAACTAACATTAAGCGAGACTCAAAAATTGAAATGCAATTTAAAATTAACACCATTTCCTACCTAATTTTATAATTCTCCAACAGCTTTCAAATGAAAAAATATTACATTGTATACAAGTACGTAATTTAATCCGTTGCCAATAAATCATCGAAAGGAACAATTAGACCATTCTCCATGTAACTACTTTTCTTTCTTGTTTTGGCTTACTAAAAAGACTTATTTACTTGTAAATGACTAAATTGTATTTTTTTTATTAAGAACTAATGGGGAAACGTCAAATTAGGCACGAAATTGTAAAGTTACATTTGAATTTACGTTTGTGATTCTCACATTAATTTTATTATTTACTGGAAGCAAATGCAAGAAGCGAATCGTCAATAATGCGTGCAGACCACACTACGAGCGAGACAATTCGTATTTGTAGGCTCTGACAGTCTGTTATTAAATCATGGAGGAAAGGCAGAAAGCTTCAAGGGATCGCCGGAGGCAAACGCCCCAGGCACCTATTCCTGGCTCCCAGTCGGCTGCCAACAGACATTTCTCACATACTCGTTAGCAGTTTACATACCGCACCAAGTAGTCTCTTCCTCAATGCATACCTTAGTTGACGCTCTTTCCGCCCCAACACATCCGCACCATATTCGCACTTTCAATATATCATGGAATATGTTGAGGCTGTACCAGACATTGATATGATACCAAGCTAAGTGGTGTTGCAGCAGGTCACAAACACACACACACGCACACGCACACGCACACACACGCACAGTCAAAGTCAGTCACACAGTCAGAAAGTCAGTCACACACACAATCGCATCGCAACGAGTCGAGCCAGATTCACTGAGGAATATCTATTTTGGAAACAATCCTACTTACGGTTTAGGCGCTACTGGTGTTTACAGACGGACAGACAGATGACGGGCGTTTTGAAAAAAAATCAACTTTGTCGGTATTAGGGGACTCCCAAAACGCGTATGTCCGTTGACATTTCGAAATTGATATTTCGCAGCATTACATAACTTTCTACAAACGTATACGAGAAAGTAAAAACTAAATTCCAAATATATCGTCAATGGAGGCCTTCCAAAATGTTATAAATTCACAAAAATATATACTCTCGGTTTTTATACGGGAAAAATACAGTACAGAAGTACACATAATTATCATACTACTATAAAATAGATAAAATTTCATTTGTTTTCAAGATTCTTGAAAACTGAATTAAAAACAGAAACTGAACATACCGTATCAATTTACGTCATTACAGAATTGTTTTAAATTCATAGTGGTATATCATAAAATTTACTGTAAATAATCGGGAAAAAATAAAAAACAAAGAACAGCTGACAATGGCAATTAATAATCACGGAGTAAAACGAATATATTCAAACTTTAACAAATGGATATGGAAAAACAATGATAGAGATGCGACTGTATAAAAATCGTGGTTTAATGGTGAATCACTGCAAGCACCAGACTTCAAAGAAAATAGATAGAGAATTGCTAGCGAACGATCATTAGATCCGTAATAATTCGTCTTCTCGTCGTAAGCATCGTAGAGAAGGTCCCCAAACCTTTAAAAGAACATTTTAGATAAGATTATTAAAAAGAGAAATTAAACAAAAATGTACGCTTGTAAACAGGCTTTACGTTATATTTCTATATGAAATACATTCGCGACAATAAAATAAATAAATGAATAGAACAGTCCACTACGGTTACAATGAATCTTTAAGGACTAACCTTTTTGGTTCACTGTGTCTGACACTCCAAAATATAATACTGTTTTGAACTACATGCTTACATTATTTCATAGAAACAGTAAAATATGGTCCGCGTTAATGCAAACAGCCTTCAGGCTGAAAAGGACCGTCACTATTAAGCTGAAGCAATTCTCTCCTTCCTCCAGTGGCTCTGTTCCCTCAACCAGCGCAAATGTTACAAGAAATAACTCATGATGTTTTCTACCAGTAAACAAGTTTTTATGCGAATTTGCAGCAGTAGGCGAAGAACGTTTTCCCTGCTAACTTCTACTCCTACTATACTAAATGTACTTGTATTTGCTATGTTCATTAGAACAGATTCTTTTAGTGTTTATTTGTTATGCATGTACGAGTATGTACATGCAAAATAGGGTGCACAAGTAGGATCAGCGACTGCAGTTCACTATGACCGATAGCCCACTATATCAGAGTTCAGCGTATCCACAGCCGAGTGTACATGAAGACCACGGGCAAAGAACCAAGTTTGTCACTTTTTTCTCGAAATGAGATATCGCCGCTACGGTATATTATACTTATTATGGTTCGCAATTCACCATCCTAACGGTCAAAAATATGTTTTTTTAGTAAGAAAATATAAGTTGAAATAATGACGTTCGGGGAAAGAACCAGAGTTGTCCTTGCGTCAGGGGGAAGAACCAGACTCGTTCCCCGCTTGAAAGCGCTGAATCGTGAACGTGATTTCCGTTATGTTCTTATCGGTGCTGCATTGTTGTTTACTAGGAAACATACTTTTCGTGTTACTAATGCAGTGCTTGTGTTTTGATTTTGCCGTCATATCTGCGTTTTCTGCCCAATATGATCCATAGGAAGAGGAATTTTATGCTTTAGAAAATCTTGAAAAATGCTCTTAAAATACGCATTTATGACTTACAAACTTTTCTGCATTAACCTTTCTTCATAAAATTCAAAAGAAGCAAACTTGGAATAAAATTATATATTTTTGTACAAACAATTTATCTGCTCTATTCGATGTCGTTCCTGTGAGGAAAAAGTTTGATCTGAGATTGGAGCAAATTCTTTAAGGAAACTTGTAAGTTTTTATTGTGAAATGCCCTTTCCCAGATCAAAATTAAGAAGTTCGTGTGTTCAGAGAATCACGCAGGATTGATGCTGAAAGATCAATTATAATGAAACATTTCGAATGACCAAGAGCACACAAAATTGCCAAAGGGAAAAAGAAGGAAGCTGTCTTCTTATTTCATGGCGGAGAAAAACACATCTGGCGAATTTTTAAACCCTGAAAGAGACCCTGAATTTTTGAACCCTGAAAGAGAAGGCGAGGTAATTATGCCGTATCTATGTACTTTCTAACCCGAAGTTACCTAATCTAATATTAAAACTTTAGCTATAGAGTGAGTGATGGGACTGATTCGAAACTAATATTGTTGTAGGCAAACTTCCAATTTCCAAAGAAAAATTTAATATTTGCAAGTTTTCAAAAAAAAAGTTTGGTCCACCGAAACGCAAAACTACTATTCCAGCTTGTAACAGAACAGTGTGAATGAGGCGTTGCAAGGAAACTCCAAAAAGCACAGCATTTCACGACTCCTTGCTATTAAACATAGAAAGGTGTTGTTTTATATTTAAATAATAGTGATATGCTTTGTTTTCTCGAAAAATCCTTTCAATATTTTCTTTATAATTTCAGAGGAATTACTTAAGAAAATAATCTTGATCTTGTTACAGTTTTATTTTTTAATAATTTCATTGTTTTATCCAATATTATACAATATTTCTATAGGTAATAAAACTTATTTTTGCCAGAAAACGGTTTATTTTCAACATGACAAACCCTGATTTTCCTTCTTAATGTACGGAGTTTAATGAGGAAATGCCTCAACATTGGTAATGGACAAAGTGGATTGACGAGTAAAATAATTACAGCTCTTTACAGGTAGCAAAGGATGTTACCGGTGTAGTTTTCATATTTTATTGTAAAATGGTTGTCAGATTTTGACCTTTAAACACTGAACTTCAATTTTCTCGATTTCAACTCCAAATGACAAGGCTGTTCTTTCTCCTTGGTCAGGTCCCCACGGAAATCTGAAAAATTTTCAGCAACATGGAATACATGCCGAAAGAAACTCCTTTTAAGCTCTTTAAAAAAACTAACATCGGAATTCGCATCGAAGTTGTGCCTTCCAAATCCAATTTCACTTCGGCGCATATTATCAGGTCCATGCGCTTCGTCAAGAGACATTCAGAAACAGGCACCTTGGAACAATGCCACATCCTCTTGGGGCGAGCATTCCTTCTCGTAAACACTCAAGTCAACGTACGCAACGCATTTCTGTTTATTTTGAGTTGGCGTCAACGGACTGTACTTGGGATCGATTTGGTTCCTGTAACACAGGTACCTTCCAACGCAAAGAGAGAATTACATTGTCATGCGCAAACGGAGGAAGGGGACGTTATTTTCACGGAGCTTTCGGAAACAGATGTTGCCACAAATATGGGACAGAAGAAAAAAAAATCCGTTGTGCGCACCATCCGCTTCCAAAAGCTCACTGACAAACATTCCCCGCCTCATAACGCACACGGAATGATAATGAGTTTTCCACATATTATTCGATAATGTATTAATAGAGCATGTTACACATTCTTCAAGTTTGATTAGAGTTTGTGTAAAGTTGATGTTATGGAAAAGGCGACTTTCTTTTCTTTGGGAGGAGGGGAGGGCAGAACATTCGGAGATTCAATCATCTCATAATACTAGATTAATGGTTCCTTGATTAATCTACCTACATCAATGAGAATAAAATGAAATAATGTTCTAATTAAAATTTGGTTAACGTTTTAAATACAATATGTAGTTAGGTTCATAATGGTTTCCAACTGTTTTGGGGGCAAATTAGAACAGTTTTTCTGATTAATACACCAAGGATGAATTTAAGCTAACAAGAAAAGGTCGCGGAAAATCCACAGTTCGATTCGAATGTCCTTCGCAGCGTCATAGGATGGTAGCGGATATACGTCCATTTGCCCGGCAGCTTCGCATTCGTCCCTTATTAATTCGCTCTCACAGCAGCCTGCGCATTTGGGACGCGGGGTTTTGTACGCAACGTAATTCCCAAAAAGTGAAAGGTAATGATTTTATGCCGCAATTTATCCAACTGCTTTACTTCACTTAGGATATTAATATCGTGGCGCCGTGGAAGCTTTCTGGGACACACATATTGCATATGCCAGCCAGTATCGAACGGTGTCTTGGCCCGTGTTTTATTTCAGTAGTGCCACCATCACGCGAGAGCAGCAAGTGAGGCCGTCGGTTGGAGCGGGTGAGGAGGGGAGGGGAGGGGGCTGCTCACCGGCGATGGTGCGACGGTCCTCGTGCTGAACGTCGTCCATGATGTGCGGGCAGCCCGCGTCCACGGAGCGCAGGAAGCGCGACGTGATGGACGGGAAGCTCTGGTGCGAGACGGCCATGTAGCGCTCGCGGATGTGCAGAGCGCGCACCAGCAGGCGCGACGCCTGCTGCAGATCCTCCAGCGGCACCTGCGAACACCGGATGCGTGTGTCAAGGCGTGGGCCTCCCCAATCACTCACCATATAGTTGCTCCTCGAGATTCGAGCGACGCCGCATCGTGAGCTGGTTAGCCAACGTTTCGGTCAGACTTTAAAAAAAATATGCATTTAAGGTCACTTTTTAACAGCTTGGTCAATTAGCGACCACTGTGATTTTTAACATTGGGGTAACTGTATGGGCAACACATAAAGGGGAAACCAGAACACACACAAACATCCATGTCCGGGGTGGGATTCGAGCCGAGGTAGCCACGGCCCTTCGGCCTCAGCGACCTCGGTTACTCTGGCCGGTAAGGTCAGACTTTCACGGCCCTGTCCGAGAATAGTGGCACTGCAACATCACAAGGGCACGAAAGGATGACAGGAAAATCGGCTCAGCAGCCTTTGATACCCCAGGACTGCTCAGCAAACAAGACACGGTGATGGACGTTAATGCTTTATTTAATTCATAAATATGCTAAAATCTAACACGGCACTAGAAGGGTCTGCCGACACAATGAACAGATTCGTAAACATTCGTTAAGACGCGTCCTACCAAAAAGTTGAGCGAGAGAATTAACTCAAAAATCTATGATCTACGACGTTTTAACTTCGGTTATGACAACCATATATAGGAGTCAATAACTAGAGATAAATACAACTAAACAGATTAATCATATATCACTGGCTAAGGAGGTTCAGGGCATCAACTGATATCACTGTAGTGCTTACGACTGGGAGGTCCTAGGGTTAGAGGACCGACGGTGGCGCGGCGGCAGAGCGTTCTACATATAGAATAATTAGCTCGGACTATAGCGGACTCGGATTCTAGCGGACGGCTACTCTGAACGATTGTTTTCAGTTTTTTTTATCAATGCCAGGCGAATGCCGGCGCAATACCCTAACAAACGGGCCACGGACGGCGATCATCCCTTTCTCTTCCTTGTCCTATCCTCACCACTTACACATACACAAAAATGTACCACACTACCACTCATGCCGGGAGATAAGTCAGATCTTAGCTTATGCCGAGTGTGTGGTGCCCCGCTGGTGAGATACCTGTTGGGGAAAACCCTACTAGCCGACGTGTAAATCTGCGTCGGATCTCACCATTATGCAGGGTGGGGGGATATCGCCGCTACCTCCTGAGGAAACACCATGCACTACGCTTACGAGACTAATGACCTTGGCACTTGACGCACCAGGAATACCCAATCAATCAATCAATTCTTACGTCAAATTCATATGTCTACTTACCTTTGCATTTTTCTTTTATGTTTTCATTCATTTTACCATTAGTTAGACATAATTATGCTTTACTAGTTTTTTTACGCCATAATTCCCGCCAACTACAGTCTGGCTGAGAATTCCCAGCCACCAGCTACTCTCATCGGTTGTTTCCGCGATTTCGATAAGACAGAATTCAGCTTTCTTAGATGATTTTGTTTTGATTTCGCCTTGGGGCATAACTAGCTCGCTTCTCGTTAAAAGCATTCTTTATCATTCAGGATGGGACATACTAAGGAAGGGGATCTCCTAATCGCCGGCCCCCAGTATGGGAAGGAAGGAGCACCGTCGGTATAAAGTAAGACCTGCATTTGTCGCAGATAGAGGGTGTCACAACTGAGGTCTGTGTCAGTCACCGATACCATGGCGTGTAAGAATTATTTACTGGCGCCTCTCACCATGAGATGAAGCCAAATTTTATTAAAGTTCTTGATTCTTACGAGATAAAAACCAGAGTTCTGTCACTGCCAAGCAACAAAAATTGATCGTTTTACGAAAGACTCTGAATTATGTGTAAACACCGTATGGGTTCGTACCTCTGGCTTTCTTGTGGCGAGAGATTCAACAGGAAACCAATTTATAAGAAGTATTAAACATATTTTGTGTTGGATATTTACTGTAAGGGGGTCTTACAAACAGAGGACGCTGATTCAAAAGCTCTTCTGGAACAGCTGCAGACCACAACTTCTCGTAATGACGCCGATTAAATGTATTTTAGCGACACCGTTGGCATAAAAGTATCTGCAGAGTACGCGCTGCACGACGAGTCTATTCAGAAATAGCTGGTGACATTAAGGCAATAAAAAGCGCATCATACTTATTGTAAGTAATTTAGGGAGGAACCATTAGTGTACTTGTAAGTGTACTTTGGTTAAGCAGATGGAACTGCATCAGAAATGTACTACGGAATTGATTTGGGGAGGGCGGTTACTTCATAAGTCTATTAGTGGTCCGAGAAGTTTCCAAAGCCTTTTGCTTCCTAGAAATGGATTTCAAGGGATAGGGTACGGATGGTTTGAGAATATACCACATCCGATGAATTAGGTGAAGGATTGCTTGGCGGAATGAAACTCCGAAGCTGACAAATTTGCCGCAATGGAAAAGATCAAAATGTCTCGTTTTCGGCCCAGAGAATATTCTCCAGCCTCAGCGAGGAGGGCATTCAATGCAGCCATGAAGCAGGCGCCTATACTGACACGAATACTGGCCCTGTAGTATTCAAAGCCCTGATAGTCGACGGAGACTTTTGCCCATAAAGAATGCTGTCATAACCCAATAGTGAACGTATGAGAGCCCTACACAACCTCAAGAGACATGCTCGGTCTGTATCTCATTAGCTACAACTAAGGGTGCAAAGAAGGTTCCATTAGTGACTCGTACATTGGTTATTTAGCATGTTATGAATGTGATTACGCATATTAGGCTATTGTGGAATGCGAGATCTAAAAAGTTCTACACTGCTTTTCACGTTAGGAAGGCACAATGGGCCTAATGGAGAATCCGCACGTTGTTGCCGACTCGATTCTTTCGCTTGTCCGCTCGCTCCAGAATCATTAAAATCAAGCTACCTTTGTCAATATATGCGTCTACTGAAAACATTGTTTATTCCCTCACATTATTATTATATTATTATTATAGTCTTAATAGCTTCATTAGCGTAAATATCTAATACAAAGGAACCCTTTATACGAGTTATATAAAAAATACAAATTAAAAAGCAGATCGTAATTATCAAATATTGCTTAATTAACTTGCGCGATAAACGAAACACTACGACCAACATTTATCCAACTTTCATCGTAGTACATTTTGTTCCTTTTCTCATTTCTAAACTGTCGCATTTCTCGTAGTTATGAATATCGGCACATTATTGTATCATTTCTTTCTCTCGTTTCTTTTTTTCTCGCTTTTCACATTCAAATCCCATTTCTATCAATAAGCGATAAAATGTAGAATATCTGAAATTTGGTAAATGTTTATCATGAACATCTTTCATTATATACACGATTGTTGCAGGAATATTTTAAAAGATACGCATGGAAATTGAGGCGGCCCATACGTACAAAATCGTCGATCTTCATTCTCCTTTTCCGTTTTCATTCTAAAAAAGAAATGTCTGCTTATTCCTGTTGCTCCGCAAAATTCATTCAAATGATTAACTCCGTTTTTGGATATTTTCCTTTCAAGTTCGCGAATATTTTGAAAATGTTTTTACTACTTAATTATTTCACCCTTTTCCCTACGATCTATTTAGATCTCCTAAAATTTATCCACTACACCATTCACTAAATTACGTACCTACTTTTCTTTACCACTGCACATTCACCAGCAAAAATCGATCGACCAGAATATCCAGCAATATGAAATTCTCGAAAGGGCTTCTGGTGATCATTCAAGTATTGATTTGGAAGGTCCCTTGACATCTTACAAACAAACACTTCCTTTCAACTCTACGAATGACACAACCTGCATCTCTGTCTTGTCCTTCCGTCGAGCCTCACGTCGTCGTCTGACATCGCGCGCCGTTCGACTTCAAAACAAACTTTAAATACACAGAAGTAATGCATCAGAAGATCTTCCGGTGATGATAGAAAATAATTCTATCATTTTACCCAAAACTTTCTCGCTGAAAGTTTTTAAATTGACTTCAAGAACAAAAATTTCCCAGCGACATATTTTAAAGCACAAATTAAAAATTCACACATTTTCATTGACAATTCATTTTTTTAAAAGAGACGCATTTTAACATATTGATAAAACGAAGCATCTCCCCTAGCTGCAGTAACTGAAATATTGTATCGATTTTTTCCAAAATAATTCCACCATTTTTTGGATATGTTTTAACGGTCTGAATAAAAAGGTTTAAAAAGTCAGTTCCGCAGAAATTCAGCGTTTTTATTATTTTTTTTAAAGCAAATGAATGACACCTGTGTCATGATTACCATCGTGTTCCTTGTCATTTTCTCTATAAGACTATGTTTAATTTTCTTACTTTTGCAACAACACAATTTGGCAACAGTGCACGAGATTCTTCCGTAAGAATAACATTGTCCATAAGAGCCCATTATACCATTTACAGTTCTGCCGCGCGATTCACTTGTTTTACCGAGAGATGGTAACAATAAGTGTTGCCATCCTTGTGGAAGAAAATTGTCACTGAGAGAAAATTGCCTCGGTACTGTAGTTTAATCAATGCCACCTAGATAGATCTATTTAGGCCTTGGTTTTAATTCCCGGTGAACCCATTAAGATCGCAGCACCAAAAACAAACAAAAAACACGTTTTTGAAAATTGTTTATTTTTTTCGGATCTACAGAAAATTCCATCAGTTCTCCACCACGAGACCAGAGACGCGTCGAATGACACCTCATACGCCTCGATTGATGCACGGGAAGTGGTCTAACCCTAAGTGACGGACGGTCACTCGCAGTTACTCAAATACTATAGTCAAACTCGAGATTAGTTCTTACTTTCATATCTTAAAGTACTCTCCACCTCATTCTACGCAATGTCCCATTCGATAAAACAATTTTTCAAATGCCGATTACTTCTGGAGTGGTACAAAACTTATCCTCATGCAGTCACTGCAGCTTGAGCCGACTCAAAACGATGACCTCGATTTTTTTTTCACAAAAGGGAAAAGAAAAAAGTTACAAGTATTAAACTGTAGGGTGGATAACCCAAGAATCTCTCAGAAATTCAGTAACTTCTCTAGTTGTGACGAATGATGCTTTGTCGTGCTGGTCAGATTTTGAATGATTCTTCCTCAGCTCTTTAAATAATCGGGATATGCAAGCATCTTGCAGTGACTGTCTTGTATTCCTAGAGTGACTGTTGCAATATGGCCAATAGCCCAGACGAAAGAAATAATTTTGCCATTTCTAAATTTTCTCACTTTTGTTGGGGCATCCTCATTTGAGAAGATTCACACTGACGACTGCCATTTCAATTTCAGGATCATATTGATAAATCCAGCTTTCATCACCTGTATTACAATGTTTATTTTTTTTTATCTTACTCCATTGAACTTGTCCAGTATTTCATGCCACCAAACCACACGCGCCTTTTTTTGCTCACTTGCTATGTCAAGAGGGTTCAGAACTTCCTGACATGACGCTTCTCTTGCAGGGTGTGTCTAATTGCTGTTGATACAATACTTGGAGCTTCCTGAATGTGAGCGCGTGTACATCGAGAGCCTTCCTTTACAGCATGTCCGAATTTTCAAAACAATTTCACCCATTGTAGCTGATGTGGGCTTACCGGAGCGGTCTTCATTTTAGAGGCACTCCCTTCCCCCTCCTGAACTCGGCAAACCATCGATAGACACTGTGTTGTGAAGGGTGATCTCCAAATACACGCTGTAATCTTCCAAGGTATGTCTTCTTGCATAAACCAACCTTAAAGTCGTAAAAAAGCGTTGTTCTGAAATGCTCTCTTCAGGTCAGATCCATCCTCGCTAATTGAGGAACAACTAATTGAATACGTTAACTCTGCTGAGTTACTTCATAAGCCGATCGAGTTCGTACTTGCGTAAGCCTCTTATTAAAATTTCATCTAACAATGGCAAAAAATTTATTGTTGATGAATAAGTCATTGATGCTTAGTCTAAAAAATTTTGGGTAGCGACCTTGTTACGATACAGTGCATCATATTATCGTGCATTATTTCCTTCTTTCTTTTCATTTAATGCTTTCTTACAATCACAAAACATATTCAAACTGCACTTTCGATATTATTTCGACCTAGTGTGCGGTGGGAAGAGGGAGGGGGCGCCATTCACGGTGCGCCCATGCATTGATCGCACGCGGTGGGCCTGCGCGGGAGGTTGGGAAAGTGCTCCCGAGAGAGACCGACAGGGACACCCGAGAACGGCGAGAAATGGACACGCCAGGTGGAAGGGGAGAATACTGACGTTGGTCGGGCCGGTACTGAAGGAGCAAATTTGGCACTCGAGTCACGGGGAGGGTCCAAAAGTCGTAGAGATCCACGGGACGGAGTCGAGAACTAGAACGGTCATGAAATACGACGCAAAAACAAAAGGATTAGCAAAATATACATTGTTATATGCAGGGCCGTTGTAACATGCTTTTGGGCCCTAGGCTGTAAAATGTAATGGGCCCTTGGGCCCTAGGATAATTAATATACATCCAAACATAATTATGTCTTTGAATATTTATTTTATTAATAAATGTTATTAAATAATAATATAGTATATACATTATATATAATATATTAAATTTGAATTTTTAAGTACAATAATTAACAATATATTGTTTTTAAAAACAATATGACACACAATGCTTATTAACACAGTATTTATTTAAAACAGAAAATTTTTGTAAAGTTTAGAGCATTTGCTTGTAAATCTTAATACGATCAAAAGCCTATAAAAATTGAGAAAAAAATCTACAAATTTGTGGGTCCCCAAAAGTTCCGGGCTCTACACGGAGAGAAATGTTTAGTTCATACAATTAATCACGTAATAGATTCAACTAAACAGTATAGTAGATTTTCGTAGAACAAAGTGCTTAGTCAAGTTCACGAAACTGCTGTTTAGTTAAACACACTAACGCACGTATAGTAATGTTAACTAAACAGGTCGTACCCGAGACGAATGGCATCTAGTGGAGAAAACTAAACGAATCGTTGCGTTGATTAATACATTGTGTACTATTTACTAAACAGTGCAGTGAAAATAACTAAAGGAAACGTGAAAGGGAATACTTTCTTTCGGTCCCTCCAAGCAGGTAGCAACTGGGGTTCCGCAGCGGTCACCCATCCTCCGACCCGCAGACTTGCACTTCCTTAACTTCGGTTACCGGATAGACCCTAACCTAGCAAAGCAGCTATGGACAGAAGCTGCTGGCAATGGGCTGTCGACGGTATTTCTACCATTAATTTAGAATATAACATAATTATTGAAAACCAGTAAAATACTAAACTCGCCATTTATGTAGCATATAATGCTATACACAGCGTTGAATTCTCACACTTCAGACGGGTTCTTTAGCCATTTCAATTGGTCAGGTTGCTGAGAACGCGCGCTTACTAAACAGTATTTAGTAAAGAGCTTACTAAACAGAGTTTAGTAAGTGTGACGACATGAAACGTAGATCTCACCAAATTATTTTATCTACGAAACAAGAATAGTACCACTGACAATTCTCTTTGTTCATTCACTCACGATTATGAATTGTTTAATGTACTAAACCAAACTAAATCATGTTTAGTGAATCATACTACACGAATAATTGTATTTACGATACGATCGCTTACTAAACTTATTTAGTACATTCCACTACAGCATTTCTCTCAGTGTATACTGCGATTTTCGTAACTTTGACCCTGACAGGAATCAGCTGTTGACGGTTTTGTCCAAACGGAAGCTTGAACGTCACCATAGTGACGTCACTGTAGCAAAATATAAGCTCCTGATTGGATGGCAGCGAAACAGCTGATTTGTCAGGGACAAAGTTACGAAAATCGCAGTATAGGCTGCAGCCTAGTCAGCCTAGTGGATACAATGGCTCTGGTTATAAGTGACAAAGTACACGAAGCGTTTGTTAAAAACATCCCGCCCATGCCGACGCCGATTCCAAGAAGAATGAAACAAGATAAAGACAAAAGGGGCATACTTTCCTCAAAATGCTACAACAATGAAACTTTAATGTCTTCACTGTCCCATAATGACAGAATAATTGCACAGCGTATAAAAGACCCTTCAGAAAACAATAATTCCAACTGAAGATGTCAAACAAATAGGAATAATTCTAAAGGAGACGCGAGATGTAGATGTTTTACAAGAATTGTTATGTTGCACTAAATCTAGTATAAACGATGAATTGCAGAAGTTAAATTAGAGGGGATAAAATGTGTCGCAAGGTTCAGAGACACTTCCCAAAACAAAATGACATTTTCGAAAGGTTTCACAAATAAATCAACAATACACGACACGTTAATCGATAACTATTTATAAAGTTGCTTCACTCTTTTTAAATTTCTGCTTAACCTAATGAAGACTATCTCTAACCGATGTATGGTAAGTCCCTCTATCACTATTCAGTCGGAAAAGGGATAATACGAGAAATGTTAAGCGATAATGACTAAGAAAATACATGCCCGTAATTTTTATAACTTTGCCTTTAAAGCCCCTATGACCACGATAAAATATCATCGCATTTAGCATTATGCAAATAGCATTTTGCATCTTTCTCGGTCTTACCGCTAGATGTCGCATGATCGCAAGCACGGCTTGATACAGTCGCGATCATGCGATATCTAGCGTCACAACAGAGAAACACACAAAATACAGTGATATATTCCATCGTGAAGACAGGCCTTGAGAGGTCAACTTATAAAAATCGCACTTTAGATTACCATGGTGGCGACATGGTTTAATAACTGTAGAGAGAAATGTTATGATGAAATACCCAAAATCAAAAAGAATATCAAAAAATGATACCAAGCTTTCGTTAAAAAAGGCATTGACTAACTTTAGAATACGTGATGTATCAATTGCAGTACATATGTTCTAGCACGGGAACTACAGTAATGGTGGCACCAAGATCACGAAGCAGACACGCCATTTCATGCATGATTAAAATCTCCGAAAAGTGTACTTGTCTGGATATCTGGAGTTTTTTTTTAAACTATTACCTCTATTACGTCAATAGTTTCGATTTAACATCCAATCATTAAGTCAGGTAGACGGTGAAAAAACTCAACAAGTCTCCGTAGGAGGATCAAGCACAATTTGGGCAAGTGTCGATGCAACGGTGAAGTCGAGGAAACAAGATGGCAACAACGGCGACAGCGACGGGCACGACGAAGGTGGCGAGGCAAGTGGCGAAGGCACCACGAGGAAGGTGACGAACAATGGCGAGGAACCGCGTGGCACGCGGCTGCGTCCGTCGTCGTGCCATGGCCAACATTGGTCCGAAGAGTCTACTACAGTCGGCCGGGGTTGTGCCCAACCGCTTCCGGCGCTGCAACCGTGCGGCTGCTAATTCGACGCGCCATTATCCGATTAAGCGTTAGCGAGCCACCGCCACCGCCATCGCCGCGGCAACGCGCCCCTGAGCTGCCACTCTGCAATTACCGCGCTAGTCCATCACTCGTAACTCAAGAACCGCCCGAGCACTTACAAGAGGCCCTCTCTGTGGGCTTTTATTACTAGAAACCCTTCCCAGAAGAAACTGATATCGGACGGAAAGTGATGGTTCGAAATGTGAGCTATACGGTTCGTTGAGAGCTTTAGATCAGGAATTCTCTCACTGGGGTACTTGCACCTCCAGGAGAACGCTCCGCTTGTAGAGGTACTTTAACAGCTTCCACGAGGAGACTTTATGACAAACTATAACTAACAAAACTTAAGAGCGCGCACAGGATTTTCAGTATATTCTATCATCCATTGCTAAATAATATTTCTTTATAGTGAAGAGTAATAAAGATTTGTCTTTCTTGCAAGTACTATGTGAATTTAAAAGCCATTTTCACCATGGCATTCCTTTAACGTTCCTGTAATTGTGTAGTAAATTAGACAACATTTTAAGTGATTTTTTGATGTGTTAATTTAGGCTGACAGGTTTTTGAAAAAGTTCCATCGTGGAGACAGATTAAAAATTTAGACCGGAAATACACGCTTAATTTCAACGAACGATTGTTGAATTGTATTTTCACAATTTTAGCTGTATTCACAATGAGACATGTTTCATTTTTTTTTAATTTACGAAAAATCAGATATTTCAACAAACATAAGACCACCATTCTCTTAACCCGGGAACGGATGGGTTGGGTCTGTGAGACCCACGAGGGAACAAAAACTTCAGCCACTCACATACAGATAATACCAGAGGCCTCATTTATTATTGCGATGTAGATAATATTATTATTTTGATGTAGTATTACGTATAACTAATGTTAAATTGAACTGTAATGTTAGAAATTAGTCCAAATTTCCAGTGGAATGACTAGGATGGTATTAGGGAGGCCCCATTGTGGTGCTTTTTGAATTTACCACATTTTTTGATAAGAATAAAAAAGAATAATATATATTAACCAAATTTTTTTCTTTTATTTCAAACTAACATAATGAAGTCCTCTAACAATGATATAAACAAAATATTAGCTATGTAATTCTTGTTTTTAACCGGGTCTCTAAGACCCAACCCATCCGTTCGTGTTACATTTTTGCACCCATCCGTTGCTGGTTTAAGCGTCCTTTACGCTATGTAAGGTCCAAGTTTAATCACAAAATTGTGTGCCGTTTTTTAAAAAAAAATTGTTTATGTTATTTACGTTGGTAAACACGCACTTAGCCCCTTAGCAACCAACCATCTAAATAACGCTTTAAGAACGCGTCCATAGCAACGGCCATTAAAATGCTCGAGAGTGCATTATAGATATTTATGTATCAAGGGCGTTTAGTAGATGTTTTTGCCCCGAGGGCGACTTCCAAACCCGAGGGCCTCTGGCCCGAGGGGTTGGAAGTCGCCTGAGGGATAAAAACATCTGGTAACGCCCGTGGTGCATACAAAACTTTATGGTTTTTACTAGTTCGTTGCTGAATAAAACGAGAATTCGAAACATTTTATAATATTTCTTGTGTCTAAAGTGAAAAGCCGCATTGTAATATTCATTTGTCAATTTGACGTCAGATAAACAAAACAGAGTGTATATCTAATTTCTATTTCATAATCGTTATTGGACTGATTTGTTCGTACAAAATGAAAGAATATTGTGAAGATCCTGAGGAAATTATCGCAAAAGCTAACAAAACTACGGACAGTGGATTCCATTAAAATCTTGAGAAATATATGAAACTGTTTATGGTGTATTTGAGATTATGAATAACAGTGTAAATTGCGATGATGAAACGGTATTTTTAGGTTATTAGCAAACGTTATTTAGAATACGTCGTAACACCAAAAAAATAACATTTTGAGGATGTTAGCCGATATGCCTTGTATATTTTATTACTACTAGTAGTACTGCTACTGAAGAAGAATATAATTATATCTCTAAAAAATGTGATACGTAACAGTGAAATGCGAGTGATTCATGGCAATTATAAATTCACGGAAACATTCCAAAATTGCAATTTTCATATCAACTAGGCAAAATAAGGTTTATAACGTATTATTTTATTTATTTGAGCATTATGCCATTTATTTATTGTATTTGCTTGCATCTTAATTGAAAAAAATCGAATTCATAACTAAGTTTTGTGTTGCATTGGTATTAGAGCGGGCCATAAAGTATTCAAAAGGCCCTAGGGCATAAAGAATCAGAAAGGCCCGCAAGGGTATTACGTATACCATTACGTGTTTTGTTTCAGCGCTGTAAACACATAGCAAAGAACTAGTAAACCATAAAAAATACTTTAGCGGACTTTCGGGTTTAGATTTTATCAGTGCTCGTAAATCTTGGGATTAACACGACTAACGTAAAACACTATTTTTGGAAATAAATGTAAACAATTGTCAGAGGATTACGTATCGAGTAGTGTTCCTTTCTCATGTACATTGTTCACGGTCAAGTCTGCAAATTCTTATCCCCGCCAACACCAAATACTCCAAAAACAAGTATGACCTTCAAAGAAGGTATATGTGATAGTCAGCCTCTTTTAAGAACTTAGTAATTTGCTATTCTGATTTTTTAGGCTAGTAATTAGCTTAGATTTTTTTCTTCAAATATTCAATAACTTTATAATGGTATATTAAAAAAAATTAAATAATTAGTCTTCCGTATTTACTATTATTTCAAATTGTCTTCTCATGTATTTTTATACATTTTTTCAGCATACTAAAGTATGACTAGAGACTAGTTGGTTTTAATGTTTTTGATCGTTCAAAAATGCTAGAATAATCTCTTCGTTAATGCCTCGAACATTCTTTTTTGTTCGTCAATCACAAAATAAATAAGCTTTTTCATAAGTGGTTACAGATTTAGAACGCACCAAACTATATATTGCATCGTCTGCTTCCTCCAGAATAACATTGCACGAAAATATCTGCTGATATTTCGAAATTACAGAAGACCCATTTAGAGGACTTGTGACATAAATAACTATTAAGACCATAAGAATGGCCTAGGTTCGACACAAAAGTTAGCAAAAAATATTCATGTTTTTGAAAAATTGAACATGACATTTTTATATGTGATTTTCATGAACACATTTGATTAAGAAAAACAAATGTTCATATTTGTAGTTGTAGAAAGAAACCGTTAAAATTTCGAATATTTTCAATTTTCGAAAACTCTGGGTTTTTAACCAACAAGAGACATGCGCCATTTTCTTAAACGTCTTTTACACTATCCAATAACAAAGTTTAATAAAAAATGTTGGAGACATTTTTTAATATTTGAAAATGTCCCAGAGGCTTCATGTAAAGTACTCCCCAAAATTAAAATATCGTTTTCCAATTCAATGGACCGCGACATCAACAAGATTGATTGGGGAATATCAGTTTTGGAGAATATTGGCTGAAAGGTTAAGCCGCTAGCGTTGTTCACAGACGGACGGACGTTTTGCCGTCAATCTATTTTTCGGTATGAAGGACTCACAAAACATGGATTCTGGATAAACCACGTGTTAGAAGAAGTTTTTTTTTTCTTAATTTAGCATCCGGATCCACTTTTTTGTAGCCAGGACCTTGTAAAAAGAATTTTTCTAATTAATTTTCTAATTTCTAATTAAAAATTTCCCTTTTTTTCGCGCAGCATTATATAACTCTCTACTGCAGTAGTGGAGAAACTGTTTCACGCACGGTATGTTAACATGTATTATACATTTCAGATATTACAAAAATCTAATTTTCACAGAAACCAACTGCTTTGCCCAGAGTTGGGGGAGGGGGTGATCCGTAGCGGTGGTGGTGGTGGTACATAATGGCATTGAATTGGAAGATTACATTAATTATACTGCGATTTTTCTAACTTTGCCCCTGAAGGCCCGTCTTCAGGATGGAATATGTCACGGTATTTCGCTACGTTCTCAGTTGTACCGCCAGGTATCGCATGATCGCGATACCTGGCGAATCAAGCAGTACTTGCGATCGTATACCTACCGTACCAAGCAGTACTTGCGATAATGCGACTTCTAGCGGCAAAGCGGAGAAAGACGCGAAATGCCGTGTGATATTCCATCATGACCATAGGGGCTTGAGGGGCAGAGTTAGAAAAATCGCATTCTATCCAGGATGTCAACATACGGGAATCGTAACATTGCCACCATCGGATGATTTCATTAATTTAATCAATTTAGATAATGGTCTCGCCCTAAGAAAATTTCACCACCATCTCACGTCCTGTGCAAGCTTGGGCCACACCAAAAAGGTGTATTTTGACTTACTCGTCTTAACTACCACCCTAGTCTTTTCCGTTAATACAATAAAAAAAATCGACCATCCGGGTTTACGATTTTCCGTGGTCCCTCTGCCCGATCACTATCCCATATAATGGAGGATCAACTGTAAGGATTATTCGAGCGACTAGTTTCCACACTGTAACGATTATTCGACTATTTGTTGTATTCAAATAGAAAAAGGTCATTTTGAAAGCTTCCACTTCCATTCTTTCGGCCCAATTTGCGCACCGTCCGGCCCACCACAACGCAAGCGCCAACGCCAGCGACGCGCGCATTTTGACAGGGCACGGCGACGGCGCTGCCGGCGCGTGCGACCGAGAGAGGGGCGGCGCCCACGCGGGCGCAATCACGAGGAAAGCGGAGCCGGCAGGGGGAGAGCGAGGAGGGGGGGGCACGGCACGCAACGGGCCTCCAGCTCCCGGCCCGGGCCACGCGCCGCCGCTTAATGAATTCGCTCCTCGACCCCCTTCGGCACGCAGTTTGTCAACGTCGTCGCCCCGCGTGGGCAGCGGGGGCTGGCCGCGCTGAGCGCGCCGTGCGTGCGGCCTTCGCCACCGCCCGCCGTATGCCGCGCAAGGGCACCTCGTGAGGGAACCGTGGAGAAATTTCTCCTTCAGGGCTGCTCCCGTGGGGGGACGGCGCAGTACACAACGGTGAGCGTGCATCCCGTCTTTTATAGTGTAACGTCGGTACATGCCAGCCAGATTTTTGAACTGCTGGGCGCGCAGACTACTGACACATGGGACGGACAAAGGCACTGGAATGTGGAAACTTACCGGCACCGTAGGGGCACCGTACATCCAGAGGGCGACATGTGGTCCTGCGGCCATCACCGACCTGTGGTCCTGAGGTCTGAAGGCGATCACGTGACCGCCAAAATAAGTTAACACAGGCAGAGGGCATAAAGAGCACCTCGGGAGCAAACTTGTATGCTCGCCCGAAACGGGTGTGTAGTCCTTGAGACGTGGCGTGTGCGTAACACATGTGTCGGACCACCACGGCGCGGTAAAGCGGCAAGGTGGGGGAGCACGAGCCTTAGGGACGGGGAGCAGGCGCGTGGGAGTCACGGAGGTACTGGCGAACATAACCCCAGAGCTGTACATTTGTAAATAGTGTAAATAAACAGATTTGTACATAGAGCTAGTGTCTGTGTTGTCATTTCGCTACCAGACGCCACAATAGCAAGAAAGAGCGTCGAAAGCACATACATTTTATTTTCTTATTTCAAAACAAGGAGCCGAATTATAATGGCAACTCCCGCTCATTTTCAGTCACATGCTGCCTCTGATAAATATAATAACTTATACTGCAGTGCGACTATTTTCTTAGAGTGCCGCGAACAGTGGAAAAATCTGCTCGGACGACGGATCGTCACTCGCCAGGGAACGCTACGCTGAACTTCCCAGCTGTATTTCAAGTATCGACCTGCAAAAAGCATGCTTGCCGGTCCAGATACCCCATTACAACTTCCTTAACTGCTTTGTCACGAAATTATCGCCCAGGCACAAATGTTTTCATGTTTCGAAACAGAATGTAATCACTCGGGCCCAGATCTCAACTATATGGTGGATGATTATGTTGTGCGAAACCACACTCCTTCAAAGCAGCCTGTGACTGCGTGTGACTCCTTCAAAGCTGCGTGTCTGTGCAGGCGCATTGTCGTGAAGCAACAACTCACCAGCAGACAACTTCCCGTGGCGCGTCTGTTTGACGGACTCGGGTAAAGCTCTTAAGAGTTGCAGAATAGCAAGTCTCTAGTGCTGGTACTCTTGTGTGGCATGAATTCTGCATGAGACAACATTCTGGGATCCAAGAAAAACGGTGGCCAAGATCTTTCCAGCAGACTTCTACACACAAAATTTCTTGGGTGTCGAAGAATGATTGTGCTTCCATTACATGGACTCTTGTTTGGCTTTGTGGATCACGATGGTGAACCCAAGTTTCTAACACCTGTTTCAATTGGTGAGAGAGTTATTTCTATTTTCTCTAAGCCAGTCTAAATTCTCTCTGCAACATTGTTGGCGAAATACTTTCTGCTCGAGAGTCAATATTAATGGCACCCAACGGGAACTGACTTCTGACCTCAAATTCTGTATGGATATTATGAACCATGCCAGCTGAAATACCGAGTTCATGAGCTATAATACTGACCTTAACACAACGATCTTCAAAAATCATGGCCTCCATTTTTTGGCACATTTTCTTTAAAGATGCTTCTACAGGCGGCCCTGAACTTGAGTTATCTTCAATCGATTTTCTTCATTTAAATTGCTTGGCGCAAAATTTTACTTTATAGTACGAAGGCCATCATTACCATATTTAATCTTCATACTCTCGTGAATTCCATCGAGCTGTTTCCCTTTCTTTGTGAGGAATTTTGTCATTGAACAATGTTCGAAACCTCCCATTTTCTGTGTTGGCCCGCAAGGCACTGCCCTCGCCTTCTCGTATCAAGAGCTTACGGTTGACTGATTAGTAACCGAGGTAGAAGCATACTACGATATGTCCCAACCTGTCTGTTCATGCTTAGTTCCAGAGTATTATAACTCAGCTCTCGAACAATAACGTAAGGTTCCAAGGTCGATAACTTATTTGAACATCCCTCGTATTACAAATCTTTGTTTCCTTCGTAAGTCAGTGATTTTAATAGGATCTAAATAAAGCCCATTATCTTCCAGCATTTTTGCCGCAGCCCACCTTTAGCGACAAGCCACAGAAATCTTTTCTGATACGCCTACTCCAAAATCTCAGCGCTTATGATGCGAGGCAAGGAGTTACGGAATATGTTACTCGTTGATATGTATGCAACTAATGAAAATGAGAGCGAAAACTCATAACTACAGTCGCACTTGCGACATCTCTGGAACTCATTTTTATCCCGTGTAACCCACCACGTACGCAATCATACCACCGTTCGCCCTTGTTAGGGTGATAAGGATATTTTGTGTCACGAATCGACTTACAGAAGTAGAAAATTATGTACTGAAAATTGATAATGTACTGAAAATCAAAGCCAGAAACTTTCCGAATATACTAAATACCATTAGGTCCACGCCTCTACGAATAAACTATTATTGAACAAAGCAACATTTTCTTGGAATGTCTAATACTGCGGTTGCACCACATATTAACGTGCCATCACGGCACCATCGTTCGCACGCACCTTAGTGGAAGCTGCGGTCGAGTCTTCGCGCGGCCTTCGCCTGCGTCTTCGCCTTCGCCCAGCTAAGAATAAAATACTCCATAAAGAGCGGCGTGGGCCGCGCCCA
Organism: Acheta domesticus; assembly: GCA_031308135.1. Lineage (NCBI taxonomy): Eukaryota > Metazoa > Arthropoda > Insecta > Orthoptera > Gryllidae > Acheta > Acheta domesticus. The sequence continues at coordinate 74,249,278 of JAHLJT010009419.1, read as the reverse complement.
CAGCTGTCGTCGCGCCGGTGGGCGCGGGGAAAGTGGCGGGTGCATCAAGCGGAGCGTGCTCCGAGCCCACGGCCTGGCAAACCGGCTGCGGTCGCCACAGAACACCACCAGTACTTATTTTTACATTCTCGCCCTTAAGAAGATACTTTTGACATAGACTAAACTTTTTACTCTACGCATTTGAAGACTTTGTAATAATATTAAAGACTACGAAAGCTCGGCAGACGTAGTTTTGCCCTTCATCTCTCCCTCTCTCCCTCCCTCTTTCTCTCTCCCTCACCCTGTCCCTGTCTGTGTGTCTCTGCCGCTCTCTGTCCCTCTCATTCACATTTACTTGCAGATTCTGCACGTGTCTGAGCAGCTGAGATAATATCGGAAAGCGCCGGACCAGCAAAAATGTAATAGAATGTTCAGGAAGATTTCATTCTGTAGATTACGGTGTGAGAAACGTTTCTTTGAGGCCTTTGGCCTTAAAATTTTGGTTTTCAAAGCCCTAGAACGGCTCGTTTTGGAGTTATTTAACGATATAGATTCAAAATGCTGCCGAGTGTGTTGCAGGTTGCATTTGACGTGAATATTTAGTTTTGTTTCTACAGCGCCATGCAGCAGAGTTACAACAGAATTAACAGCACATAAACCTTCTGGGTGAAAAAACACTTAGAAGTGCCAACTTTCATGGAGATCAGTCTAACGGTGCCGGAGTTTTCTCTTATATTCATACCATCATCCAGTTATATACACATTATAGATTATTAAGCCTGTTGGAAACACGAACGCCTAAAACTTCTAGCACTTTTCATATTTTGTTATCCGCACGCACTTTGTGTTAATGAGAATTTCAAACTACCACTCTGCTTTCTATTAGGATGCATTGAACTGGGCACACATTTTAGATTCTTTAAAAAGGGAGATCTTAATGACGTAATTTAAAAAATTGATTTCGTAAAAATTAAGGATAATAGGAGTCTCATTTGCTCACACTTCCTTCTGGATATTTGTAACTGATTAAAACGACCAACTTCCATTTGATAGTAAGCCTACACGTTGAACTATCTCGATGCTTACATAAGATAATTTACATGAGATAACTGAAGTGCAGTTCTTGACCCTGTGATAACGCATCGAGACAGATACTAGAATTTCGGCATTTTAACTTATTACATACTTTTTACACGTTGAAATTAAAGAATACTCAGATAACTGATAATTCTGGGGGAGTTAGGTCAGAACATAACTCTAATTCACATTCAGATGTAATTCTTGCTATTCTACATCACATTTTTAAACAGTTTGGAAACTAACTTGGTTCAAATAATTTCAGAAAAATAAATTCAAAAAAGGAATCTGTCACCAAACACCACAAAATGTGCAAATGTGTCAAAGGTACGGAAATTCGTAAGTCAATTGCGATTTCTCACCAAGGTGTGTGAAATGTGTAGGGAACCAACACTACTCACACAAGTCGTAACAGAACGTATGAAAATCGACGATTCCCTACCACAGAGCGTTAACTAACACCATGCCGCCAATTACCGCCATTGTAAATAATACAAAACGTATGTTAGAGGAAACAATCCCCCTCAAAATTAAATACTAATACTACAAATAATTGTCACCCCAAACCATCTCCCACCATAAATGAACCACCTGAAACCTACAAACTGCAGTTTCTATCACTCCCTCGTCGCTCATATCGTGATGCAACCGAACCTTCAAATCCGACGCCATCACTAGATTGGACAAATATAATTTCAAACATAAGTTTCACAAGTCATAACAGCTATAGTGCCCCAAATACAAACTAGTGGAGCTACAACAGCACGTACTTTCTCGCGATATTGCTAATTGGTATTCTATATAATATTATAATACGACAATCTCTCTAATACACTTCATTTACCATCATTCATCTCAAACATTCTCATTACACGCTAGTAAAACACATTTTTTGTAATTCATATGTTTAAACGAAAACAGCTTGATGCCATTGAATTCAGTGTATCCACGCTCTACATAAATATACCAACAATGCGCGATACGTATTTTAGCCATAAATAAAATTATTAGTTAATATTTAAGCGAACGAACTGCGACCGCCATTACCGCCTTGTTATCAGTGAGGCGGTACAACAATGATCGCAAATTCGTATGGGATACAACATTTTGCAAATTAGCATTGTTGATATTCCTGGCAAGAAAATAAAAATGGATACAAAAATATAATATTGTCGAATACATCAAAACTACTAGATTTTTACGCCCCTTACTCTTTATTCCCACATTTTATTATGCAAAGCGAAATGATCTATTCGTTTTCACATTTAGCTCAATTAAAGGAAGCAATTTAAAATAGTTTGTAAATAAATTATAAAATATTAATTTGTAATCTTATAACAAAAGCTCGAATGTAAGAAACGAACAAAGAAATCAAATTCTGACTTACGAAGCATGTCTCTGACATATTTAATGTTCGTAATGGTACTGAGAGTAGATTTTGGGCAGAATGCTTTAATTATATTTTCCTTTTCAGATAATGTTAGTCTGTATATTTCTAGTTTTCAATTTGTCCATGGCACAACACGATTCCGTAATTATGTCCACGGCACAATACGATTCCACAATTATGTAGGGTCTTGGAGCGTGTTGTGCTCGCCATTCCACGGCACAGGTCACGTGTCACAGGTCACTTGTGGATTGCACGGTCACTTACCCTTGTGCATTCAATCAGCGCAATCCCCAACCTGGCTACAAATATATACTTGCTAGATGCATTAAAATAAGGTAATAAAACAAGAGCTATTTCGTAGGCACGCTGGATATAATGGTTCACTGCGCATCTTATTCACGCCGAGCCGCAGGCGAGATTGCATTTCAGAGCGAGTCGTTCATCCTTGTAAAGAATCGAATCCTCAACGGCACGAAGTTTGAAATATAATGAAATATTGTGTAATATATTATAATGTAATATAGTTATATGCAATAATGTATAATTTAATAATGTATATGTAATATAATTTTTATAAAAAGAAAATAACCAATGAACAATTTACAATCATTTTAAAATAAAAATAGCTGATATTGTGAGGATAAGTAACACATCAGCCACATCCATGGACGCTACGCCCCTGGTTGAATTCGATTGTTTCATCAGTAAACTGAGTATAAGGTGAGCATGGAATTATGCAGTTGGACATAAAAGTCCTCGTATATTCACATTCATTACGAAGTGGGTCAAGAGGAGACAAAAATTATTCAAACCATTTTCCTGCAAACCTGCCGAGGATGAATTAACAATAACACCTCCGCACTATCATTTTTTGTTAATTAATTCTTCGATAAGACCGATCGCAAAATTGGTAATCTCAATATTGACCCTGTTATCAATGCTCACAATTGCCAGTAGCTTAAATAATCCCCATCTGCTGTGTCAGGGGCGATGTGGCAGACATAGATAAAACGACCAAGGTCAAATGTAGCGTTTTTCGCTGAAGAATACATATTCGCTGCTCTAGCAAATGCGTCAATAGATTTTTTTATGGTTTTGGAGATGTGTGTATAATTTCTTTCAATCACTTTCAGGCACCTTCATTCATGCATTCATTCACACAAGGATTTTCTCGCATTGATTGCCCAAAATGTAAGATTTAGTAAACCTAAACCACATACAATACATCTCTTGGCGGTACAGTCGATCAAAGAACTTCACAGGGGCATTCAATTTAAACTAAATTCTTTTGAAGGAAAAATTTACCGTTCTAAAATTTAATTTATTCAATTGTGATATTGTATTCAAGATTTTTCACTTTCTAAAAGGTTTCCAGTTTCCCGAAGAAAACAGTGGTGGCAACGACGCCATCTACGGAAGACGTGCAGACATGTTCTACTCGATCATCACAGGTTTATGTACAAGCCTACTCTTACAAAGTTCGAGATGTCACAAATGGAACGAACGGGTCCTTCGCTTTTCAGCACAGTGGCAGCTGTTGTTAAACGCCGCTGTGCAGGGAGCAGGGGCGCTGCCAACCTGGACCTAGGGCCACACGTGGGTCGCCGCCCCCACCTCCGGGCGCCCGCTGCCAGTGGCTGGCTCGCAACGCGAACGGGGGGCATCAGGAGGCCGAGTGGAGAGAGCACTCTATTTTTAACGCGAAAACTTCGTGGGCTTCCCGTCGCCGCTGCCAACATGGCAGGCGTGACGGTCAAGCCACAGCGCAGGCCAACTCGCACATTGTTCAGCTCACGCCCACTTCGGGATTTTTTCCAACGTCAGTTCTGAATTAGGAGAAATCCTTAAACTTAAGTGGTCCTCACTACTATATTCCCTGCGTTCCAATTTTTCTCCAGTGGTAGTCTGAGTAGTAAAAAAAAAAGCACTCGTCATTCTCTTGCTCGGAGGCGTCCAAATATTTCATGCCCAGAACAACGCGTACCAGTTACAATGCATTACCACGTTTGTCTCCAAAACGAACGCAAGGTCATTCCTGGCAATGAGAAAGTTTAATATTTCCTTGTCAGACTGAAGTTTTACACAAATGAGCGCCACTAGCACGTTTTATGATTATGGTGCACTGTAAATAGGATTATTGAAATATTTGGTATTTTCAGATAAGTGAGCGGTTTTGTGACATTCGTTGAAGCCAAACGACATGGGAAGGGGGTCTGTGAGTAACACACAAAAATTATTCGTATTCATTTTACAAACGTTGGCCAACTTGCCCTGAAGCTGTTGTACTTCCTCTATTTTTGTCATTCTGCCAACTGGAGAATGTTCACATGAAATTCATGTATTAATGTAGTAATTCAAGGAAAGTACACTTCAAAACTTATTTTTAAGAAATATTTACAAGCCAAATTCTGTAATTAATATTTTGCCTATTGTGGCTTTTAATTAAAAGAGTAATGATAGTATTTTACACGGGTTCTTTGATATTCGGTACTTATGGCCTGTCAGTTTACATTCGAAGGTTATTTGATTCATACGAATACGTATTCTCACCGGCTTTTCGACATGATTTGTATCAATTCCCAATATTATTTTTAATGGCGAAATCGAAACAATTTAATTTACTCCTGAAAACTATCATCTCTTCTAAACTCTTACTGGACGTACTGAACTGGCACTTCGTGACACAAACAGCTGGCGATCGGCTTACTTGAGCGACGGAAGAACAGATTTCGCAGTGCAGTACGGCGGACTTCGGCAATGCTTAACTGTTTTAAAATACGTGAGAAGATCGTCTTCTATGCCCCGAAGAGACCCTACCTCCGGAAAAGACAAAAAGTACTACGCTTCCGAGTTCTGAATTTTCTCAGATCTCGTGACTGGGTCACAGTAAATGCGATCTTGCAAACAATTTCTCGGCCGCTTTGCATGGAAAATTAATTCTTAAGAGTTCACAGAAAACGGGCCCGGAAGAGATAAACCTACCCGAGATCCTAATTAAACTTGTTGATAAGCAAATCTAAACATTTTATCGTATCATTCCAAAATGGAATTTTCTATAATTGTATTCTATTTCATTTGATTCGTTCGTGTTTCAGGGCGCGTCAACTACTTAGGTCATTAGTCCCGTAAGTATACTGCGTGTTTTTCTCGGGAGGTGGCGGTGATCTTTTCTCCGCTGGTTGACGAGATATGGCGTCGACTTACCGTCGATTAACGTGGTTTTCCCTCAATCAGGTATCTCCCACCAGCGGGACACCGCCACAGCCGGGACAAGCTGTAAGCTCCCGACCGGTCTCCCGGCATGTGTGGTAGTGTAGTGCATGTTAATGTGTGTGTGTGTGTGTGTGCGTGTGTGTAAGGGGAGAGGATAGGATAAGGAAGAGGAAGGAAAGATCGCGCGCGGTCCGTGGCCCGTTTGTGAGGGTACTGCTCCGGCATTCGTCTGGTGTTGATCGGACAAACCACGGAAAACTACCGATCAGAGCAACCGGCCGCTAGAATTCTCCTCCAGGCAGCAACTGAATTCGACCTAGCTGACAAGCTTGTGTCGAAAATCCTGCCGACCTGTCGAAAAACATAGGACCTCCCGGTCAGAGAGATATCAGCTGATGCACAGAGCCATCTCTCCCGGTTTGGTTGTATTCTATTATTTACGGCCGTCAAATGAATGCTTTTCCGTACAATTCGCCATCCGCTACGACAGAGGGCCAGGCGTTGGATGGGAGGCAAGAATGTGCGAAAGCGGCGCCGCGCCGGGCCGCGGGCGCGCCAACTTGTTTGCGGCCTCGACCTTCGCCGTCGCGTCGCGAGGTCGGCGAATAAGCGTGTGCCGCGCCGCGCGCCGTCCGCTGACGCCAAGTCCCGCAGCGGATGAAGCGGTCGCGGAATCTCGCTGGCTATTTTTAAGCCGCGAGGGGCGTTGCGGGAATAAGTAATAATGCTACGCGCCGCCACAAAAAACACATCAATGCAACCACATTGCGGAGCGGAACGAACGGTATGGTTTCTGAGGAGGAAGAAGGAAGAGGATACTCAGCTGATTCGACGTTCGAATTCGATAGTTCCTGCATTGGACTTGCAGGAGAATCAAATTCATCATGCAACAAAATTCGATTTTGTTATCAACTTGCTGAATGTATTCAGAGCTGTCGATTTTCTAAAATGGCAATGTTCATACCCTAATAGTAACATGATTAGAAAGTAAATATAAAAACCTAAAAAATGGGCTAAATAGACTTTTCAAAAAGCATTAAATGGCGTTTATAAAAATCATAACAATCTAGGCCCTACTTACAATTAATGTCCAAAAGATTATCACTCGCAAACGCGAAAGCGTGAACTTCTTTACTCACCCTGCCTTACACAAGAACGAGGTCTCTGCAGTTCAAAACGAGAACGTATGGATACGAGAAACGGGTAAGGATTTAATCCGTCCTCAAGTGTACAACATTAATTTCACTACCCCAGTACAATTTATTATTGAAAATAAAATATGTTACCAATGTATGTACAATACAATACTTATTTGTGAAAATAGTTTTTAAAAACTGTGGAAAAGAACATATTAATTCGTAATTAGAGTTTATTTTAAATTCACAAACACTACAAGTTTTTAAATTTATTAACATACAAGTATTTAAATATTTTTTGTACGCTGATATACTTGTGTACCTACGTGATGCATTTGAGGACTAACAAATCAAAACTAATGGTTTACACAAACGGTGAAAACCATTCCTTCTTTGGAATAAATTAGAACTAAGAATGTACATTTCAAACGTGGCGGGTTGAAGATGACGCCTGTTATCAGCGAATTTCAATCAAAAGAAGAGCAAAACAATTCCAAGACTATACGCTTCAAAACTGCTACGCTGCATAGCTACCAGAACACAAGAGCACAGCACAGCCCTGCCCGGGGCCCTTAACCGACGTTTTTAAAAACTTCTTGAAGTACAAATCTTTCCTCGCGTTCATTCAACCTACGTTCCTTTGATTTTCGTAGCAAATTTTTCGTAGAACCTTCCTCTACAAACGTTCTTACAATATACTGCACAGTGGAGTGGCTTTTGTTAACTATTCGACCTACTTGTCGCAAGGAATAACCCTTAAGAGCTAAGTTGACAACTATATCTTTCTCTTTGGAAGTGAACTCCTCCTGCTTGGCCATTTCGATGCCGACTGCGCCTAATATTGCTACAGAGCGAATTGAGACTTAGGAAAACTGTCAAGGGGCAGAGTAACTCAACGCGGAAGAACTTCATATTGCCACAGGCTTCGACTGTACGAGAAGCACAGTTGTAACGACAGATTTGTTTTATTCAATATTAATATTATGTTAAACATGAATTCATGTACTAATTTTTATACACATTATATATTTGCCATTACTGCAATTGGTGCAAAATTTTAACGAAGACATTATTTTAAAATATTTTAAGAGATATAACTGTTTGTTGCTCAATCTGAGTGTACAAGTAAGAATGTTAGATACTGTACACAGGGGCGGCTACGCATACGTTGGAAAACACGTCAATAAAGCAGAGAACATGTAACATGACATGTTCGTGAAATACTTTATGTTGGAAATCCGATTTTAACGCCAATGTGGGCTGACAGTTCTTTTTGGTTATTTCATAAATATCTCTTGCAAGACCCAGGAGAAGCAGATTTTATCTCTCCCACTCAACAAAGCATTTCGACGCCTCAACACGTATTTACAGCAAGACAAATTAAAATGCGTTTTGAAATGGTTATATCTCAGCACTTGAACATTGATGTGGAAATTAGTATATTTAAATTAATTAATCCATTATACAAATTAACTTAATACTCTTTGATTCGGCACATCTCCGCCAATCAGTAATGCGATTTTTCCACAGAAAAAGACGTTTTGCAAGCCCTTGGTATCGAAAAGCCCTTGATATCGAAAGTGTTCGCTCCTAAATGTGGTAAATTACTTCCTCTAACACAATGTGTAGTGTGAGTCCCTGATACCCCATTCCTTACTTCCGACGTCCGTGCTCTAAACTGTTCAGACGAGGTTCTCCAAAATTGACATTCCCCGATCAATCTGGCCGATAACGAGGTATACGAATTTGAAATTGTTATTTTAATTTTGTGGGTACTTTACGTGAAAACTTACTTTGAACATTTTAAAAAATACTCCACAAATTTTTGGCTCAAATATTTTCTCGAATAGAACAAAAGATGCTTAAAATGGCGTTGAACTCATTTTCATTGTACACAGAAATTTTCTAAAAATGTAAAAAAAAAAATATTTAAAAAATTGTAAAATAAATTTTAAAAAATTAAATAAATAAAACTTTGGTGGTTTCCTACATCTATAATATTGAAGATTTTTTTCCTGAAAGAAATATGTTTCTTCAAACACATGTTCATGTAAGGCTAGGTACAAAACAAATAGTTTTTGCATCTTGTGCGCTACGAACGATAGTTTTACAAGTGATTGATGAAATTTGTATGGACAGAAATTCGCAAAGTATTTCGCGAACGTTACTAGTACAGAAAGTAAGTGAAGTTGTTGCTCCACTGGTTTCATTCGGTATTGATCTTCAAAAATGCAATCCACGAGACTCATTGGGTGGGTTCATTGGATTGGTCTGGCAACATTGATTTGTTCAGTGTTCTACCTTCGAATTCGCATGCGTCTTGTTTTTCAAAGCACAAAGCACTTTCGCTGCCAAGAATGTTCTGCAAACAAGTCTCCTGCGCAGCATTCCCCGCAGGGATCCTTTAGTCCACGTGTTCTACGCTGAACTTGGCGAAGAACAATAAATTTAACTAAACGTGAAAAACATGTCTTGTTTGGTAACATCTTAGGTGAAGGTGGATCACAAGCAAAGGAGGAAGCAAATAAGCATTATCAGAACGAAAAGAACATTTTGCTAACATGTACATAAGATGCAATAAAACAAATAAATGAATCATTTAAAAATCTGATGGGATCGTAGCTTCTTTTTTTCTCCATTTTACTTTCTCGCTACTGCTTACGCATAAAGTAGAGAGAAAGTTATGTGATGTTGCGCAGAACAACTCTTATTACAGGGCCCTGGTAACAAAAAAAAGTGGAAAACCATGCGTCGATTCACAGCAGATCACTAGCCGACCGGCCGGCCGTGAATATGCTGTGAATCGAATACCGGCAAAATGTCTGCCCGTCTGTGAACAACGCTAGCGGCTAAATCATTCAGCGGATTTTCTCCAAAATTGATATTTCCCAATCGATCTGGCTGATGTGACGGCACCTTGAATTTAAAACTGACATTTTAATTTTGGGGGTACTTTACATATTTTGGAGGTTCTTTACCATACACAAAGCTCCTGGGACATTTTCAAACTTTTCAAAAATGTCTCCAAACATTTTGATTAAATTTTGTGTTGTTGAATAATGGGAAGGGCGTTTAAGAGAATAGTCTCATGTTTGTTGAAACCTCTGATTTTTCGAAAATTGACAGTTGAAAATTTTTTCGCAAATGGTTTTGAATCTTATTTACTTATAGGTAAGCATTGTGTTATGTATTAAATTCATCCACCGAAGAAATATTTCTCCTTTTATGCCATCCCTGGGACCCTACTCTGAAAACGTGTTAGTAAAATTTTCGTTTGCGAACCACTTGATATAACGTGCGCCAGGAAAGTCTCTCCGCACAGAGCCGAGCTAGGGCCTCCAATTATAAATTGCATTTCTGTTCGTAGCGGTATCTGTTAATGATTGTGGTACTATTTTAAGTTTTCTTTTGCTGCAGGCTGCAACTCATGCTATCAATATAATTTCTGCTGCTACAACACTCATCAGCAAGGTGCAAGTGCAGAGAGACTTTCCTGGCGCACTCTAGAATGGATAATGGGTAATATAATGGCTAACTCCATTAGTATGCCATTGAAACAATGTAGTATCTCGTATAATCGCTTTGTGCTGCTGACAGTTTTACGTCGTGAAAGTTTCGCTCTTGAACTGCGAGAACTCGTTTTCAGAATACGGGCGCTGATGAGGTTGTGGGCGTCGGCCACGTCACTCAGCTGACTACGACGTGCGTAAACATGGACGACGCGCCGCTGCGGCGGACGCACTGTGAATTCCCCCTCCCCCACTCAACCACTGCCCCGCCTTCCTGTTTTCTTGACAACTCTCTCGCACGCAATCGCAGTAATAATAAGAAATAATCTCAGTTAAATATTCGGTTGAGTGTAATTTATTAAAAAATAATGGAGCACGAAAAATCAAAATCTCATTGACCATTCCCAACCCGAACTTCATAGGCTGTCTGCGAGGATTCTCGCTGGAGGACCTCGGTGCGATGTACCGTTTGAACCATCCTAGTTACGCCTATCATTCTGCGCATGATGATTTCTCTCTACTTTGTCCTACTTGACCGATTTAGCAACAAAATTCTGTTCTCTAACTCTGAAGCAGAAAACTCACGTGAAAATGTCATTTTGTTCTTGAAGTATTAGATATACAGCTGCAACATTAGACCGAATGTATGACTTACGAAAAGAAGGAAAAGAGCCGGAGTGAAGCTATTGTTTCAGTAGAACAGGTATATTTTATGTGCAATATTATCAGTGTACTTCCGCACATTTTTTTTGTTCCAATATACAATAATTCGGCAACGATTCAGAAATCGCAACCATAAGAAATTTTCATTCATAAATGTAAAACTATCGATTGTTTTCTTTCTTACCAAAGCCATTCGTAGGGCAGAGTAATGACCACCACCAACAACAACAACAATAACTATAAGATGGTTTCCTACGTAATAAGAGTGTTTATTCACGACGCATACCGGGAGAGGTGGCTCAGGGCATCAACTGATGTCACTGCAGTGCCTCTAACCGGGAGGTCCCAGGTTCGAGTCCTGACAATGAACCGCGATGGCAGGATTTTCAACACTAGTTAGTCAGCTCGGTTGAATCTCTGATCTGTAGTATTCCGTGGTTTCTCCGATCAACACCACACAAATGACGGAGCAGTAAAATAACAAACGGACCACGGACCACGCGCGATCTATCCTGCCCTTTCCTCGTCATACCCTCACCCTCTAACTCACCCTCACACTCTAACATGTGCTACACTAACACATATGCCGGGAGACAGGTCGGGAGTTACAAATTTCATGTCGATCGAGTATCCGGGCACGGAGAGTGTTGGGTGTCAGAGCTTGTTCCAGCTGGTGCGGTGTCCCGGTCGTGGGAGATATCTGATTCGAAAAAAACCCGCTAGCTGACGGGAAGTCGGCGCCAGATCTCGCCATTCAGTTTTCAGATTCAGAAACAACCATGCACTACACTTGCGGAACTAATGACCTTAGCTGACACGTTCGGAATCGCTAACAATCAATTCATCACGACGCAAACGTCCTTCACAAGACGGAGGGAGGGAGGGAGGGAGGGAGAGAGAGAAGGGGGGGGGAGAGAGTTCTCGTCCTTCCTTTCGAGTGCTAATACTCGCGTGAGCATTTACGCGCCGGGAGTCGCGGGGCCGAGGGCTCTCCGGGCCGCGCCACGCGCCGCCGCGCCGCAGCCCCAACGCGCGCTATCGACCCGCCCGCCCTGCCGCCCGCCGCCGCCACGTGACCGCCCGGGGGCGGCAGAGCAGGGGCGGGAGCGGGGGTGGGGGTGGGGTTGGTGCCGCCCTCAAGGTACTCGCACGCCTCTCCCGGGCGCGTTCACGCCCCCGCCCCGCCCACGCCCACGCCCAGCGCCGCAACGGGAGAATAGGGAGTGGGAGGGAGAACGAGCCCCGATTAGCTCGATGCCTGCGAGTTGCGGTTAGTAAAAGTCCCTCGTTAAATGGTCCATTAACTGAATCTCGGAGGGAAGAGCAGCAGAAAAAAATACAGGACAGTCGCGGGTCGGAATCAGGAGAAAATATTGCGGTTTTAAACAAGGAGAAAGAACTGGCAAAGAACATTTCGCGTACTACTCGATTCGTTTCATGACGATTATTTACTATACATCATAATATAATGTATATTATAATGCCTTGTCACTTTCTCTTCACTACAGTCAAATAGTATCACTCACACGTAACAATGAAATCTCGCGCAAACCCGCAGTCATTTCATGATCTGCTACAAGGCCGCGACACTAGTGAGACTTTCGCTAAGCTGCTCAGGCGAAAATCCAATGAAGGCGATGCGGCGCAAATTCAATTTAAGCTCTCCTTCGGCGAGGCGTCGTTTCTCGTTAGGCTTTTGATCTGTCGGAGAAAGCGCTGCGCTCGCCCATCAACAAGCTTTTATACGAAGCCAAACCGCGCCTCAAGAACGTCCAATTGGACACTAGGACCTGGACACCTGAAATATTTTTCTCTGGTACACGAGTAATGTTCATTTAAACCACTATTCAATTGTAACGAAAGCAAATCACTTATCAACAGTTCTTTTATCCGTGTAGTAAACCGTTTACTACCACTATTGAACAACATTACAACAAAAAAACATTACAGTAAAGATGTCCCCAAAATATTACTTAATATTCTGTTCGGCATTAAAGTTTTATTTCTAAAACAACTTGAACCAAAATGAATATCAAACTTTGATGACACATTATATGTTTGGTACTATATTTTCTTTATCAAAATAATATCTCACGGAGCCAGTCATTGTAACTCGCGTTCGTGTTCATTGCTGGAATAATAATGAGCAAAGTAGTTCCACTAAGATATCTTTGAATTTGGTAATTTTTAAGAGAAACTCAGACACATTGTACAATAATATATGTAATTTATTACTTTCGACTTGTCTTTAATCTCCATCCTCAATTTCTTTTATCAAATGACATTTATTTTTAAACGAGAGAGGCCACAAAATGTGATAAATCGTTCACAAATTTCAATTGTGTTCCAGGAGCAGTTGCTTTGAGCATGTTAATTTATTTCCTGCATGGATTGTACTTATCCAACAATTAATTTCAACTATGGCAATCATCGTCCCGTGTATTGATTCCGTCTAATATTTCTGAAATTGAGAACTGAAAAACGAAGTACACTTTACGCAATATAACGTTTTCACAACTGAAGGGGTGCCCAGAAAAGGAATGTAACTAACAAAACAACTACAGAACAGAATGCGATGTTTAACTATTAATAACTAGAGAACTATTACACGTACCGGAAAAGAGTGCGCGCAACTATTTAGAGCATCGATATTATACTTTTATTGGACTTATATCCCTATTTCGCCAATTTTGTTGGTTACATCCTTACTCCTGGATCCTCTTCAATTAAATATAATCCTGAAAGAAAGTCTATAGCCTTCTCATTATCAATGATGTGACCCCAACCATTAATTTTTTCCTACACAAACCGCAAAGTGCCTTTATTCGTTTTCAGCCTTTCTACCGACTATGGCCAACCTCCAAGTTCACATGAAAGAGTGGCTTTGTCAGCCTCTCCTCGGTTTTATTCTCATTTAAAGCGAAGGCGAAGATAACATCACAGGGAGGATGCCACGCGGTAAACTCTCTGCCAAAGGGATGTTTAGAATAAACCTCTGAAGATAAAAGTGTGTAACGGCGAATCGCTTTCTTAGAAAGATGAAGATTGAGTTGAGACGACCGGTATGCAACATCCAACTGCAAAGTTGTAATGGTAAGACCCTGAAGCTGAAAAGCGCCTGCTTGGGATTGACGTCTACACAGGTTTAGGCGTTTTGAGTGCACATGTTAGAGAGGAGGCAATGACCAACTACATCAACCAACAATGCACTGGATTATTTATCTTATTCTATGAATAATTCTGAGCACCTGGCTAAGGGCGTAAGCATCCAACCAGCCGTACGCCCAAATATCAACATTACACATAATATTAAAACATTATTTACACTAAAGATGCTTCAACAGCACATAATTTCTCGCATAATTTGTTTTCGGATCCGGCCAAAAATTTCTAAGAAATTTCCAAAAACGTGTTTTTGTGAGTTTTAGCGCTGCAGTGTGTAGACGGAGAATTAAACCAATCTAAATATATCTATGCATATGGCGTTCATTAAACCCCAGTAACTTTTGGTCCACGTCACCGTAACGTTCTTCTTCGAGGATGGCAAAACTGGTCTGGAACATGTGAAACACGCGACAGAACAGCAATTATTGACACTTGCTGCTTTGAACATAAGTGAAGTGTTTTGTAATACGTGTTTAACATTCGTAATTCGAGTTTGATAAGATCTTTGCCAACGCCTACGTCCAGTATTCCCAAGGAACTTATTAAATTTGAAGAACGACAAGTAAATACAGAGAAAACCAGAACTTCAAGAACGGGAGCACATGTGTATTCGATTTTGCACATTTACGTTCGTAAGGGTGCAAATACGGGGGAAAGAATCAAATGTAATTGTAGGTGGTTTTCTCACAGAATTGTCGCAACTAATCGAGAATGATCTTACACGAGGATTAGAGAATACACTCAAGGACCAGAGGACCCGGACCATTTTATGTAACAAGCCAACACCATTATGGAGCCACCAACAGCTTGCACAGTGCCTTGTTAACAATTTTGGTTCGTAATTGGTTCATAATTTTGGTTCATTTCGTCCGGTCTGCTCCACACTTGAATCCCCACCATCATCTTACCAAGTGGAATCGGCACTCGTCTGACCCAAGCCACGGTTTTACAGTCGTCTAGGGTCCAATCGATATTGTCACGAACCCAGGAGAGGCGACGCAGGCGATGTCGTGCTGTTAGCAAAGGTACTCGCATCGGTCTTCTGCTGTCATAACCTATTAAAGCCAAATTCCGCCGCACTGTCCTAACGGATATGTTCGTCATAGCACCCACATTAATTTCTGCAGTTATTTCACGCATATTGCTTGTCAGCACTGACAACTCTACGCACACGCCACTACTCTAGGTAATTAAGTGAAGGCCATCGGTCACTGTGTTATCCGTGGTGAGAGGTTATGCCTGAAATTAGGTATTCTCGGCACACTCTTGACACCGTGGATCTAGAGTACTGAATTCCCTAATGATTTCAGAAATGGACTGTCTCAAGCGTCTAGCTCCGACCACATTTCGCGTTCTGAGTCTGTTAATTCCCTTTGCGCGGCCATAATCACATCAGAACCATTTTCACATAAGTTACTTTAGTACAAATGAAAGGTCTGCCATAGCAGGGTCCACGCGACACTACTGCCATGTCAATATTTGCATATTGCTATCCAAGACGTTTGTCATCTCAGTGTACAACCTACTTAGAATGGAGAAAGTATTGGCAAGCTGCAGCAATACTGCGATTTTTCTCCCATAAACTAGTTTTGTGTCTCTAAAAACGAGAAAGTGGATAATTCTTGCTCCAATATGTATGTACTTCCTTTTATTACGTTTGTAATCATAATTGTAGGTCATTTTGTAGGCCCTACCGAAAACGGCAAAATTCTTCCTTCAGTATACAGTTTGTGGTCAACTCTGGCGCCCAAACAAATCCGACGATTTTCTTCAAAATTGACATTCCCTGATCGATCAGAACGAGGCCCTGCGAATTTGAAACGGATAATTTGTTTTATGGCAGTACTATACGTGACGACTAAATATATTAAAATTTGTCTTTAAAATTACTCGAAAATATTGGATTCCCCCCCTTCCTGAATAAAGCAAAGTAAGCTTACCAAAATGGCGCATGTCCTATTTTTGTGAACTCTGATTTAAGGCATTAATAGTGCAGCTAGGGATCTCTCAGTAGAATATATTTCTCAATACTAGATCTTTAAATTATTTCAGGGAAGTTTTTTCCAAATATCGGAAGTTTTCGATATTTTGGGGGAAATTTTCTGAAATGTCAAAGTCAACAAAGCTCAGTTCGATTGCCGGCATAACAAATTTTCTTTACTTAGCCTACTTTCCTCGATTAGAGCTTATAGATAAGGCGCAAGTCCGATGATCAGTCATCCAACTTTCAAATATTGTAAATTCAACTCTCCCGAGCTTCTTTGGCTGGGGAGAATCCTTCCTGAGAAAAACTGAATGAATGATATAAAAAATATTTAATAATAATTTACTACTGAAATGCCAATACTAATTTTCTTTTTACTTTCTCACATTTCCACTTTTTACTCAATTTTTTTCTGAATGTATTGATGTATTTCTTTCGAGCAATCTGCAAGCTTAATGAAAATTTACGCAACAATATTTGCGCAATCGATATTTGAGAAGCTCATTGTTGTCGAAAGTCGAGATAGTGGCGGTGATAAAATACAGTTATTTTATTTAATCGTGTTTTGATTTCCGAATAAACCTTTTAGAAATGATTCGATACCTATTTGATAAACCATATTTTTTATCGCGGTTTTCTCTTGTGACCTACGAGAAACAGTGCTGACAATTGAATTATTTGTACAGCGTAACTTCTAGGCCGAGAGCCAATACTTCCGTTTGCGATGAATTTTGCAGCAGTTTTTTATAAATTACTCCTCAGAATGCCCGGTGAGGTGTGTTACAGTTAATATCACCTGATTCGTAAATATATTTCCCGCATTTTGAATAAAAGAAAAATATACATTAACCGTATAACTTCCTCAATAATTTTAAGAAACCTATGCCCGGCAAAGTTTTCCCGTAAGAGCCTGCACAAATTTAAACGTCTTTTATTAAAAAATTTGGCCGGTAAGGGCGAAATTGATATTTTGGGGGGTAATTCACCGTGGTCGATAAAACGAATATACTACCCTAAAAGGTTTATTTTCCCGCGCTTCGTTTGAGGCAGTGTCAATATACAAAAAGTCGATAATAAATTAACTTAATATTACAAAAAGAATATTAGTAACTTAGTTTATTAGTATTATTTAACAACTGTGTATGCTGTGCTGTGAATAACCTATAAACAAGGTGAAATATGAATACAGAAGGAAATAAATGAGGGTTTTTTTCTTCTTTTCTTCAAAGAATTGATATTATTTGACAAGCGAATGCATAGTTTTGACAACGCTGCGCTGGCAACAGCGCGACTGTATAATTTGCTGTGAATGCTGTATCAGTCAAATGTATTCCTGTTTGTTTCGTTTGTCAAAGTAAGAAATGATTGCTGCTCCCGACTATCGAAATGAATGCAGATATGCATCACAGGCGCTTTGTTTGAATTGGTAGAATTGGACGTTTTCACGCAATAGCTGAGGAGTTGGTAGCGCAGAAAATGCAATATTTCAATATTACCTAGCTGTTTCCAATAACGCGAGAAAGTATGTGCTGTTGTAGCTCCACTAGTCTTTCTCCAGTAAGTTACTTCTCCCAACGAGCAACAAGTTCGGAGAATAGTTCTTCAGATGGTGAAATTATTTAATAAAGTCAGAATTATTTGTGAAATTTTCAAAATTCACTGCAAACACAAACGCACAAACGAAATGCTAAAGAACAGATAATAAGCTGATTTAGTATTGAGACTAATAACAATTTAACCGATATGAATTGATTTGGAAAGGATTATATCCAGTCCCACTAATTTTACGTTTGGACGAAATCTGTTTGTAACAAGATCAGGAAGTCTTCTGCATAGATATTTATGAATATCAGTCCAACTTTCCGTTTACAATAAAATATAGCTATCACAACACTTACAGTAAAAAAGTTTCATTTGTAATAAACAACTTCATTCTTCTCTTTCTGTTGGATTAACTTTATCAAAGTATTTCTGTTCATGAATGGAATTCTTTCAACTTTATCAAGCATTGTTTTATTCTCTTTACTCTTATGCTAAAATAACCAACTCATCACATCTAAATCCGATTTTTAACAGGTTCCTTTGGCCCGATGCCCTCCCGTTTGTTTTCCCACCCAACGCACGCGTAGAATGTGCAGTGGCGGCCGCCGCCGCCGCTGCCGTCGTCAGCCCTCCGCCCACGCCCCTGGAGCGGTTAGCCTTCGGGGACCGGCTGCTGCACGCAACGCCCTGCGGCGAGAACCTCTGCAAAGCGCGGACAGCCACGCACGCGCCGCTTTGGGAACCGCCGGCCCACGGCCGAATGCTGCACCGGACGAGGACAGGAGCGCCCTTTATCGCTTGGACCGGGGGTGGTGGGCAGACAGAAACGCCTTCCTCCAATAATACAATTTTCTTACTTCTGGATGTAATTACCAAATTATATACTTGCTTTGTTTTTGTATTTTCCCTTCAAACATCAAACGAGTGGTGCTACAGAAAAGCACAGTACTACAGCTCTACCAGAGTCAAACAAACCTTCACTGCGCATGCCCGAACGCGGCTTCCCCCTCCAAAGCTATAAACAATTCTCTGTCAGCCTGCGCTCTTTGTCACAGCATAGTTCTCTCTAGAGAGTTTTTGCATCCTCAAACGTGAAGCACTATCGATCTTCTGCACATGCGCAGATGCACTAAAGTGATGCGAAACTTGCACTGCGCAGGAGCAGAAGATCGATAGTACTTAACATTCGAGGGTGCAAAAACTCCTGTCTTTCTCTCGTGGGTCGCAAGGTAATTCAACTCTGCGAGTTTGGCGATAACAAACTGATGAGTGAGAAGTAAAGGCCGAATTTTTATGTAATTACATATTTTTTGTCTTTCTACTTACCGTTCTCAAAATTGTAATCTTGGCGAATCACTGCCCTCCTAACACAATATCGAATTTTTTCGTTACATATATTTTACATATTTACAACTGTACTACATATTTTACATATTTTGCGGTTTTCACACTATATTTTCTTATTTTATCAATTTCTTCAATTTAATTCCATATTTTTTTATAAAAAGATTTATTTCTTTTAAATCAGCATTTTTCCTACGTTATTGGGGACATCTAGGTGTCCAAAATATCACTGACACTGCGTTTTGTGATTTGTAATCTTAATTTCCGGAAAAAAATGTGCGATCGCCGACATGTAACATTTCGAGGCAGATGCTACAGTGTATGTTTCCTGGTCGTAGATCTCGCCAGTTTGTGCGATGGCTTCTATTGCGATTAGTCCGGCTGCTAAGTTACGGTCTTGGATTACAATAGATTAAGCTTTTACTACTGACGAGAAAGTTGTATGATGTAAAGTGAGCAGTTTTTTAAAATTTAATTTCTTGCTATGTAAATGGTTTATAATTACAGAATTTTATTATTACATATTATACCCGATTTTACATATTCTTACTGTTTTCATTACATATTTATATACATATTTTGACGTTTAATACTACATATTTTTCCGGTCTCTAGTGAGAAAGGTCAGACGAAAGGCAGCATATGTTTCTGCAGTAGGGGTTGTCCAAACGATCAACAGAAAATAAGCCGTGTCCTGAAGAAGGGTTTCAGTAATAGAATGTTGTGATAGACCAACATTTTGATGAATTAGCAATTTCTTGGGATACTCCTAGCAGTGCGAGTTCCTCTTCTGACGATGAGGGTAGTGATGACTAGTGACGGCCAGTGCGATCGCTGCGTCTCGTAGTCGCTTCTCCTTGTCGCCTCCGCGCTTCCTTATCGCCGAGAGGAGAAATTTCAGCTGCCGCAGGGTGGGGGAAAGCTTCACGAAAGTTATGTTCGCCATGATGCTTTTTTGTTTGTTTGTTTTTTTTTGTTTTTTGCAAGCGGTGCAGCTATGGTTAGGTTTCGAATTTCTTTGGTCTAAGGCTAGCTTTATGGGCCTTCCCCATTCTCTTGGCAGCTGCCTTCTAACGCCGCCCAAAATAATTCGTTTTGAAATTTTCTCAATGTTTCGGGAAAGTAGAGTTCGAAGAATGAATCCTCGTCCTATTTGGAAATTTTTGTTGAAAAATTTGGAGCCGTTTAGAAGAAAATGTCGTTTAAGCGTTAGTGTAAATGTGACATTTGAAGTTCTTTTTCTCAGAAAACTTTAAAGTTTTCAAAAAGCTTCATTGGACGTAATTTGAAGCACTTCCACTCACAAATGCAATAATATAAACAAATCGCTGGAAATGTGTATATTAACGACGTAAGATTTCAAACTGAATTAAACATTAAATTAACATTTCATAACGTACTTTTTGAGACAAAAGAATACAGCAAAATGGTTTTATTTCATCTTAAAGAGCGCATTTAGTACTATCCACACAAAAATTTGAAGAAAGAAATGGGGTCGTTCTTTAGAAAATGGGGTTTGCACGTTTCTGAAAATACGGAATTTTGAGCTTGTTTCACAGAAAATGTTTTGGTTTTCGAGAAAATTTATAAGAAATAATTTGAAGCAGATGTACTCATAAATGCAGTAATGTGAACAAATCGCCGCTAACATGAATGTTAACGACGTGAAAGAAGTCAAAAAATTACAAAAAAACAATAACAAAAGAATAGAGCAAAATGACGTTACTGTCATCTTATATGGTATAGTGAGCACTATCACTACCAAAAGTTTAAAGAAAAAATTTGAAGCCTTTTTTGTGGAATTTTTGTTTTTGAAATATCTTAATATTGCACCTATTTGACTCAATAGTGTGCGAAAACTACTGACATTTTCAAAACAATGCACTTGACCCTAATGAAAGATTTAATTAAGGACAGCAAATTTCTTTAGACGGAAAACTATATCAATATTGTAGTTGTATGAAGACTCCAAAATAATTCAATCTTTTGCGATTTTCGAAAATTCAGAGTTAACAGTGAAACTGAACCTACGCCACCTTTATAATTTTATTTCACTCCGGTCTTACAAGAATTTTAAAGAAAAATTTGGAGCCATTTTTTTATAAAATGTTGAAAATGTCGCAAGGGCTTCTTCTTAAAGTACCCGGAAAATTAAAGGATTTTCAATACCACAGAGCCTCGATTGAGGCCAGATCGAAAGGGGTTTATTCAGATTGGAAAAGATCCGATGAATAGTTTTGGCGCTAGTGTTGTTTACAGATGATGGACGGGCGTTTTGAAAATAAAGAAAAAACGGCACTTTTTCGGTGTCAGGGGACCTAAAAAGTGCATTTCTGTTGAAATTTCGAAATCTGTTTTCTGCAGTAGTATTACATAACTTACTCCGTATGCCTGTACACGTACGTATACAAGTAAAAATTCACAGAAAATGGGAACTGCTCAATTATAAGCACATTTTGCTCTATTCAAACTCGTGGTGCTACAACAGCAAATACTTTCTTGCATTATTTCTAAATTTGAAACTTTCTTAAATCCAGAGAGTTCTACGAAAATGAGACTGTCCTCTTTTTAATAGTCACTTTTTTATCCGTGAAAAAAATTTAAAAATTTGGAACTTTTTTTATAAATTGCATCAATTTCAAGTACAAAATACATTAAAATTACTCTTTTTCAAAACATTGTAGACCTTTTTAAAGGACTGATTTTTTAGAACAATATGTTTAAGGGAAAAATTTCGTTAATTTTGTAATTTGTAAATATTCAAATTTTGCAATTTTCGAAAATACAGAGAGTTTGCCGGAAATGAGACTATCACCCCTTTTTAGATGCATACGAGGACAGAATGTAAAGAAAAAATTGAGCCTTTTTTTCAGTAAAAAATTGTTTAAAAAAATAAAAGTTTCCTATATTTCACGCTAAAATACGCGAAAACCACTCATACTTTGGAAAAATAGTGCATGGCCTTATTTCAAGATATCTTTAAAGAACTGCTTTCAACATATTCAATATTATAGTTAAAGGAACACGCCGAAAAAACTTGGAACTTTTGCAATTTTCGAAAAATTAGGTCTTCACCGAAAATGAGACCGGCTCCATTTTCTTACACGTCCTTTACGCAATCCGAGGATAAAGTTAATTACTGAAGGCGTCTTTTATAGATGTCCATGCCATACAAAAGTTGCTTGCATTGTTGCTATGGAAACGAATGGTGTCGAAGTTATTCAGACACAGAGATTATGTGTTACAAAGTACATTAAATGCGGCATATGCATAAGAAAGGTTACCCTTTGTTGTAGAATTAGTTATACCAAATTATAGTCACAAAGTCGTAACAGGTTTACAATTAGTGTGGTCAAATGATTCGGCCTCCTGAGGCAGGGCCTTGGGGCAGGTAAAGAACGAGAACGCTACGGCTGTGGGTTCGGAACCCACGTAAGACATGAATGGTTTCAATTGTGTTGGAGGTGGAGGGGGGAGGCAATTCCGAGTCCCTCGTGAATTAACATTTACACCATATTCCTTCCTTAACCTGCTGGCCTGACGGGCACATGTGTGCAATCTGTGTATTGACAATCTGGATTCCATGCCCAAAATAATGGTACAAGCCCTAAGGTGGGGCCAACGAATACCACGGGCATATTTTTAAAGGTACTGGCAAGATCTATTTATGCAATGTCCGAGGGCGCGAAGGTGTTCTTTACTACAACTCAGGGGAGCGGTGGGTAGCGAAAGAAGCCATGTTAGCTTTTACAAGTCAAAGAGAATAGGAACCTAGAAGAAAGTCTGTACCATCCAGTAGTACGACTAGTTTCCATTTGGCAGTAAATAAAGGTAGGGTAAAATTGGTGATATTACAAACACACAAAATGTAAATTTTCAGAATTAAAGAGCTATTGGAACAAGCTAAAAACTGGCAGTAACATTGTTCTTCAAGCAGTAAGGATTGTTTAATGAAGAGAGAGATGAATGAGATTAGTCTCTGGATACGATTAATACTTTTAAATGACCGTAAACTATAGTAATAAAAAATATTATGTGCTTTAGAGCACACTACGGGGCCTATAGTTTTTATATGAGGTAATTACGGACCTAAAACAAAATTTGGATACGGATAAGACAACTAACACATGCCAATTCCATTAAGGGCACTGAGCGACATTACTTTGATCATCACAACTTCATGCAACCTACACATGCGAGTCACCACTCTGCAATACATGTCAAGGTCGAACTAACAAAACATTTATACTATTGTATGTATATTTCGTAATAAACCGTTATAACAAGCAACACTACCACTGAAAGTTTGCTGCACAGGCTATGCATATTATAATGCTATGCATATTATTGCATTCATTTCGCGCCATTTTACCTACACTAATTGAATACATTTGCAATTACAAATTCCATTCGTCACGGCGTTTTGTTAGGACATATCTAAATATACTGACCAATATCTTTTGAATTAAGACAATGTGTTTGATGTCTACACGTCTCCTTAGAAAGAAATAATGAAATTAACATCCACAATCACAAAATCATCTGGTGTAAGTCTCTTTTCGAAAGGCCACGCAAAATAGAAACTGTTTTTATCAATTGTTTTGGTCATTATTATGTCCTACAAAATATTTCAGATTTAGAAAATCCTACTTAAATAAAAGGTCAATAAGTTTAAAAATATCCGCACATGTTTAAATTAAATAATGCTTCCCCCTATCTTTTCTCTTTAAGAATCTGCCAAACAAGTGACGAACTGTCCGAGCGCGAGGGGGCGCCATAGTCCGCCGCTGGCCTATACTGCGATTTTCGAAACTCTGCCCCTGACAAAAATCAGCTGTTTCGCTGCCATCCAATCGAGAACATATCTCGCTACAGTGATGTCACTATGGTAACGTTCAAGCTCCCGATTGGATGAAACCGTCAACAGCTGATCCTGTCAGGGGCAGAGTTGCGAAAATCGCAGTATAAAGTCTGTTGTGCGGCCTTAGAACGATTCTGATGTAAACAAATACACGTGCTTAATCCAGCTTCTTATTGGCTGCTTGAATTGGCGGGTGTGTACGTGTAACGTTACGCTTCTGAAAATAGTTCTTGTCGAAGTTATAAATTCCCTTGTTTAAGTGCAAGTTCGAAAACACAGGAAGGGATTTAGCGAAAGAAGAACGATCGTAGAATCCAGAGAACAGTTACTGGAGACTGAATAGGATCACTGTTATGAAATACGCCGCATGAAGTAATGGCGGCGAAGAAACCTTATAACCGCCGACCGGTGCTGATGACATTTTTATCGGCGGTTGGCTCATACCAAAAGTACCAAACGCAGCGTTTGTTGGGCTCTGCATACAGCAGTCAGTTCTCTTCGCTCAGTGCGGCAAGATCGTCATAGCATCTTTCAATAATCTTAATTTTTGTGCGTACCTATTTCATAGTACGATTTTTTCTAACTCTGCCCCTGAAGCCCCTGTGGCCACGATGGAATATCACACGACATTTCGCGTCTTTCTCCGTAGTACCGCTCGAAGTCACATGATCGCAAGCACTGCTTGATACGGTCGCGATTATGCGATACCTGGCGGCCCGACTGAACGTCGCGTGCGTGACTTGCGCACTGCGTGATATAGTCCATCGTAAAGACGGGCCTTGAGGGGCGAAGTTAGGAAAATCGCAGTATATAACGGCGGATTCTGAGCCAGGTCAGTCTTTTACAAAACACATGAAAGGTAACCCATTAATACAAGATTTAAAAAAATCGGGGATGGCATACGTCAGATTTTCACTGTTAACTCTGAATTTTCGATTAACTCTGAATTTTGTTTTTCCAAGAATGGCTCACATTTATTTTTTTAAATATATCTAACGCCGTTTACATGCACACTTCCAGCGATTTGTATACGTTATTGCATTTGTCAGTGAAAGTAACACTGCTTAAGTGAAAATAACACTGCTAAAGTTTCAATTTTTTTCGGCGTCTTCCTACTACTACAAAATTGAAGATATGCATTTTCCTTCAAATTAAATTTGTCCTTCATATTTAGTTCTTTCAATAAGGTTATGTACAATATTTTGAAACTTTTAGTAATTTCGCGCACTATAGCGTGCAATATGTGCAATTTTAAACAATTACAAAAAACAGAATTTTCAACAAAAAAACGGGCTCCAACTTTTTTCTTTAAACTTTTGGAAGTGTAATGCTTAATTTAAACAATATTACAAAAATGTCATTCTGATCTATTCTTTTGTTTTTTCAAATATTGCAACGAGCTGAAATTCCGCATTTTCAAAAACGCTCAAACGCTGTTTTCTCAAAAACTGCTCCAATTTTTTCCTTCAAACTTTTCGTCCGGATAGTGCTAATTGCATTGTTTAATATAACAAAAAAATTCATTTTGCTGTATTCCTTTGTTTTTCCAAGAATGGCACACATTTATTTTTTTAAATATATCTAACGCCGTTTACATGCACATTTCCAGCGATTTGTATACGTTATTGCATTTGTCAGTGAAAGTGCTTCAAATGACGTCAAATGAAGCTTTTCGAAAGCACAGAAGATTCGTGTGAAAAAAAAGAAGAAAAGCTTCATTTTTTCGCATTTACACTAGAGCTTAAAACGAGTTTTTCTTAAAAACGTTTCCAAATTTTACAACGAGAATTTCCATATTGATCGAGGTTTTACACTACTTTAATATTTTAAAGTAATATTTCGAATCTACCATTCAGAAACCAAAAAATTGAGACAACTTCAAAAAAAGTGTTTTGGGTGGCGATAGATGGCAGCCGGCAAGAGCATGGGGCAAGACCGTAAAGCTAGCCCACACTAAGGAAATAAAAAAACATTACTACGAGAAAGTCTGTGCCATTCTGCAACACCACTAGTTTTTATTGTTAAAATGTCCGTTCGTCCGTCCCAAACTGGCGCCCAAACTATATTGGTAGGAATTTTGCCAAAATGAAAATTCCCCGATCGCTCTAGTCCCACTCAAAGCCTGGTGATTTTGAAAACATTTCTTTAAATTTCGGGAGTGCTTGCCATAAAGTCTATTCGACATTTTCAAAATTTTCTCAAAAATGGTTCCAAATTTTTCTTTAAAGTTGTTGAAAGAATGGAGTTTAAATACACATTTGAGATGGGATAGGTCCGATTTTCACTGTTAACTCTGCACTCTCCAAAACTGACAATTTATAAATTTTTTTGGACCCCCTCGTAGATTTAAGATAGATTTTTTTTCTTGAAATAAAATTGGTTCTTCACATTTAGTTCAATTAATGTCGTGCACTTTTTTAATATAAGTAGTTTTCCCGTAAATTTGAATGAAATGTGGGCAATATTGAAGAAAAGATTTTCTCGCAAACGGCTCAATTTTTCTTGAAACTTTCTGTACGGAAACTGCACTGATACAAATACACAAACGTCGTACTGATGTATTCTTTTGATATTCGAAAAATTATACATTTTTTAAACATATATTTAACGCCGTTTACATTACGGGAGTCTGTTATACGCTATTGGATTTTTGGTACAAGTGCTTCAAATGATTTCTTATGATGTTTCTCGAAAACTAAAAAGTTTGCTGTGAAAATGAGCTCAATATTTCGTTTTTTCAGAAACGCTCGAACATTTGCTCACAAACTGCTCATGCATGCTCAAATTTGCATATAAAAAGGTTTCACTATATTGCGATAACCTTAAAGTCATACTTGAATCCTGCTATTAGGGAACCGACATATTGAGAAAAAGGAAAGGAAAAAAAAGGCCTTTTAGACACCGATTGAAAGCAGCTGAGAAGAGAGTGGGGCAACACCGAAAAGGTTAGAGATTTAAAAAAAACTATTAAAGAAATTACCTAACTTGTACGAGAAAGTCTGTGCCATTCAGTAGCACTTTTAGTTTTTATTTATTCTTTAATGACGAGCAAAATAAGATGAATTGCAAAATATTGAGAAACCGAAAATATCGATTATTGCCACTGGAAGGAACCCATTGAGACGACGGAAACTTAGGCGATTCCAGCATGAAGCGCTAGAAAATTTTACAATCAGTCTTCGGTCCACCGCGACTATAGTCTGGAACGCCATGGTAGGCGGCCTGGCATCTGATTATTTAGAAAAGTACGAATAAGCAGAAGCTCCTAGAGAAACGCGGAGGCCTGGGACAGTAGAACCACGGGGCCTCTTATTTCAAAGTCTTCGCCTTTCAATTATACTATAAACTTCCCCTTCCTAATATATAAACAGAATTAATTTCTCCACACAACAATAGTAACATATCGGTTAATTTACATTAGAAGCAACTACATACATTTCTTGTGAATTAAAAGAAAATTTTCGGGGCACTAATTTAGTTGGGACATCGAGCAAGTTCCCCATTTTGGGTGCCCTAGACAATAAAAGGGGTTCACGCCCGACGATCCGCCCCGTTCAGCTTTCTGCGGCAATCCCCTTAATGTGTGTTTACATAAGTTTGACAATAATGGACAATAATGGACATTTCAAAACTATCCTAGTTTTGACGAATTTAACATTAAATTATTTGTCAAACTATCGAAGACGATATTCTCAGAATAGTTTTTTCAAGCATATGCCCTTTTCCATTTACCACCAAAAGTACGACAATTTCTCGTTTTAAATATTTCGAAAATAATTTTTCCTCGTAAATAAAAAAATATTTTATCTTTCCCTAATTGTTCCTGTGAATATAAAATTTCCTGACAATTGCTGGTTTTCCAATTCTCCCGACATGAACTTCATCACATGCATTTGCTACCGATCGAACAGCCAACCGACCAAGGCTAGCTAGCCTGAACGAAATCACCACCCCTCAAATACGCGATCCCTCCTGCCCTCTCTCTTTCACTGCCGCCCGAGTGTTCAGCGCCGCCACCGTCGCGTCTGTGGCTGGCACTGGTGCTTGGATGCCGGCGTCGTCCTCCCCCGCCACCTCAGCACCCTTGCGCTCCCGCCAATGCAACACCGCACCGCCTCATGAATGAACGAACGCCCGGTGACGGAGCCAAATAACGTTATAATGGCGTTTTCCGTACGTCGCATAGACACTCAATCCAATGCAGGGCAATGACTCCATCACTCTCAACAGTGCTGTCCCACATGGACAGGAGCGGATCCAGAGACAAATTTTAGCAGAGGAAATTAAAAATGTTTTGGTCGAAGGTGTCATCACAGATTTTGTAAAATGTCGCCTTAAAAAGAATACACTCAGCTCATGCTGCGATACGATTTTATTCGTTTTGGTGATTATCCTAAAATATTTTTGCTTGTAAGTTTCGTGACATGTTAAAATTAATAGTTACAGAAACATTTTAGGGGGGGGATTTCCCTCATTTCCCTCCCCGTGGATCCGCGCCTGCACATGGATGACAGCAACGGATGAGGTTGCAGAATGCGTCAGTCACTGCGTTTGAAGAGATGCCCTATTGTCTTGGCCAACACCTTGGGCCTGGGCAGCCAGAAACATTTCTGGATTTTGGCTAATTTTCACATTACTTGAATAAATGCATTATTTGGCAAAAGGAGGGTCTCGTTAATCGAAAATTGTGATGAAACTGAGAAAACATGCAATGGAATATGGTCTTAATGTTTAAACGAACATTGATAAAATTCTAGAAACAAACAAGTCACAAAATATATTTTATGCCTTTTTTTGTGGTACAATTGCATATTCATCAACTGAAGTTTTTGAGAAAAAAAAACTAACGTTCGAATATTCAAAGCGTACCTAACCTCAAAAACCGCGCTGCGTAGGGGGTTGCACTGATTAATTGCGAAGTATCCATTCGCCATTTATGCTTTTTGACACTAACTACTATATTATAAAAAGTTAAACTGATTCCACGAAGGATACTAGCAGCACTACCTCAGACCACTGAAACAAGGGCGCTTGCACCTCTCGGTACGATGAAATTTAACTCGGAATGTCATCGACAATAACGGTAAGCTATTTGTATATAGTGAGATTTCCTTATCGAGAATAGCCCATCTGTATCCTAAGGTCAGTTTTCCCTCATCTCAGCTTCCCAGATAATCCCCTTTCACTTTCCGTCACTAGAGAAGGCATAGCCCGACTCCATCCCGTTTCGTTCCTCCGCTGTTTCGGACAGAGTAAACATTTTTGTTAAGTTTGCTTTCATCAATAGCGCATAAAGATATATTCGCACCAGTCCAGAGAAAACGTCGAACTCAGGTGAACATGGTAGAATCTTCGGAAGTGTGTATGTTAAAGTCAGCTAAGTAAGAAGATGGGTTATTTCAGATTTGTTTCCACAAACTTTTAAGCTATGGTTTTCAACGTTGGCAATGCTCTAAAATGACATTCAAATGTTTCTTGAAGACAGGCAGAAGTGGATAAATTATAATCGATCAATGTGATTCTAAGCAGCCTCTGGAAAAACACATTGAAATCGATCCTCATTTTAAGGAGGAAAATAGAACGGAATGGGTTCGTCGAGATATGCTTTTTTCGGAAGTAGATACAAGGCTTAGGAAAATTTGACAAGTAGATGCAGTCGGTATACACCCTCATCTCACCGTTGCTGCGTTTGCAATTTGCTGCAATGTCCCTTGCTTCTCCGCTCGTTCTCTTGCCCACGACCCTCCCACGAATTACGGCTTTTTTGTTCGTCGGGCACACTGCTGAATACGCTACGTATTTTTTTTATTTTTTCCCTGTAATTGTGTCATATGACGTAGAGATAATCGGAGAATGAACGTATCTGCTCTTCTCTTTGTACTTGTAAAAGTGTATTCTACGGAATTCAGCGAAAGAAACTTTACAAACAGCTGTTCGATATGGGCCACATGCATCTAACGTGACAAAATAACAAATTGGTCGCATATGACGGAACATGTAAGGAAAACAATATACATCTTCAGTTTATAATAGAGGCAACCATGCTGTCATGCGTCTTAATTTCTAAGAAGCAAATAAGTTGGTCAGTCTGTAGTTCTCCAAGAGAACGAGTAACCCAAGGACGGTCTGTATTAATAGAAAGTGTAATAATGTTTACATTTCCGCTGAACTCAATTAGTCCACTTCGCTGAAAGTAGAAACTGAGGAAACGCGAAGTTGTAGATCTGCTGTTCCGCTTATTACTCCCACATTTTGAGGGTATTCCAACAATGTCGATAAAGTTTTGGTCCGCACTTAAAGCAACCTCAACCATCTTAAATTTTAGTTTCGAAAATGTACATAAGATCGAATAAAAAAGTACTTTGGAGCGTTTTCGTGTACTATTCAACTAAGAAATACCTTCGGCATCGCGGTAGTTCTGAAAGAAAGATTTTAATTCATGACATTACACACAGCTTGATTAAAATCCGAAGTGTTCTGTTTTAAATTCCAGAAAATAAAGATGCTTCACTCTAATACAGATTTGGCTTATCTCGATTCTCACAAGAGAATAAGTTAGTTAACAAAACAAGCCAGCGAAAGGATACTGTACTACTTCAGCCATCACCGGCGGTTTAGCAGTTTTCAACATGGGAGTTCCGTTTTATTAAGACGATTTATGACATCTCATTTCTTAAAGTTATGACCCACCGATCAGTCCACTAAGTGACGGGAAGAGGTACAAATGGAGTCGTAGCAAATGTTTGTAATTCTTGGTCACCCCAACTCCTGTACGAAGTTGTAGTTCGCCTGCTAATAAGAGAATCGGCATCCTTCAGGGCATTAAATAACGTCACAACCATTTTGATTGTGTAAATGTTCACTAATTTCACCTCTCGTCACATTAATTTCGGTGTTACAAAATCAATTCGTATAAAGTTAATGCTGTTCGTTCACTAGCTTATCATAGTTATGCCCGTCGAAGTTCCTTTTAACGCTCCATGTCCCACCATCGAGGTTCGGCTTTTCAAATGCCGTTCAAATGAATTTCTTCAATTCAAGGATGCTGATTAAAAAAAAAAAGTCTCAAAATTAGCGGAGGAAAATGCGAAACAAGCTAAAAGGAAATGCACCCTCAATCAATCAATTACGCAAGACAACGAAACGCATGCAAGAGAAGAAATACAGCTACCCTGATTGGTCAAGAAGAATGCGAAATGAGGTTTCATAAGTTATATACTCTGAAGATGGTTATTGCATTCTACACATTCAAATTCTACTGTCCATTTCGTGCACATACGATGACTGGAGCGTAATCGGTCGCGTCTGCGATTTCGTCGACGCCCTAGGGTGCCGCCCGAGCGTCGCTCACCTCGATCAGCCTCAACCAGAAGAGTCCGTCGTCGGGGTGGAGGAGGCTGCAGGCCTACAACAGATGGTCGCAAACGGGGGGCGCTTATTATTTGCAACTTTTCTACTATTGGTGTAATACCATTCTACCACGAAGCAACGTTTCAATCTCTCGAGTAAAACGATGTTGCGTATAAAAAATGTTCTGGCGATGTCATGACTTGACAAGTAACGCTATACTGCCAAATACCACGATTCTTAAAAGTACAATTAGCGTTGTCTAGCGTCCAACAAGAGTACGTGACGCAACTTGCTACAATGTTCCGCTCGCTTGAAGTAGAGGTTAGTTTATTCAGAGCCTCACTAGCGAAGGTCTCGAAGTAAATATATCTAAACTGCTCACTGCACGACTATGGTGGAACTGTCGCGCTAGTGTTTGGTAGGCTTGATTAGGTCAACTGTGAGATTATCTGATCGTGAGAGCACATGTTAATCCACATGTTTGTGGGGGATATCAGAAACGCAAGCAAGCAAGCGATCAAGCAGCCGCACACCCTTGCGGATGTTCGCCCTTAAAAGGTTCAAAGCTATTGTTCTATTCGATTCAACTGTTGTAAAATACTCCATCTCTGGCGTAGCGCGTCGCACTACGAAATCGTTGCCACTGATTCCCGAGTGTGCTGTTATTGCTAGCCACAGCCACTAGCTGTTATTGCTAGCCACAGCCACTAGCTGTTATTGCTAGCCACAGCCACTAGCTGTTATTGCTAGCCACAGCCACTAGCTGTTATTGCTAGCCACAGCCACTAGCTGTTATTGCTAGCCACAGCCACTAGCTGTTATTGCTAGCCACAGCCACTAGCTGTTATTGCTAGCCACAGCCACTAGCTGTTATTGCTAGCCACAGATTCATTACATACATCATGTCATTAAGTTACCTGCATAATAATCAACAAACGCACAGTGTGCCCAATAACTTAATAAACAGAAATTCTCTAGCATTTTTATTACTGATGACTAGAGACCGGATTTTTATGTAATTACATATTTTTTGTCTTTCTACTTGTCATCCTCAAAACTTATCTTGGCGAATCGTCGTCCTAACAAATTATCCAATTTTTTCGTTACATATTTTTACATATTTACTACTATATTACATATTTTCCATATTTTGATATTTTCACAAATTATATTTTTATAAATCAATGTTGTTCTAAAAGTATTTTTAAAAATTCAGATTTTTTCCTACATTCTCACTGAATACTGACGAACAGAGATGAGCTGTATTAAAACGGGGTCGGATGTTCTTACAGTCCGGCGCGCCTGCTTTAATATTATCTCAGTGGTGGGAAGGGCGCGTCAATGACGCATCATCTTCACCTTTAGGCGTGAAAAGTATCACCGACGCCGGGTTTCGTGATCTTTGAGCTTAAATTTCCGTGAAACTTTCGGCGATTGTCGACGTGTAAACACTTCGACAAATGCTGCACGCTTCACTGATAGTTCGCTGGTCGTAGATATTGCCAATTTGTACGAGGGCTTCTATTGCGTCTAGTCTGGCTGCTAAACTACCGGCCTGGATACCAATAGATGAAGTTTTCATTACTGACCGAATGGTGGAAAACGTGCATCAACTTGTGCTTTGCAAATGAGTTTTCAAAAGTTTGTATAATTTTTAAAATTTGTTTAGAAAATGTTTGATAAAAGTAACATTGAATTAGGTAAACGTGATTTATAATTAGTGTACTTTAATATTATATATTATATCCGATTTTACATATTTATTACAAATTCTCGCCATTTTCATTGCATATTAATGTACATATTTTGATTTTCATACTACATATTTTTCCGGTCTCTACTGATGACATGTGTAAGTATAAGACAAATTGCATATCCGGACCACAGATTGGTATCATTTCCACCTTCAATACCACTTCTACGTCACGTCCAATGCGATAAGCATGTGACTGCAGGAAACTTCACTTTAAAAAGAGCAATCGTAACAAAAAACTGTCTGATAATTCCACTCCAAGACAATTTTTCCACGTTTTCGTTGTTTTTTCTTTAAACGACGATTCGACTGTGTATGTAACCAACTCAAAACTCAACCATTTTGACTGATAGGAGGAATTTGTCTGTTTACACATTGAACCTCGCCCCCCCCCCAAGGAACTAGTACGTTATACTCGTGTATTTCCATTCTTTCGTTTAACACTTGTGATAACAAATCTTTCGCAAAACCAGAATTAAAGGGACACTGTAAATTAATTAAACTGCAAACTGAAAATATTGCAAGGTCCTCACCATAGAAATAATGCAAATTTCTTCTTTAAACGCTATTTTTCAGAATTCCGTAATGAACTTTCGAATAACCACGCTGTAAATGCGGTAATTGTTTAAAACAATTCAACAAAACCCCCATATTTGAATACAATATCTTTAACAGTACTCTCCAAAACTTATGTGAATGTTCACGTCAACCTATCCATTTATTTAAGGAATAACATTCCAAGGGGCGGGGGGAGAGGAAGAGTTATAACCTGTCAGACGGACGGATGCACAGCCTGATACGAATCGGAACGCATTAGGGCAATTAGCTCATCCTCCTTGAATTCTCATTGTCGTTACCTCCTCGTCGTCGAAAGCGCAGTGTTTTCTGGAACACATTCGAAAGCGAAAAAAATGATGGTTATGATTTCTTATTAGAAAATGTAATATTATGACAATCAGTCCTGGAATAAGTGTTACACTTTCATTGGGCAGTTCCAGTCAAGACTTAGAACGAGTGACTAACGTTTTATAAAGGCATCAAAACAGAAATTCTGATTTCTGTGACGGCATCTGTCCTTGGTTTATGAACAATTCAAAATCTTACTTTATGTACACAGATGTATGATCTTACGTTATGTACAGATCGCTAATTTCTAATACATTTCAATTCATACAAAGGTGAAATCGTCAAAATGTAATAAAAACATACTCTTATACAAGTTGCGATATTTCACGTTAACAAGTTTAATAAACTTTCCGAACACATTAACCACGTTATACTTCTCCCCCACATGCCACATTGATTTAGTATTATTGGCGGTAAATAAATAAAAAATAAACACTGTTTTAAGTGTATACGAACACGTCGCAGAGAATATTCATTATAAACCGTAAAAAGGTTCTCTGGGCATTTGGTAAGTAAGAAGTCCGAAAAGAAAACCCATTTGGCCACACCAGAATGTAAAAATTGTTTGGTAGAAATTACACCAAACATTTTTCTACAGTAAACGTTTTATATGTGAAATTACAAGCATCGTTCAGTTTCCATGTGAAATATTGTGTTCATAAACAGAAACCAGTACTTCCAGTCCACAAGCAAGAATGACGTTGAAAGCACAAATTACAGTCCGCCGTTACCACTAAAAACAATTTGTAAGCACTATTCCTGCCCGTTCCAACATTATTTGATGATATTTTCATATCAAGTAATCGTTAGGGCCATGGATGGATTGCTAGAAACGAAAATTCACAGAATTAAGAGCTGTCCACAAGCATATTTTTTTACTACACTTTTTCAATGTATTTTGTAAAAAATATTATTTCAAATTGACAATATCTTAATGCTCGTATACTCAAAATGATCGATAAAAATGACAATGTATATTTTGTTATGTGGTACATTTATTTTCCCTTCAGCTTTAACTTTAAAATCATCTTCTTATAAGCCCAATGGGCGTAATAAAATGTCCCTTAGACGTTTATTTTCGTCATGTATCATTGCTCACTAAAAGAGGACTCGCTCTCGCATGGTTTTCCTCTGACAATCTTTTTAATAGAGTACGTGAATGTTTCCATTCCCCTTTACATGCACTCTACATTTTAAACGGAGAACATTGTGACACCTGTAAAATCTAAAAAGGAGGTACGTTCATCCAATGACACCCAATCCATACAGAACGAAGATATCTAAGAAGATCTTTAAAAGTGCTTAGGGGATATGCGAGTATTCAAAAACAAGCACACGGCACGTCGTCTTTAGATTTGCTATAGTAAAATTGCAGAGATTTTTTAATGGAACGATGGAATGACTGATT